>PVHT021183653.1:3339984-3416328 GCA_004024745.2 Catagonus wagneri | reverse complement strand
ACACGCACACACACACGCACACGCACACACACACACACACGTTTTCCCTGGGTCCTCTCTTCTGTCTCACTGCTCTGTCAGTCCCCGTGCGGCGCTACAGTGTCTTTTTCAAAGACGGTCACTCTAGTCATCAGGCCAGTTTGCGAACAGGGACGTGCTCTTCTCTCTGAGGAAAACGGCAGGGCTGCATTTCCCTGCCCGCCTCAGGTTTGCTGTGTCTGTATGACAGGATTTGGACAATGAAATGTGAGTGTAAGTGACACGTGTCACTTCGGGGAGGCGGCTTTCAGAAAGAAGGCAATCACAGAAACAGGCAATTCCCTAAGGAGTAAATAAAATAACCAAATAATGGATATACAGAAAAGACGTTAGGCTTCATTCACAGCCAACTAAAAACTAATTTTTAACAATCCTGCTGGAATAATTTTGTTTAGGATTTATGGGCATTACAGTTTGATTGGGGGATAATTTTCCCCACTTATTTGGGTCTTATGTGTTACCCCTTCTTTATAATTTTTCTTTGTAAAGGACCCTTGAATTTTTAGGTATGTTAATTGCCAGATGCTTTACGGTTTGGTTGATTCAATGACTAACAACCCGATTTCTCGCTGAATGTTGAGAGAGGTGGGTCCTGCCATCTGCCCCGGAGCAGAAGATGGGTTCAGCCTCCCTTCTTTCCTTTTCTGGCCTGGGCCCCACCGTCAGCTGCAGCTCCTGACCCCTCGGGTGTTGCGGTTTAGGGAGGGAGGCCGAGGAACGGAGAAGATCTCACCCGAATGATGCTGTCAGCAGGTGGCCGTGGTGGTCTTGTGCTCCGTCAACGGAGCTCAGCTAGGATTAGGTGTCCCAGAATTTCCCTCCCGGAGTGATTCTGGATTAGGATTGACCACAGAGAAATCTGGCCAGAGGGAAGCGCAGGCCTTATGCCGGGAACGTGGGTGCAGGGACCCAGGTGTCACGTTGCTCCCATGTATTGTCGTCGGTCTCCTGGCTGCAGCTCGTCAAGGGCGGGGGCGGAGAGAGCCGGGCGCAGGCTCCGGTCCGCACTTGCCTCCTCTGCTTCGTGATCTGCAGTGACTTCGGGCCCGACGTCAGGCTGAGTCCGCAGCCTCCCACAGACCCCTTCGCCCGCCGACACAACTGTGCGGGGCCGCGTTCCCGTAACAGGTCCACTCGCGTGGGACCCAGAGAAGCTCCCCTGCCCTGGGGACACCCTCGCTGGCGCAGCGGCCCCGTGCTCTGGGCCTGGCAGGTGTTTGAAGCAGACTCCTTCCCCCTCGGGTTCCTCAGAGGCTGCTCTGACAGCAGCTGCCCTACGCGGCGTCCTCCAGCTGTCGGGCCCTCCCCGCAGCTCCCCCTTTGCGCCTGCGGTGTCTCCCCCGTGGGGGAGTTCTGCTGCCCTCCCAGGTGTCCCTCGTGTGTGGATGCAAAGTGGCCCCAGAATAGCTGTTTCCCTCCCGCGGAGCCACCTCTGGCCCCAGGAAATGCAGGAGCGGGTGCGACCTCGACAGACCCTGGGCTGCTGGCCTGTCCAGCCCAGAAGCAGGTCTTCCTCTGCCAGCACAGCAGCTATGAGCCTGGCTCTCCTGCTCTTGACTGTCCCGGGAGGAGCTGAATACAGTCCCCGGGCCCCGCAAGCTGCAGGGGGCCCTTACCGAGCTCCCGTGGGGGTCTTTCTGGTTGGGCCCCCGGGCCCCTCGCTCCACGGCTCCCGCCTGGGGAAGGGCGGCCAGCACAGCTGTCGCCCTGAGCAAGCTGCTTCTCCTACTCACCGCCCCAGGCCCACTGGCTCTGCCGCTTCTCTGTGGACCGCAGAGCCTTCTAACTGGCTGTGGAACACCCTCTCCGCCGCTTCTCCTGGGGCCTTGGCATCTGCTCTCACGGTTTCCACGGCCACCCCGTTGAGAAGGGGTGGAGGTCTCCTGGACGGAGATTCCCGAAGACGGGGGTTCATCCCCCTTTCGAAGCCTGCAGGGCCCCCTTCGCTTTTCTTTCCTTGGGGAACTTGCCAGAAAGAGCAGCCTGGCTAGTCTCCAGGGCCAGCTCTTGGGGGAAATCCTAGAGCCCCAGGACGTCAGAGCTGGAAGGTGCCACAGAGGTTGCTAGTCCTGCTCCCTCACTTTCTGGAGGGCAGACGGGCCCGGGGAGGGGGCAGCAACCTGATCATACCGATGTAGTGAGTGCCAGCCCTGGCTGGATCCGGATACAGACCTCCCTTTCCTGGTACAACCGAGTCCTGGGCTCGGCAGGCTTTTATTTATTTATTTATTTATTTATTTGTCTTTTTGCCTTTTCTAGGATGGCACTCGCGGCTTATGGAGGTTCCCAGACTAGGGGTCTAACAGGAGCTGTAGCCGCCGGCCTTCGCCACAGCCACAGCAACGCGGGATCCGAGCCGCATCTGCAACCTACACCACAGCTCACGGCAACGCCGAATCCTTCACCCACTGGGCAAGGCCAGGGATCGAACCCGCAACCTCATGGTTCCTAGTTGGATTCGTTAACCACTGAGCCATGACGGGAGCTCCAACAGGCTTTTAAATTCAAGTAGCTACCCGCTCATCCACCCCCAGGAAGGACGGAGTGTGTGCTGGGCGTGGTCAGGGGGTACGCTGGGGGTGGCCCCCACCCCCTCTGTGAGTCGGTTGCCATGGCACCCAGCAGAGGGTCCTGCATTCTCCCAGCTGGGATGGGGCCAGGGAGTTCCGTCAACCCCTGGTTCACAGGGATGGCGGTGTGGCTGGAACCAAGCAGCTGGGGGTCTGGGCCAGTGTGGGGACACCAGCAGAGTACAGTCCAGAGGCTGCGCCATGCTTGGTTTCGTGCACTTGCCCATTGCCTGTGGCTGCTGGACTGGGCTGAGGAGTACTCAGGAGGCAGATCCCGGGCTCCCGTGTGGGGCTGGGCTCTGCCCCTCCTCGGGTGTGGCTGGACCTCTGGCAGACACCTGCGCCCTCCTCCAGCTCTAGGAGGAGGAGAGCCCCTTCCCCAGAGAGCCCCTTCCCCCTGAACAACCTTGGCTGTGGACAGAGTCAACAAGGGAGGAGGTGGTGCCTGACCAAGCTGTGAGGGCATCAGTACTGCTTCTCTGAGCACTGTGATCGTTTCCACGCACGGGTCCTTTTAATTCTGAAGATGGTTCTAAGAGACTGTGCTGCTGAGACCGGGGGTAAGACACCAGCCGAGGGTCAAACATCTAGGAGGTAACAGCCCCATAGAGATAACAGAGAATCACTTCTGCCAGCAAACAAACAGATAAACTAAACTGTGTCTCTGCACTCTTTTCTACCCAGGGATTTGGAACTTTTTGGCCTTTGATCATCTGTTAGGTGAACAGTGGGTCGTAATGTTCACATTTCTCTTATTTCAGGGGAGGCCACTGTCTTCTCTGTGTTTGAGAATCACCTCCATTTAGAGGAATGTCTGTTTGTACCCTTTGCCCACTTTCTCATTGATTTATAGACGTTCTTTCTTCTTCCAGAAAATTAACTGTGATGTGGTTTAAAATTTCTTTTTCTAGTTTATTTGTCAGCTGGCTTTGCTTATGCTGTCTTCCATCCCACCAGCTCCAAACTACTCACATTTGATTTTTACGTGGTTAGATTAGTCAACTTTGGAAAATAGGCTCTGAGTTTTGGGTCATATTTAGAGAAGTCTACCCTATTCCAAGAGTATATTTGTAAAATTCTCCCATTTTCCCCTATAATTTTATGACTTTATTTTGTAAAAATATAAATATTTGATTCTGCTTGAGTTGCTTTTGGTGAAAGGTATGAGATGGGGATTCAGTGATCCAGCTTGACTTTTTTTCTTTCTCAAATGGCTACCCAGTGGGCTCAATGCTATTTATTTTAAAATTCTACCTTCTACCCTTTGAAAAAGTGTCTTTGGGTCTGTGTGGTCCATTGGTCTGTCCATCTGTTCATACCATGGCCCAAGGTACTTTAACTGCTCCAGCTTTGTCACTTCATAATGTGTTTTCACATCTGGTAAGACCTGTTACTCTTCTTCAAAAAACGTTTTTCTAGTAATTCTTGCTCATTTATTTTTAGAGATTATTATTCATTTCAGGATCATCTTTTTAATTTTTCCCCTCAAACACCCAAGCAAACAAAATTAAAAAAACAAATTCCAACTCTGTTGGTATTTGGGGAACAACATTATAATGAGTCTTTACATTAACCTAAGGGGAGTTTTCATATTTTTCACATTGAATCTTCATATCATAGCCTTCTATTGCTGTTTCATACTATTTTAAGGCTATTTTTTTCTCTTGTATTTTCTGTTTCAATTCTCTGTATCTGATCTTCTGTTGCTGTTATAAATGGATTTTCCCATTATATCTTCTAATCCATAGGTGTTTGTATATGTATTTTGGTATGTTGATTTTGTAACCAGTAAACTTAATCAACTTTCTTATCATTTGTATCATTTTTTAGTCAACTATCTTGAGTTGATGAAAATGATGCTAGCGGAGTTCCCATTGTGGCTCAGTGGTTAACGAATCCGACTAAGAACCATGAGGTTGCGGGTTCGATCCCTGGCCTTGCTCAGTGTGTTAAGGATCTGGCATTGCCGTGAGCTGTGGTGTAGGTTGCAGACGCGGCTCGGATCCCACGTTGCTGTGGCTGTGGTGTAGGCCAGCAGCTACAGCTCCTGTTAGACCCCTAGCCTGGGAACCTCCACATGCCACGGGTGTGGCCCTAGATAAAGTAAAAAGACAAAAAAAAAAAAAAGAAAAGAAAATGATGCTAGCATTTTGCCTCTGCTTTCCAATTCTCACACCACTAGAACAATGTAAAGTTGCGGTCATAATATTGTATGTCCTGGTCTTGTTTTTAACTTAAGAGAGAAAGCTGGCAGTGTTTCCACACTAGACATTACTGTGGTTATAGTCCAAGCATATCTTTTATCACATTAAGGAAATGTCCATCGTTATTTTTTAAGACACTTTACAAAATCAAACATGAGTATGAACTTCTCAAATGTCTTTTCAGCTCCTATCAATGAGAATGATCTATGTGATTTTTTTCATCTATTAACATATCAAAATGATTTTTTGATAATCAATCATTCTTGAATTCCTGGAGTAAATTCTACTTGGCTATTAGTATTATTTTTTTATTTTTTTTGTCTTTTTGCCTTTATGTAGAGCCGCACCCGCAGCATATGGAGGTTCCCAGGCTAGGGGTCTAACAGGAGCTGTAGCTGCCAGCCTTCGCCACAGCCACAGCAACGCGGGATCCGAGCCGCGTCTGCAAACTTCACCACAGCTCACCGCAACGCCGGATCCTTAACCCACTGAGCAAGGCCAGGGATCGAACCCGCAACCTCATGGTTCTTAGTCGGATTCGTTAACCACTGCGCCACGACGGGAACTCCAGTATTATTTTTTTTAATGTGCCTCTGATTTCTGTTTTCTCCTGTAGTTTTTGGTGTGATAGTCATAAGTGAAGTGGGTTGTAGTTTATGTGCTCTTTGTTAGATTTTGAAGTCACTGTTATACTACTTTCATAAAGAATATATATATACTACTTATAAAGTAGATAATTATAACAAGAACCTACCGTATAGCACAGGGAAATCTACTCAATAGTTTGTAATAACCTACACGGGGAAAATGAACGTATGTTATCTGATTCACTTTGCTATACACCTGAAACTAATACAACATTGTAAGTCAACTATACTTTAATAAAATTTTTAAAATTGTCCTTTTTTTCCTATTGTATACTCTGAAGGAGTTTACCAATTTCTTAAATATTTGTTAGAATTCTCTGTGACACTATATATATGTTTATGTATATGTATATGTATTTCTGTGACCTGGAGGCTTGGTGCTCCTTTGACAGTTGTCTTTAGTTTTCTAGAGCAACTGATCCATTAAATTGTCTAACTTCACTATGGTTAGTTTTGGCGATTTATACTTTCTTGTAAATTTATCCTTTTATACATATTCTCAAATTATTTTTGCATAACAATGAGCAAAGTAGTGTCCTATTATGTTTGAAATTTTATTGGTTTCTGTGTTTTTTTTTCTTTTTGCCATTGCAATGATTTATTTTGGATATTTCTGTTTTCTCCCTTTGGCTTGATAATGTTAGCTAATGGTTTATTCCTCTTATTAGCATTTTTTTCCTGAATAGAATTAGCTCCTGGATACACATACATATTAATTCCACAGTTCTTTAATTTAATTCACTGTATTCTGCTTTCATATAACTAATGTCTTCTTTCTGCTTTCCATAGCTTGCGTTTGTTGTCTTTTTTCTAACTTATTGAGTTGGATCCTTAATTAATTTTTATTTTAAACTGTGAACACTCTTAGCACAGGTTCTGACGTACAGTATTTTTGTTAGGATTATTTAAAGGTATTTTCCAATTTTAGTTTTGATTTCCTCTTTGTCCTAAGTGCTGTTTGAGAGAAGGAAGGAAAATTTCTGAGTGATAAGGATTTTTATTTCAAAATTCTAATTTTATTACATTATAATTCCAGAACATTGTTTGTATGATTTATATTTGGAGGAGGAGTATATTGAGGTTGTCTTTGTAACTTAAGATTTTCAGGTTTTTTAAATTTCTGTTTCCAGGATGTTAAAGTGTTATTCTCAGGGTATCAGAATAACTCTGTTATGTCCTTCTTTATTTTTTATTTAGTTCTTCTGTCATGGGCTGGGCATTAACCATAGTCTCTGACTACTGATGGCTTTCTCTCATCTTGGGTATCATGTAGTTGTACTTTAAAGATGTCGATGTGATGATATTTGAAGTATAAAAATATTCATAGTGGGAGTTCCCACTGTGGCTCAGCAGGTTAAGGACCCAACATTGTCTCTGTGAGGATGCAGGTTCAGCCTCTGGCCTCACTCAGTGGGCTAAGGATCCGGTGTTGCCACAAGCTACAGCGTAGGTGGCAGAGTAGCTTGGATCTGGTGTTGCTGTGGCTGTGGCATAGGCCTCAGCTGCAGCTCTGATTCAACCCCAAGTCTGTGAACTTCCATATGTCAGCCACAGGTGTGGCTGTTAAAAAAAAAAATATATATATATGTGTGTGTGTGTGTGTGTGTGTGTGTGTGTGTGTGTGTGTGTGTGTAGAGTTTCCGTTGCGGCACAGCGGAAATGAATCCAACTAGGAACCGTGCGGTTGTGAGTTCGATCCTCGCCTCACTAAGGATCCGCCGTTGCCGTGGGCTCTGGTGTGGGTCGCAGACATGGCTCGGATGTGATGTTGCTGTGGCTGTGGTGTAGGCCAGCAGCCGTAGCTCTGATTCGACCCCTTGCCTGGGAACCTCCATATGCCACGGGTGCGGCCCTAAAAAGACTCTCTCTCTCTCTCTATATATATATATAATATTTAATGTTAATAATGTTAATAAAATACGTATATATACACATACATATGTACATACATAACAGTAATACAACATTGTAAGTCAACTATGCTCCAATAAAAACTTTGAAAATATAAAGGAATTCATAAATTTTAGATCATTATTGGGGATGGTGCACTTTATCGGCATAACAGTTCCTTTTTTCTAGCTAAATGCTCCTCTGCGTCCCGCTCCCTGCCCCCAATTTATATTTTAGCTACGAAAGCTATGCTTCTTCCTTTCTTTTTGTTTGTGCTTTCATGTTCTATGTTTGCCCATTCTTTTGTTTTCAACCTCTTTAAGTCATTATGTTTTAAAATATATGAGAAATGTGGGCCTTATTTTGTGATCCAGTCTGGGAGTAAAAATATTTTAGCAGGTAAAACAATCCCATTCACATAAATTAATATGACAGACATGTTTGTTCTTAGTTTTCTTTTTCTTTTAAATCATGTTTTATGTTATCCTTTATGGTCTTCTTGCTGCTTCACTTAGTTTTTCAATCTTTTACTCCATATTCTATTTTATTTGCTTGGTTTTTGTGTGTATATTTCTTCTAATAACTTGAAAGTCTTTTATTTTGCCCCTAGTAGCTACCTTTTACATATATTTTTTCCCTTAGTATCTATTGACTGCTTTCTCTAAGAATGACAAAATTGCTACATTTCCACTGAATCCAACCTCCCTCCCCTACAACTTGATTTTAGTTGATTATATTGTTATTATTTTTCTTAATTTTTCTCTTAAAATATTCACACATGTCTATCGCTTTATTAGCTTTAAATGATATCCTTGACAAATAGTTATAAATTAAAAAGTTGCTAGCATACTTATACTATTTTCTACGTTCTTTTCCTCCCCAGATTTTGTTAGTTATAAAATTTCTGGGCAGTGGCACTGTTGGTTAGTGATCTGGCTTCTCTCTGTGGAGGTGCTGGTTTGATCCCTGGCCTGGCACTTGGAATTTGGCGTTGTTGCAGCTGCTGGCATAGGTTCAGGCTCAGATTCAGTCCCTGGCCCAGGAACTTCCATATGCCATCAGTGTGGCTGAAAATGAAAAAATAAGTAAAATAAAATTTCTACATTATTTATGTTTATAACCTTTATGTTTGGCTCTGTAACCGTTAACTTACCACATTGCTTTAATATTGGTCTTTGTCTTAGGTACATGGATTTAGTGCCACCCAGTTCTGCTGTATGTTCTTCCACTCATTTTTGATTAGCTTGAAATTATAGATTCTTCAGACTTATGAGACTGATATTCTCATGTTCTTGCATGTTCCTAAATGTTGACTATTACCTGAACTCTGTTCCAAAGCTGTTTTTTCTTAGCATCTTTTGGCACCCCAGGTATGTGTTGTGTCTGAGTTTATAGGACTTTCCTAGCTTCGTCAAAGGTAGAGTTTGTTTCATATGTTCCTTTTTCCCTCTAGGTGATTTTCGAGAGAAGTATTTGTCTTTTAGAGGGAGAAATACCAGCCAGAAATTCCATGCATTATTTCTTTATTTTGTGTGGTCTGTTAGCCTATAGTTTCTTACTTATAATTTTTGCTTACTCAAAACACATTAATAACCCAATTACCTCTACACCTATTTCTATGTGTCTTTTTAGTTTTTACTTTTGCTGCCAGTTGACTCAGGCTTTCCCCCATATTTTCCTATTCAGATTTCCGAGACAATTTGATTGGTCCAGCTGGAACGGTTTTCTTTATTAGGATAGAACTTTTTGCTCTCCTAGATCCTGGGGAAACCCTTGGATCAAGTTCCTTTCACTGTCAAGTAGCTCTTCAGTAACACAGTAGGGGATATGCAGTCTTGGACTGTCTTCTTAGCAAGGCGCTATGAGCATGAGGGTTTCTGTGCACAAGCATAGACCAGGCAATGACTTGGGCTTAGGACCGAGTCTGGAGGGTTTGGGATGGATCCCTCCAGCCAAGCCTAGAGGGAGTAAAGCCAGCTGGGGGCGGTACGAGATGAGACTGGCTGTGCGGTTCGGGTGGCAGGCCGTGGAAGGTCTTGAGCTCACTGCTGAGCGGTTTGGACTCAAACTCATAAGCTATCGGGAGCCACTGAAAACTGGAGAAAGGTGACGTGACAAATGAGGGCTTATCGCCTGCAGGGGTGGGAGGGCAGGCAGCGGTCTGGTCACTGAGTCCGGGTGGTCACTGCCCCCACCCTGCTCGCTGCGCAGTAACAGGATTGCAGGGTGTCGGAGGTGAAACGTGGACAGTCTAGTTCTACCCTCTCCTTTCACAGAAGAGGAAACTGAGGCCCGAAGAGAACTGACTTTCTCAATGTAACAGAAAAGGGGCCGTGATGAATTTGTGTCCACTCTGGGCAGTGTTGGTATTCAGGTAGTTCGGTCTGAGCAGTGGGGCTACAGGGGAGCCTTCTGGGGAGCAATGCTTCAGCATGGCTGCTGAACACCCGTACGGGTCTGGGGTGACACATACAGACTGATGCCAGGATCTGCAGAAGATGTCTCCGGCCCCGCGGGCAAGGGCCGAGGGCAGGCAGGCACTTCAGAGCTCACAGCTGGCCGAGCCAAAGTTCAGTCCTGAGACTTAGCCCAGCTGAGACTTGGAGGAGAATCCAGAGATCCAAGCTGGAGGCCCCTGGGCCTGGTCTGCCCACTTCATGGGAAATGGATGGGAAGGCTGATGCCCGGTACTCTTGGGCCTCAACCCTTCCCCCTCCCATCTCTCCCCTGCCCCGGAGAGCATCAGCTCCCGTTGGCTAAGCACCTGGGCAGCCACCATGGGGTCAGCAGCGAGGCACAGCCTAGGAGGAATGGAGTTTGGGAAGAGGAATATTCAAGGAACAATAAAGGAAGGGAGGTCGGAAGAAGAATCCAGTTAGGAGGCTGTTGTCCCTCAGCAGGAGGGTGCAGGTCCCTAGAACCGAGAAGAATGAGGTGCAACAGTTGTGAGGCTGGGAGATTCTACCGCTGAGGTAGCACTGGGAGGGAAGACGGGGAGCGAGCAAGACCCTCTGCTAAATCAGAGCCACGGCGCTCGACTGCTGATTGGTAATGGGGCAAAATGAGGGCAGTCAGTGATGGTACCACTTACCAAAACCAAGAAGTGGGCGGGATGAACGAGAGCGGGAGGGAGAGACGGGGCCTGGGATGGGGCAGGGGAGAGCTTTTAGGATCTCAGCATTGAGGTCGTTAAGGTTACAAGATGAGCTTGTTTGTAGTACCGGCTTTTACTTATCACACCAAACATTTTCTTTTAAGGGACTGATTGAAACACTCAGGCCAGATTAGGGAGGCACCGATCGGGCTTGGCCTCGGGACCTGCACACGTGAGGACCGTCCCTGGAGCGTGGTCAGTGTGATGAACAAGGGACTGGCTGCCCTCTTACTTCGCCCCGGCCGCCTTCCGGCCTGTCTTTTCTCCCACTGCTCGTGCCCCCACCCTGCTCGCTGCGCAGTAACAGGATTGCAGGGTGTCGGAGGTGAAACGTGGACAGTCTAGTTCTACCCTCTCCTTTCACAGAAGAGGAAACTGAGGCCCGAAGAGAACTGACTTTCTCAATGTAACAGAAAAGGGGCCGCAGAACCCAGGCCTTCTGATTTCTGGTCTGGTGTCCTCCGTGCGCTGCTCGCCCACCTCTCTGATCCGTGTGGAAGCCTCTCTCAGCATCGCTGATTTGCCTGGCGTGTGTGCTCGCTTGGTGGATTTGCACATCATATGGTCCCAAGGAGTCCTGGAAAGCAGCATTTTAGGAAGGCTTCTCTCGAGCAGGTGGCCCATCTTCTGGTCGTGGAAGCATCTGCAACTCGAAGGAAGTCCTCCCACCCGCTACTCGCACGTCGTGTTTGTTCTCTCTCTCCACCAGCTCCGCAGCAGCTGCTTCCTCGTGGGGCAGGGTGGTTACCATCGCTGCTGGTTCAGGCTCTCCCGCCTCGCCCAGATTACAGCGGCCGCCTCCTGTCGGTCTTCTTTTCTCCAGTCTTGACACTTGTTTCTCTGTTATGAACCAGATCATGTCCCCGCGGAATTCATACTTCAGTCCCAACCTCTTTGAACTTCAGAATGTGACCCTATTTGGAGATAGGATCTTTTTTTTTTTTTTTTTTGCTTTTGCTTTTTAGGGCCGCCCCGTGGCGTATGGAGGTTCCCAGGCTAGGGGTCTAACAGGAGCTGTAGCCGCCGGCCTTCACCACAGCCACAGCAATGCGGGATCCGAGCCGCATCTGCCACCTACACCACAGCTCACGGCAACGCCGGATCCTTAACCCACTGAGTGAGGCCAGGGATCGAACCTGCAACCTCATGATTACTAGTAGGATTCAGTTCCACTGTGCCACATCAGGAACTCCTGGAGATAGGATCTTTAAAGAGGAAATTAGGTTAAAAACGAGGTTGCACACACGGGCCCTAATCCAGCATGTCTTTATAAGATGAGATTAGGACCCAGGCCTATGAAGACCAGGGAGGAGACGACCATCTATAAGCCAGAGAGAGGCCTCAGAAGTAACTCGCCCGACGACACGGCTCGAGGACCACAGACTTCCAGCCTCCAGAGTGGTGGTGGGAAGATAAATGTTTGCCGTTTAAGCCATCCAGTCTGTGGAACTTTGTTATGAAAATCCTGGCAGACGCCCTTTTTCTCCTCCAGCCAGGATTTCTGCAGTGCAGAGCCGTCCCCTTGCTCTTTAGCACTTTCAAGGTAAAGCCTAGCACAGACTGCAGCCCTTTCATCATCTGGCCTCTGCCTACCTTTCTGCCTCATCGCTCCCCGATACCCCAACCCAGTCTCAGGCTTGAACTCCAGAGATATCAGACAGCCCTGACTCACCCCAAAGGCCTCGCCACTCACAGCTCCGTGTCTCTGCTTGGAGAGCCCCCTGGCGCTCTCGTCTGCCTGGCCGACTCCTGACCAGCTGCAAAGCCCGTGCTGACAGCACCCCGGGGGCAGCCTTTTCCGACCGCTCCCTCTCCTGTGCATTCAGCCCCTTGTTCAATGGCTCTGTGGTGTGACTCCCACCAGTCCGATTGTCCCTTTTCATGGCCCTCTGCTGGAGGGCGTGGGCAAGCTCTTGCTCTTCTCTGGGCTCAGGCCAGGCGAGATGGCCCTCCGTGAACTTCTGTCGCATGGGGCTGACTTTTACATCTAAGGAGAAGAGCAGAGAGGGGTCTGGTTACGGTCTGGCTCCAGCTAAGCCCAGTGTTAGCAAGGACGTCTCCTGAGAGCATCTGATGGGCCGCAGGGGGCAGGCGCCTGGGGCGTGCATCTTGGCTGCAGGCACAGCACAGCTCGCTGGACGAGGCTCTGTCTCAGTTTCTGCAGGTGGAGTGACTTGGGACCAGGATCCTTCTGCATTTAACTGTGTCTGCCCTGAGGCCCAGCATAGTCTAGTGAAAGCACCAAACAGGTTTAAAAGGAGCCTAAAGGGACAGAGGTGGGTTTGAATCTCAGCAGTAGGTGTGTGACTTTGGGGTAAGGTACCTAATCGTGCGAAGACCTGTTTCTCTCATTCATCAGACGGGGATAACCCCCCCGCCCCGCCCGCCGGGGTGCCGTGGGGATCGGGTACAGTAATCTCGCTCGTCTACATCCCTACAGCTGTCTGTCCGTCTATGAATCTGCTGATCCGCTGACCCATCTTTTTATCTGGTGCTTTCCCTAGTGCCTGGCACGTACCGGTGCTCAGTAGTTGTTAGTTTTTTAGGGTGAGAAGGGAATGTTTTCCTCATTTCCCTCAGAGAGAGGGGAGTCTTTTCCAGGGCTGTTCAGATTTTGACCCGTGTCCCTACATCAACCAGAAGCCCCAAGGAGAATAACAGCAGCAGGAACGGCATAGTCTGTGGAGCATCTGATGACACCTAAAATGCTTCCCCAGCCACCGTTCTGTGACGTGCACCCCGATCCCCTTGACCTTACGGCAGGAAGACCCCAGCATCTGCATGGAGACGCTGGGGGGCGGCAGCCCCGGCATCTTGGGGCCCAGCTGTGGCTCCTCCTGTCCATTGCGTTCTGGCCAGGAGCTCTGCATGGAGAAAGCTCTTCCAGTGGAGAATGGAGGGGCCAGTGGGGCTTTGAAGGGGGTTTGATCTCTCGCGTCCTTTGCCAGAGCTTGGAGAGAAACTGGAGTGGCTGGGGCCCGAGCATCCTCGCCCCACCTGCCTGCAGCAGTAGCTGCCTCCGTGCAGAGGTCCGCTCTCCCTGGCAGCCACCCCAGGCAGCCGCCCCTCCCGCGTGCCATCCCAGAGGGCTGTGTCCTCGTTCACGGACCATTGGGTGCAGGCTGCTCTTCTCTCCCGCCTAATTGCCGCTGTCCTTGCTAACACCCTCCGTCTGCCTTGGTGTCCCGCCGCCGCCCTCCGCTCCTGGACCACCCCTGCCACCAGTGCCTCCTACTTGATGAACAAGATGTAAGTATGCAAGTTATTAATCTTCCTAGCGAGGCAATTACAGCCCCGCAAAGCTCCTCCCTGGCCACGTTGGCTCTTCTATGACAACCTTATCAGGTTAGCAATTTCAGATCTGCATTAAGTGTTCAGAAATCAATTTTCAGCTTATTTTGTGTTGCAAAGTTTGCCATGCCTGAAACCGCACTGCTAATTGAACAAGAGCAATTGATGTTTTAGCAGTAATTAAAGATGGTAATTATGACCAAAGCTCCCCCATGGCCCTGCCGCGTTTGCTTTTGGACCTGTCAGCGTGGCGGGCAGGCCGAATCAATCTTAATAAAGTTCGTGCTCCAGAAGTCTCCCCAGAAATGCTGCTGCCCTCAGGAAGGGGATGATGGAGCCGTGGTGAGCAAGAGGGACAGCCTGTCTGGGGCTGTGGGTGGACCGGTCAGCTGGACCATCAGCAGTCACCGGATGTGACCGGTCTGGCTCTCGAGTGGCCAGCCGGCCCTGGGCTGGCGGAGCGGACGGTGGGGGAGGAATTCCAAAGACCTAAACAAGCGTAATCTCCTCTTGCCATTGAGACACTCACGCCGCGTTTGGAAAGATATGATGTATATGCATTGCACGAAATCACTTCGGAACACTTATTTTCACTTATAAACATTACCGAGTACCTGCTACGTGCTGGGTGCTAGGGGAATAGAAATTAACGAGGTTATCTCCAGTGGAACTACACCCAAAGCACTTGTATCTTTCCTCCGAGACTCGGGGTCCATCCACGTGGTTGGATGGTGTCGGTCTTGTGGTCAGGGAGTGGCTCCATCCCCTTCTCCTCCCCTCATCGCTCCCGGGGCTCCTAACTCTCAGAGAGGCAGCTGGAATACAGACAGGGCTCTGGACTGAGGTCGGAGGGCTCCAGTCTGACCCGCTTTCCCAGTACAGGCATCCTTGGACCCATTTAGCAATTTACAGACTGGTCTGAAGTGAGATAGGAAGGGGTGATCGGCGGTAGTAAGGCGTCTCGCCCACCCTGTTTTTAACGTCAGTATGGGGTTTGCACTGACTCCTATAGTCGCTGTATCATGAGGCTGCTCTCAGGCTATTGGTTCTCCCAGCCAGGCATTGTGCTCTGTGCCTGGGGTGCAAAGCCGGCTCTGAGTGAGAGCCTCAGACCAATCCCTGCAACTACCGTACTCATAGGTAGGGTGTGGCCGTCTGCAGGCCCCTGTGATCTTCGGTCTCAGTATCCCACGGAGAGCTGCGCTTTGTCTTAAATGTGGATTTTATTATTATTCCGGCACGATGAAGCCATCAGACCAGGAAATGATATGTCATTGAACAGACAGGGAGTGCCACGTCACACAGCCCCAAGGGGAAGCACCAGGATCCGTCAGGGGACAGAGGGAGGGAGGGGAGCTGGGCTCAGAGCCTTCGCTGCGGTTTCAGGGGTAAGGGGCGGATGAAGCAGGGTGAACACGCTTAGCGCCGGCCGGTTTGAATAATCGCGGCGGGCTCCTGGGCACAGGGGCTTTTCCTAGTTGTTTGGTACCTGGCCTTGGGGTACCAAAGGGCCTTGAGACAGGGAGCTGGTGGCTGAGGTGTAAGAGCCCCGTGAGAACCCAGCAAAGGAGGTGGTTGGGGTCTGGGCTCTGGGTTGGTTCATCTGCACGTGAAACGTACACACTAGGTGAGGGGCTGCTTCCTCTAGGAAGTGTCTAGCCCTGGGAGGGGCAGTCCCTCCAGCGTTAGCAAGACGATAATAAATAATCGGATGTCAAAGCATCAGAATAAAAAGGCATGCTTAATCCATACTTGGGCTGGGCATGTTGGACGCGTCGTGGGGTGTGCTCCAGCAGAGGAGAGCCACGCACTATTGTTGCCCCACCGTTTTATAGGGAGAACTTGAGAGCAGCTTTGCAGAACAACCTCAGCCTGGGTGCCAGCTGCTTGAGGGCATGCAAACCGGAGCCGGGTGTGCCAGCCGCCCAGCGTTAGAGCTTCCGGAGACCGTGGGGCGCCACCCCCCTCAACGAGGCCATCTAGAGAGAGCTGTCGGGCCGTCCTGTGGGCATTCCCGTCTGCACCTCCGCAGTGACGAGGACGCGAGGCCTGACTCCGGGCGCGTTATAGTCCGGGCGGGGGCGGTACGTGAGTAATGGGAATGACGTCAGAGCTGTGTGGGAGGATGGAAGCGCCGAGGAAGGACCTGGGCAGTTGAGCGGGGGATTCCTGGGAACTGGTCTTTAGGGTTGAGTAGAGGTTGGGTGATTTGAGGCTGGAGGGGTCCCACTCAGGCAGAGGGTCACAGCAGAAGCAACAGCGTGGAGGTGTGAAGCCTTGTGGCGTGTTGTAGAGGCTGCTGGCGTGTAGAGGGTGGAGCAGAGGTGCCACAGAAGGGCCTGGAGAGGGAGACAGGGGACACATCACATCAGGGCATTTGGGTCACGCAAAGCCTTTTTGTTTTTTTTTTGCCCACGCCCATGGCATGTGGAAGTTCCCAGGCCAGGGATCGAACCCGCACCACAGCTGTGACTCGAGCCGTAGTGGTGACAACACTGGATTCTTAACCCACTGCGCCAAGGGAACTCTGTCAGGTTTGATTTTGAAGTAGTTCATCCTTAGAGTTGTGCAAGTGTGGTGAGGTGGGGACAGGCAGCAGCAAGGGCTCAGGGACATGCTACCTGGCAGCTCTCTTAGGATGATTCCTCGATCTTTCTAGAGAGGTTAGAGGGATTTCTTGGACAAATGCTTCCCCCCAACTTATGCTGGGTCCCATGTCGGGGGTCAGTGCAGTTGAGCAGAGAGCCTGTCCCGTGGCCTAATGACCCCCATAGCTGCGTGCTCAGAAGTGCCTTCTTCAAGCCTCTGCTCCAGTGATTAGAAGAAGCAGACACAAGCTGACAGCAGCCAGCCTGGCCATGGTGTGGTGGACTCTTCCAGAGGAGAGAGCAAAATGAGCGAGATCTTGGCCACAGAAATGTCCACTAGCCCCTGCCTGGCACACGTGCTATAGTGACCACAGGTATGTTTCCAAGCATGGCTACTTAGGCACCATTCACACGCACAGACCTGCTGGAACATACATTGTACATGCATGTGACAATCATGTATGTAACACAGGCGTAAGGACCCGATCGTGAACACATTGAGCCAATGCACCCATATTAGCAACACGTACACTGCTGCTCATTCCTAGGCACACAGAGCACAGGCACATAAACCCGAGGCCGTGCATTTATGCGCTCGCTGCGACACCACCCACGTGCCCGCCGTTTGCATACACACCCAGGCACCCAGGGTGGACACGTGTGCATGCTCTCAGCCCTAATGGGAATGTCTGGCCTCTGGTCCAGGTGGAATCAGTTTAAAAAATGAGGTGATTTGCGTGCCAGACGGGTCTTCGGTCAGAGGGCTTGGCTCTTGCGGGCAGGCAGTGGGGGTGGAGTGGGAGGAGGTGCAGAGGAAGGGGTGGTGACCCTGAGGGTGGTCGTCTGGCTTCCTCTGCGGGTTTACATCAGGCTTCCCACAGCCCGGCCTGATGTGGGAGGCGCTTAGACCCCTCGGATGGGTCCACCCTGGCCTTCCGACTCCGGCTGGTCAGTCCCTTCTTTGCTGATGATCACGTAGGCTGGCAGCTGTGCAGGAAGATACTGGTTCTATCTCCGCCATGGCGGGGGGAGCAAGTCATAACGTTTTGGAGTTGAGAGTCCCTCTTGCTCAATTCCTGGATTGTCTAGATGAGTAGACGATGGGCTCAGAGGGGACAAGTGACTTGCCCGAGGTCACACTGCAGCCCTGTGATGAAGCACCCGCATTAGCAAGACACACAGTGTGGGCTGAAAGAAGCTCTGTAGGGTCTGTCTAGCCAAGGCTTGGGGGTACGTGCCAGCTCAAGCTCAGACTGAACTGGCCAGAGTGATGGCACTTATAATACACCTTGGTACAACCTGAGGATCTCTGACCCTGTGGCCAGCCCCTTGCCACCAGACACCCCTGCCTTGCTCTTGGGCGACAGTGAATATTGGGCTCCCATTTGAAAAGCTCGTCACTGGTAGACCTGTTCCCTGTCTCCTCAAAACTGTCCCTCAAGTCATATTTTCTTTCCCTAGTCAGGACCTCTCCTGGCGGACAGCGGCCCTCCCTCTCCCCAGATACTCAAGCTGCCTGTGACCGCCTGAGTCCTTTCCTATGGCGCCAGCTCAGGAAAGGAAAGGACAGCTGGTCCTTTCTTCCTGACGTTTCCTGATGCTAATCCTCCAGGCTGGTCCAGCTCACAGACAGCAACCTTGCAGGCTCTTTCTAATCTCCGAGTGCTCCAGGAAACATCATCCATGGAGAAGATATTGGGAAGGTGGGAGTTTTAGCCAGAAGCTGGTTTCTCAGCCTCAGCCCTGGAGCTGATTTAATCTGTTCCTGATGGGGCTCTGAGCCTTTTCCTGGCTGGGGCTGTGGGGGCAAGATGCTGAATTGGGCCCGTTTAGGAAGAGTTGGGAGGTGGGAGGCCAGGCCGGGGCCCTGGACCAGATGTGCTCTTGGTCTCCGGGTTCGGTGCCGGCTGAGCCCCCCCCACCCACCTGGACCTCGCGCTCCCTCCAGCTCCTCTCTCTCAGACAGTCTGTGTTCCTGGAGCCTCTTTCCTGGATGGGTGATTGATTAATTGATTTACATATTTATTAAAATGTATTTTAGTAGCGTCTTTGCCTTTGATGCCAAATCTCATTTCCTATTGTGAGGCTGCTGACAGCCGGCATTGTAAATGCAAAGACACTTTACAAAACAATTTAAATAGCAATTGCCACCAGCTTAAAAATGAGCAAAACAGACAAATAAAATACTGATGAGGAAATTGGCAGCTTCAGGACAAGGAGGGCCAGGGGTTTCTAAACAGCCAGCAGCTCCGGGTGCCGGGATGATAAAGGCTGTATAATTGTGTCTTTAGAATGGCCCAGATTTTAGGTATGGATGAAAGGAGGCTAACAGTCATTGCTCAGGGAGCAAAAATGCCTTGCCCTTAAAGGTGGCTGCTGTTCGGTTTTCCGAGTAGAGGGGGCTGCAGTTGAAGGGGGCAGCTGGGTTTGAGCCCTGGATCTTTGCTTTGCAGTATCAACTTGCAAGGTTGCGTCTGCCTGCTCCAGGGAGCACTGTGGGCAATAGGCTGGACGACTAGCAGGCAGCTTGTTCTGGTCCAGACAGTGGAGTGGGAAGAGGGTGGACAGGAAATTCAGTCTCTGGATTCTGGCCCCAGCCTGGCCTGGCTGTGCATCGTGGGCAGGCCACATTCTCCTCCGAGTCTCTGCTTCTCTGTAGGATGCACTGTCAGAGACATCCAGGAGCGCTAGCCTGGGACACCGAAAACCTGGCATCTCTTCCTGCTCTGCACTCCCTAGCTGTGTGACTTCCAGCAGGTTGCGTTCCCTCTCTGTGCCTCCTCTGTTGCATGAGAGCAAAGGATGTGTTACTTTGTGAATCCTCTTTTCTTTAAACCGATGATAGGCCAGGGGCCCGTGATGCTCTGGCCCCACTGCCATGGTCTGATTGGAGAGGGGGAGGGAGGGGAAGATGGACGGCTGTGTCGCGGGAGTGGTACCCTGCAGAGCAGGGGGCCAGGACCACGCCAGAACTTGGAGCAGGACAGGACTGCGCTACTGTGAGAAAGATGAAAGCTGTCAGAAAAGAGGGCCCACAGCCCCAAAAGGGAGTAGGATTTCGCTCATCCTCCTTGTCCTTATCCTTACTGTCCTCTGTTTGCTGCCTACCTCCCTGCCTGTGCCTTCTCTGTCTCCATCATTTTACTTGCTCCCGCGTCCTTAGGGCTGCCCCCCAAGGCCCCTCTTGATCAGCCAGCCCTGCTGCCAGATTTACTTCCTGCGTGAGCTCATTTTGCAGTTATTCTCTCTTTTTCCAAGATGCTCAAATTTTCATTTCCAGCCTTGACCTCTTACCAGAACTCCAGTCTCATAAATCCAGCAGTCCGTAGGACATCTCTCCTTAAATGTCTTCTGTCACCGTGAAACATCTCAAACCACGTTCAGCATCTTCTCTCACAAATCACTCCCTACCCCCCGAGACCTCCAGCATTCTTTCTTTTTAATGCCTTCTTCTCGCTCCGGTTTCTCATAGCCAGGCAGCTATCAAAAGAAACCTTTTACGGTGTTTACAGTTTTAAAGGACTCTTTCTGTGCACGATCCTGTTTCTTTCAGCAAGTGTGTATTGAGCAGCTATTATCGGCCGGGGGCAGGTGCGAGGTGAACAAAGCCAACACGGCTTCCTGCCCTCGTGGGGCTTCGGTTCTGGTGGTCTCTCTCTGCCGCAGGTTTCCAACCGGGCTGCCTTGTCCACGGACACAGAAACAGTGCTTTGCTTTTCCTGGGAAGCTAAAGACTTCAAGCAGGGGTTTTGGTTCAAAACACACAATCTAGATTTTTTTTTAGTCAGCAATATGGGAAATACATTGTGTAAGCGTAGCACTACTAAATGCTGAGGTTTGAAGGATTGAATTTAGGGTCCCAGCCCTTAGGGAATGTCCGACTGGGGGAGCAATCCACGGGGAGTTCAGTAGCAAACCAAGACCACCATGCCGGGTGTCCACGAGGCAGTATTTGTCCATTCATTCAACGTGTGTTTATTGAAGACCCCAAACATGCCAGACAGTGTGCTGGTTGCAGTGAATGAGGAGACAATAGAGACAGTTTCTGTTTGCAAGGAGCTGGTGCCAGAGAAACAGGAGTGAGCCATGGAGGTGGGAAGCAGGGGTGCTGTGGGGGCAGAGATGAGGGGTCAAGGGCAAGGAAGGAGTTTGGAGAAGGGATGCCGGGCTGACCGCTGACCGTGAGCAGGCATGAGTCCGCAGGCAGAAGCTGGGCGGGTGATGGGGGGGTGCTTCCGAGGGAACAACACACATGCAAAGCACAGGGGTGCTTTGAGCTGGCCGCGTTGGTTCTGCCAGGCCAGTGCGTGGAAAGGCTGAAACGTCCAGTGAGTGGGAGTGACTGAGAGGGCAGAGGGATTCAGCAGAGAAAGCCTTTCTGGAGAGATCAGCCAAGGCTTCTTGGAAGAGGCGGGCTTTCAACGGCACACTGAGGGCGAGGAGGAGACGGACTGGTGCGTGTGGAGGAGGAAGGCACTAAGCGCTCAGGCTTCTCTCCTGCCGCCCCGCGTGGCCTCGCGTGCTCTGGCCCCAGGCCAGCGGGACAGCTTTCCCGACATCCGTGGATCACTCTGGTGGACATTTTGCTTGGAAGAGCCTTCTCCGTGTTTCTCAACGTCCGGATCGTAGCTGTTCTTCCAGACCAGGGCGTCGCGGGCTTCTTCCTCCATAAGCCTTTTCCCTCCCTCCCACCAGACAGGCTCGTTTCTGGCTGAGTGTCCACAGCTTTTCTCTCACGGCTGTGCCTCTTCTCTGCAGCTCCCACGGGTCCTAAGTAGCTAGAGCATAACTTGCCCCTTCTGATGGCAGGGCAGGGACTTTGCCCGCATCGCAGTGACTCCCTGAACTGGCCTGAGGTCTGGGTGCAGCTGCCGGTGGTTGAAAGAGAGAAGCCTAGAAGCTGGGGGCCAGGTGGAGCCAAGGTGTGGCTGAGGCTGCGGGGAGGGGACTGAATCTCGCGGCTCAGACCCCGTGACCAGGGACGAACTGTTACAAATGCGCCTAAGCTCCTCTTCTGTGCGTGGTGTGGTTGATCCGCGGCTAAGATATTACCCTGGGCCGCCCCAGGGTGGGGAAATGAGGTCTCTCTCACCTGATAGGTGAGGGCTTTCCTTGTAGGCAAGTCAGCACCTGCCATGCCACCTGTGTGCACGGGCCAGGTGGCCTCCTATCCAGCCCTGAGCGGACAGCTCCACCTGGGTGGGAATCTGAGTCCGTGTCTCTTTTGATTTCATCCGGTAGGCAAGCTCTTCATTCATTCATCATTCAGTCAGTCAGTCAACAATTAATTACCGCT
This sequence comes from Catagonus wagneri, assembly GCA_004024745.2. Taxonomy (NCBI): domain Eukaryota; kingdom Metazoa; phylum Chordata; class Mammalia; order Artiodactyla; family Tayassuidae; genus Catagonus; species Catagonus wagneri. The sequence goes on along the minus strand of PVHT021183653.1, from coordinate 3,394,649 downwards.
GATACAAGTACTCGGGTGCAGTGGGAAATGAGTCGGAGTCTGTCGTTTATATTTGCTGTCTTTATTTCCTGTGTGTTTTCCCTGAATATTCATGAAAGTCTTTTTTAAAAAATGCCAGCCGTGGAGTTCCCTTTGTGGCTCAGCGCTAACAGACCCAACTAGTCTCCATGAGGATGTGGGTTCAATAACTGGCCTCACTCAATGGGTTAAGGATCCAGCGCTGCCATGAGCTGTGGTGTAGGTCGCAGATGCGGCTCGGTTAGGCTGTGGTGTAGGCTGGCAACTACAGCTCCGATTGGACCCCTAGCCTGGAAACTTCCATTTGCCTTGGGTGTGGCCCTAAAAAGATCAAAAAAAAAAAAAAAAAAAAAAGACAGGCTGCTTCAGCTGCACCACAGAGAGGGGGTGAGATTGGAGTTTTAAGGGAGCAGAGGCGAGGGCGTCCCAGTGAACCAGGGACCTGTGAGGGGCGGTGGCCCTTAGAAGGACAGGGGTGGCGTCTTTGTCAGCCCACCCTCTAGTGGGAGACTCTGCTTCCTGAGCTCATCTCTGCCGAGTCCCCGGGCTCTCTGGGTTTATCTTTAACAAGGTCCTCGCTTTTCCTGAGAGGGCGGCCTTGAGGAGTCCTTCAAACGTAGGCCGGGAAGTTCATGCCTGGGTCTGCCTCTTGCCACGAGCTGACCGCAGACTCCCTGAGGTGGCCGTGCCCTCGGGCTGGGCGGACGCATGGCCAGCACCCGTGTGTCCAGCACAGACCCGGTGCACGTCACAGCGAGCCTGTGACAGCTCTCACCGCCGTCATCCAGAGCTGGGGAAGAGCTGGCCTTCTCTGGTCGGGAAGGAGAGGGAAATAAAAATGCAAAAGGCAAAGAAGGAGCGGTGGTCTTCTCTTCGTCGTCGGACACACCCTCCTCCACATGCCCTGGGCTCATGTTCCAGTGGCCGTCGTCACACACAGTTTGGCCAGGGTGATGGCTTTGCACCGGGGCCCTGAACCCAGTGAAGGAGCTTTGTAGCCAAAGGGAGGCTTGAACCCACAGCTTTGGCCGGCAGAGCAGGTGGGCGGCTCTGGATACTGTCCCCTCACGGGGGTCACAAGGAGGCCCTTTCTAAGGAGCGCCTGGGACAGGGCTGGAATCTCACACACGACCCACCCCCGGCTTCTGTCTCCAGCGTCCAGGTCCACAGCGGGATCTCCCCCTTGTTCGCTTCCCAGGGAGCCACCTCCGTAGCTGTCCCCATGGAAACTGTGCTGGACCGGGGAGGGGATGAGGAGGGGAAAAAATTCAGAACTACTTGCTTAGGGAGAGGGAAAAGGAGTGGAGTGGGAGCCTGGACAGAGAAAAGGGAAGAGGGGAGAGGGGGCGGAGGGAGGGCGAGAGAGGAGAGAGCCTTTTCTTTGGGGAAAAATGGAAATTTAATCAGATCAGTTTTTATAGTGCAAATAGAAAATCAGTTTTAATAAAGCCAAAAGGAAATGCAAAACAGCCGCTTGAGATGGAGATTGTGTTAAACAGACAGCTCTTTAGCAGTAGCGAGTCTGGGATGTTTACTGTGCGCAGACCGAGCAAGGAGGGGGATTTCTGGCTGAATTTCAAGGAGGCGGTGGCTTTGGCTTTGGCTTTGGCTTTGGGGTGAGTGATAAGCCCCTCCCCTCCTTGGCCGTCCTCCTGCCCCCAGGCCCGTCTGTCTGGGGGAGGAATTCTCCCAAATAAGAGGAAAGAGGAAGGGGAGAGCGGGACCACGGGGCAGAGAAGAAGACGCCTCCCCTTCCTCTGGGGTGTTGGCCGGGAGGACCCCCAGCTGGCCAGGCCCGCTCCCTCCGGCCGGAGAATGGCCTCTGCCCTCTGTTGACACGTCCGCTGCCGTCAGCTCCTGATTCTTAATTATAGTTCTGGCCCAGCTCTTGGTTTTATTGCTTTCATTTATTATGAGAGGACCAGTGTCTGTTTTTTGAAACGGCTATCTGGTCAAATCACAGTTGATAAGCAACACTGAACTGTCTTTTTAAGACAGGCCAAATTTATCACACTTTAAAAAAAAAGAAGAAGAAGGCAAGCCTTCGATGGCCTATTAGAAAATTTCCCCCCCTTTTCCCAGAGTGACATTTTAGTAAAAGGCTTTATTTTCCCCCTCAGCTTTCACAAAGCCATCGCCTTGAAAGAGAGAGAGGGAGGGAGAGAGGCAGACGCAGAGCACCGCTGAGGATGCTTCATGAAATGTACGCGAGGGCATCGAAGATAACAGGACCTGTCCTAATGGGGCTGTTAGCTTGGGAGGAAAAGAGGGGCCCCTGGCACGGGTTTGTCAGCTGTTATTTTTGTAATTAGAAGAGAAACTGCACTTTATGTTTCCAAAACTCTGCTGTTTGAGGCTGCAAGGAAGAGCTGGGGTCTGGGCCAGAAGGATGGGTGGGGACAGGCTGGGTGGGGGCGGGGGGGGGGCCTGGAGGTGCCCTGGGGTGAATGGGCTCCTCTGTCACCTTTGAAGCTGGCTCACAGCTGGAGAGGAGCCTGGGGGGGGGGGTCCCTTCCTCCCGGAGCATTTGTCACCGCAGTAGTCACTGCAATGGGGGAAGTCAGGCAGTGTGGCCCCACCAGGCTGCAGGGGTGGGGACGGGCAGCCTTGGTGCAGGGCCCACGTTTAATTCACCTGCAGGTGCTAAGCCTCCAAGGTAACGGTGCAAGGCGTGTGGGACGGAGGGAACCAGCAGTAGTTGGAGGCTCACCTCCTGGACCCCCACGACCTGCGTGGCCCTTCTGTCCCCGTGCGCCCCCTGTGAAGGCCGCCCCTTTCCTTCCTCCCTTCTTTCTTCGACGCTTTCCTCCCCAGCAGTGTTTCTATGTGTGTCATTCTGGTTTTTTTTTTTTTTTCCTTCAGCTGTACAGCAAAGTGATTTGGAAATACATATACACACATAAATATATGTGTATATATATTCTTTTTAAATTCTCTTTCATCGTTATAAGATACTGAATATAATTCCCTGTGCTAGACAGTAAATGCTTGTTGTTTATCGATGTCATACGTAGTGTGTGTGTCTGTTCATCCCAAGATCCTAATTTATCCCCTTTTGTAACCGTAGGTCTGTTTTCCGTGTCTGTGTGTCTATTTCTGTTTTGTAAACAAGTTCATGTGTATCACTTCTTTAGATTTCACATATAAGTAATATCATGTGATATTTTTCTTTTTCTGGTCTGGCTTACTTCACATAGTATGATTATCCATGTCATGGCAAATGGCATTATTTCATTCTTTTTTAAGACTGAGTAATACTCCATTGTATATGGACCACATCTTCCTTAGCCATTCATCTGTCGATGGACATTTAGGTTGCTTCCACGTCCTGGCTACTATAAATAATGCTGCTGTGAACACCGGGGTGCATATATCTTTTCGAGTTAGAGTTTTCTCCAGAAAATCCGAGAGCGTATCTTTCCATTTCTTGGTGTCATTCTGGACAGGACAGATCTAACTGTTAAACAGCTACCTCCCTTTGTTCTGCCCTTGAGAGCCGGAGCAGAGCTGCATCTCTGGATCTCTGCTCACGCCCCCTCTCCTGAGTGGACGCCCTCTGCCGTGCACTGCTCAGCATCCCCTTTCCTCTCCCTGGCCCTGAGCACCTGGCTCAGTAGTGATGGCGCCCTGACCGTGAGATGCTAAGCAAAGACAGATCTAGAGAAACCTGGGCCGCGGCGACTGGGGGCCTGGTGGTGGAGTGAAAAGGGCTTGGGCTCTAGAGCCAGAGAGCTGGGTTTGAAACCCAGCACTTTCATCATGGGTGAGCTTAGGAAAATTCTTTCACGTCTCCAAGTCTCAGTTTTCTCATCTGTAAAATGACCCAAGCGGGTTGGGAGATTAAATAAATAATGGATGTATAGCTTGTGCCCCAGAGCCTGGGACTCGGTAAGTGCTGGTCTCCTTCTCCTCGCCTGAGGAGGAGGCAGGGGCAAGTGTAAGCCTGGCATGTTCTGTGTCTCAGGGGCAAGGCGTGGACACGGCGGGGCAACTCCTGGAAGGGCCGGGATGAGAAAGCCTAGGGTTCCCAGTCCAGCGTCCCCTCCGTGCCCCTTAGTGTCTCTCAGTGTCCCAGGGCCACCCTGGGTGGGCCATGCCATTTCCTCTTATCCTAGATGATCTCCAAGGTGGTCCAGTTCTAAAAAGTCCAAATCATATGGCTCCATCTGGAACTCCGTGGATTCTTAGACTTGCACGGTCAGGGTCTTGCCTGGAGGCTGGTCAGCCGAGCTGTGTTTCAGCCTCCCTTGCAGATATGGCCTGGACAACCCGGCCTTGCAAACAGGCCTCACATCAGTGGAGGGCTGCAACCCTTAGTGCCCAGTAAGGACACACAGAGCAGGGCCACCAACCACCCTGCTTTGCCAGGGACTGGTGGAGTTTCCCAGGATATAAGACTTTCAGTGCTGTGAGTGGGATAAATTGGGGACCCTATGACAAAGCTTAAGTTCAGTTCTATAAATGTTAGCTGAAGCCCTGCCATGCCGTTAGTCTTCACGGCAAGGTACAAGGACACAGTAATGGCAGAAACAAGCCTTACGTCGTAGGTGCTCAGAGCACAGGGGAGGATCACCGCAGCCTGGACAAGGGGGCAGACTGAAGTCTGTGCGAGGTTTAGGGTGCCCGGGGCGGGGGCGTTGAACTCCGGTTTAGCGGTGATGGGAGGGTAGCCAGGAAGGCATCTCAGAGGAGGTTTTGAAGACTGAAGAGATGCTTTCAAGGCAGACAGAGTGGAGGGAGGTTTGGGATGGAGCTCAAGAGGCAGGGCTTGGAGGGTATAAGAGGACACAGATACAGAAGCTTGGGAGCAAATGGTGTGTGATGGGGGTGGGAGACCGAGAGGCCGCAGAACTGAAAGGTAAACTTCCCCTTTCCTGCAGCATGGAGATGGACGTGGACGTGGACGTGGGTGTGGACGTGGGCGTGGGGATGGGGTGTGGCTGGGAAAGAAGGAAGTCCGGAGGACCAGGGAGAGGTTGGGACCCCCCGCCCCCAAGGATGGAGACATAACTTCTCCTGTGTCTGGGTTCTATCTCAGCCTTCCAAGGCCTGAGAGGATGTCACAGACCTGCTCCGTGCCAGCACTGCTGGCTCCCTGGCATGGCTGGGTGCCTGGCCCGTGGCTGGAGGCCAGTGGCCCAGAGCCCAGGGAAGCCAGCTGGTGACAGGATAGAGTTGTCCCAGCTTTGGCCAGGCGGACTGGTGGGCTCTGACCCAGGCCGCGATCCCTGCGGGGCCTTCTCTTGGAGACGTTTAGCTCTCCTAAGAGGCAAAGGTGGTGGTCTGGCTCGGCCGAAGAGTGTCCCCTTGCTCTGTCTCCTTGCCTCGGGGAATCTGAGCACCCAGCCTCTTTGCAGGGGGAGTCTGAGCACAGCAACCTGGCCAAGGTTGATTCTACCTCCCTCATCCTACAGTAAAAGGGCCGGGCGTGATTAAGAAGTCACAGACCACTTCTATCCATGGACTAAACCTGGGCCGAATAGAGGAGTGACTGGGGACAGGCCAGGCTTATTCCTTTGACCCCTGTAGGAGAGAATGCTCTGCCTCGGTCCAGCTCAGCCTCGTTATGGAATGTAATACCCACATGATATGGGATTATAGACACCCAGCCAGTCAGCCAACCAACCAGTCACTCTGAAAACCTGACCAGAAGCTTCACTGGAGTGTCCCACAGGAAGCCAGGCACCCTGTGAGGACAGGACCATTCGCAGCCCTCATCTCTCTTTACGTGGTGGCAGAACACTTGGCCTTGGGAGATGGGTGTCAGAGGCTCCCACGCACCTTTCTCCTGACCTACAGCTGTTTACCAATGAGGACAGTTTTTTTGGACCTACGGCTAGAAGTGAACTCACGGGTACTGAAAGAGATAGATCAGAAAGATGACGAAGACCTGTAATATGTGTGTGGCTGAGGGATGGGGGATCACACACTGGGAGCAGTGTGGGGCCCATCCTGGCCCTGTCACTCAGCTGTAGTTGGCTTGGGTTGCTTAGCCTCTCCGAGCACTGGTTCCTCCCCAGAAAGTGGAGCTCTTGGTCTCCTTGGCCTTTTCCTTTTCTGCTCACTGGGTAGCTCTCCCCCGTAGACCGAATTTTTAGGAGTCCTCTCCTCCTCCTCTTTTTTTTTTCTTGCTTTTGTATCCCCAGGGCTTGGCACAAAGTAGAAACTCAATAAATGTTAGTCAAATGAATGAATAAACGTTTGAATAACAAAAATACCTGCTCTCTGGACCTCTCTCAGGATTATTGGGAGGATCAAATGAGATAATGCACATGAAAGCACTTTGTAAATTGCAGAGCTCTATACAAATGCAAATCATTCACGGCTTTGGTGGAAATTATTATTCAAATTATTATTATTATTTTCACCGTGAAGGAGGACAGGAAGGAGAGGGCAATGGAACCGTCCCTGGCGGTGGACGCCCAGGCTCCAGCAGCCGGCAGTGGGGCAGCAGTTCTCCAGCCTGCCTGGGAGCCGCTTTAAATCCTAGCTCCGCAGGCCGGCGGCCGGGCGGGCTGCCTCCAAGTGAAGTGGGCCCATGGCAGCTGCTGGGGTCCGGGCAGAAGTGGCTTTTGGAATCCTGCCCAGTGTGGGAACAGAAGCTACTAGCACCCTGAACAAAATGAATTAAACGCCAGGCTCTAAATGAAACAAGTTTTCTTTTCTCTGCTGCTTAAAAAAAAAAAATTAATGGAAAGGGTGTTGTGCTAGAAACCAGGTGTCAGCATGTCAGCAGAGAGAGAGAGACAGACAGACACCCAGGGCACCCGAGAACTTGGAGTTCACCCCAGCTGCCCAGGCTGTCATACCTCCAATGCCGTTACCCCATCTCTTCGGCCCTGGCCCGTGAGGGGGGCGCTGAGGCGGCCGGGCAGCCGAGGGACGCAAAGGCGCATTGATAATTGGCGACTGTAATTCTATAATTCATCTCCCTGCACCGCAGTGAAATTAAAAGAGTTTAGGTTCCCAAGCATAATGATCATCAGTTAAACGCCGGGGAGATTTACTGTCCTCATTTGAATTTTGTTTTATTTATTTGAATGTGCCTCTTTTGGGGAGAGGGAGTGCCGGGCAGCGGGATCCAGCGCGTGAGGGCCCGGGGCGCCCCGGGGGCGGCCGAGGCAGGGCGGGAGGGTCTCCGAGGAGCGGCGCGGCGCGGGCCTGCCGACGGCGGCGCAGGATGGAGAGCCTAGCGGGGCGGCGGGCCTAGCGAGACAGGGGATCCATCATCCCCGGTCTAATCAGTTAATACTGATAAACCGCCAACAATAACTGCCAACCGCGCCGCCGTTTTGGAGCTGCCAGTTCATTCATTTAGGGAGCAGGGCGGCACGGCGGGGAAGCGCGCCCCGGCCGCATCCTTTCATCTCCGGGCAGGAGATGAGGCACGTGGTGGAGGCCACGGACCGCTGCTGACTTCTGCGCGAAGGGAGAGGAACACCGGTCGGCATACGGCGGCCGAGCGGGCTGCGGGGATGGATCCGGCCTGCCCGCGAGGCCGGCCGCCCAGTCCGTCCCCAGCGGTCACGCAGACGGCGGGAAGGGCACCTGCTCTGAGGATGAAAGGGAGGCAAGGTTCTCCGCCGCGCCCCGGATCTCTCTGCGCAGGGCCAGAGAAGGAGGCCTCGGGAATCGGGTGATTCTCTCCGCCCCGTCACGCCCAACTGTGTGACTCAGTTTCCAACTCTGGAAAGGAGCGGGCTGGGCTGGGCGGCCCCTGGGGCCTGTTTAGTCCTTTGGCTTTACGGAGCTACTCGGCAGGGCTGGCCTGGAGGTGGGCGGGTGCCGCACCCTCTGCCGCGCTCCGCCGAAGACTTGGGCATTCCTGCCCTCCTGACGCCACCTCACTGAGCGCCTTCCCCTTCCTGCGTCGCTGTCCATTTTTCTGGTTGCTTCCTGCCGCAGTTTCCCGGCAGCCTCGGATTCCCACTTCTCACTTGCAATCAAGAAACTAAAAATAGAGCATAAAGGAGCTCTCCAAGGGCGTGATTGGGGTGGGCAGAGGATGAGGCAAGTGCTTGGTTTCTCCTGAGAATGAGACCTTATCAGCTGCACACAGGGAGTTAGAAATCCCATCCCAGACCCGTGGCAAGGAGCGGGGTGCGGGACAAGGAGCTTTCCTGATCACCCAGTGGAAGCTTGGGAGATAGTCGTGTGAGTGTGCTTTCCTGGGAAGAGGGGTGTCGAGGGACGTCTTAGGTCCCGGGGCTGTGGTCCATAGCTTGCCCTGCACTGTGGGCCTCTCCCCTGGGCTGAGCGAGACCTGAAATCCAGAGGCCCCTGGTCGGGGGGGGGGGGGGGGGGGGGCGCTACACCGGCACCGCAAGAGCCCTGTGTTTTCCTTCATCTACCAGGAGGGGGCGCCCTATTCTAATTTTAACAAAGGCAGCTGGTGCAAGCAGAAGCTCTGGAGGCTTGCAGGGACTGGCTGTGTAGTTGGCCTATTGGGCTTTTGGATAAACAGGACCCCGGCCAGGTATTTCTTTTTCTTCAGGACCCCAGAAATGGTGTCTTTCCAGTTGTGAGGAATGGCTGGGATTAAGCTTGACAAGTGACAAGATGGGCAAGTTGAAGGCTGGGTCTAGGCCCACGGGAAGGGGGTCTGGGAGGGAGTCGACTCTCAGATGGCAGGTCCCCGAACACAGGGGACCCCCTCCCCTTGGTAGGAAGGCGGATTCTGGAGTCTGGAGCCCCAAGCCACACCGCTGCATGCCTTGGGCCTGTGGCTTGTTCCCCTGAGCCTCAGTTTCTGGGAGGTGCTGTACAAACACCCAGGATCATAGTTACAGCCTTCGTTTCTTGTGCCAGGAAACAGCCTTATCTGTGAGGGGCAGCAGCAAGGGAGGACTGCATCTCCTCCCTAGTCTGGTGTTCCCTCACAGGCCCCTCTTCCCCACCAGGCTGTCTTTAGGACCAGAGGGGGAGAGAGGGAAATGGCGGGTATTGGAATCCAGAGACTTGCCGTGTTTTGGTACCGACTCCAATCAAGATACTGTCTTTCAGCCTCCTTCCCGTCCCGCTCAACTCATTTGAGTTTCCTTTCCCAGCCCGTCCTGGTAGAGAGTGAGTTGGTCCCTGGAAGTGTGGTGGCTGAGCCGCGGGGAGCCAGGCATCCCCGGTTCCTTTCAGTCGCATCTGCAAGTGTGTGTCCCAGCTTCTAAGAGAGCCCTTGTCATGACCCCTTCCTCCAGGAAGGTGTTCAGGGTTGATCTGAGGAGAAATGAAGGCGACCCCAGTTCCCAAGGGAGCCCACCTCCGTGGGCTCTATGGATCCGTCTTGTTTTGTGCTGTGCCTGGGTCAACCCCCCAACACACACACACCTGCCATGTCTTCGCTAGCCTGAGTGGTTGAGCCAGTGTCAAGGGCTGTTCTGTGGCTCCCCGGGAATATCTTTGGCTGCTCGGGCAGATCAGCAGGTGTATTTGAGATGAGGAGCCCTGCGGGGCAAGGACTCGACAATTTTCTGTGAAGGAATCCATAAAAGCATCAAGCCCAAGTGGGCATGAAGCCCAACAAAGGCTTTTAAAAATTACCATGTGCTGTCCTTTTCTCTGATTACAAAAGTCATACATATTCATGGTCAAAAATTTGGAAAATACAGAAGAGCGCTAAGAAAAAAAATTCATCCATATTCCACTACCCGGAAGCAGCCGCTATTACCACGTGGGGTGTATCACCTCGCAGCCCTTTCCTTTCCCTCTGCTCTTCGTCTCTGTCTTCCAGCAGGAGTCTTATGCAGTGATACTTTCCTTGTTGTTCACCTGCTTCATCACAGTGTACTGGGAGCATTTCCCAGCACAGCCAGTGCTGCACAGGAAGTGGGCCAGGTGTCTGGTCTGGGAACTGGGGGAGAGCGGACGCTTAGGGATCTCAGTGCTGACAGACCGCGCTTCTCCCCTGCTCCCAGTGAACACAGAGGACCTTAAAATCCGTCAGCTGGAGGGGTGGCCCGAGAGGCAGGGCACTGTGCAACCCAGTGTCCCCAGGAGGTTTCCCAGGGTGCAGGCTGATCCCGCAGCCTCACCTGAGGTGCCTCCACTGCATCTACTTTCTCCCCACGTGGGTTCTTGCCTCCGCCACGGCAAGAGAGAGGCTGGGAGAGGGTTAAGATGCCAATCACTTGGAAGCTTAAAACAAGGTTAGAAATGGGAAAGGCTGTGCCAGCAGTCACTTGGAGAGAGGAAGGAGCCCAGAGCCCGTTCTTCCAAAGGGACGTGTCTGGGAGATGGAGCCGGTCCCGTTAACCGCAGAGCTGCAGCTGAGCTAACTAGGGTGCCCCCAGCCTCTCCAAGCGCTGAACAAAGGGTTACAGGATCTTGGTTTGAAGACCCTGCCCACGCTCATTGCCCATCAGGCCAGCACAGACCACCCGATTCACTTTGCTTAACGTGCTCCTGACTTGACAAAAGCCTGTGTCCTTTCCCCCTGTCTGGACTTTTTTGTCTCTTCAAACTTCGCTCAAGATACTCTTCCTTAACAATGACGATCCTCCCCGGGTTAAAAATAGGAAACGGACTTGAATAGACGGTATACACATGGCCAGTAAGCACATGAAAGGTGCTCTACATCACTAATCATTAGAGAAATGCAAGTCAAAACCACAGTGACATATCCCCTCATACCTACTATAATAAATGGCCACTACGAAAAATAAAAAACAGCGAAAGAAGGGTCAAGGTGGATGTGGAGAGACTGGAACCCGCGTGCACTTTTAGGGAGGTTGTAAAATGGTCCAGCCACTGTGGGAAAACAGTATGGTGGTCCCTCCAGAATAAAAAATAAATTTAAAATGCCATATGATCCAGCAATTCCACTTCTGAATATACATCCAAAAGAATTGAAAGCTGGATCTCAGTGAGGTACTGGCACACCCATGCTCACAGCAGCATTATTCACAGTATCCAAGAGGGAAGCAACCTGAATGTCCACTGATGGATAAATAAACAAAATGTGGTATAAACATACAATTCAATGTTATTCAGCCTTGTAGTTTAAACATCTGGTTAAGTATTAGATTGCCTTAAAAAGGAAGGAAATTCCGACAAGGTTCTGGATGCACTTGAGGACATGATGCCAGGTGAAATGAGGCCATCATCAGACAGATACCGTATGATTCCACTTGTGTGAGCGATCCAGCGTAGTTAGATTCATAGAAACAGAAAGGAGCGTGGTGGTTGCCAGGGCCTGGGAGGTGAGGGAAACAGAGAGCTATTTTTTAATGAGTATAGCGTTTTAGTTTTTTGAGATGAAGAGCCCAGAGGTCTGTGGCACAACAGCGTGAACTCAGCTGTACACTTAAAACGGTTAAGATGGTAGTTTTTATGTTATTATCTCTTTAGCACAGTTGAAGGCTCTTCTTGCCTTCTCTGGCCAGCCTAGCGAGAACGGAGCTCTTCTTTTGCAGAACCCCTAATGGGCTTTCATTTTCTGTTACTTTGTCGTAGGGTCACACTCGAGCATCCTTTTCAGACATTCGAGCATCCTCCAAGGGAGGGATAAAATCTTTCCCTCTGCATTTTCCCCGCAGCACCTAACACAGTGCCTCAGACCCAACCCGGTGAACATCGCTTCCCTTACTAATTCCCTGGGCCGTGGGCTGGAAGGTGAGGGGCAGAGAGGAGAGCAAACACAGAGGAGAAATGTGGAAGCGAGCGCCCGGGCGAGCGTGGTTTCCTCCCGTGGCCTCTGGGCTGCTGATTAGGTCAGCTTACGTGATTCACGCTGGCTGCGCGTGCACGCGTGGCTGCATTTGGGGCAGCGGAGAGACCCTGGACTCCTAATCTTGAGTGAGAATTAGACCAGAGGAGATGGTGGCGTGGACCCTTTCGGAGGTTTCAGACTGAGAAATGTTGGAAGGTGTTAACCGGAAGCCCCTGGGACGTGTCCCTAGCTTTGCTTTTCTTTAGAGTTCCTAGAGAAACAGACTCCCAGCCCCTCAGGAGCACGGAGCAGCGTCTTAGGGCTCCCCTGCTGGGAGATTCTCCTCAGCCCTCGCCCCGCGCCCGGCCGCAGTGTGGACGTCTCCGCCGAGACGGGGAGCGCGCCCGGCACCGCGTGAAAACCTGGACTTTGGCAGACGAAAGGCCGCTCGCCTCAGGGCTCCGTGCTCTCCTCGTTGCGGGGTGGCTCCTCTACGGGATTCGTGATGCGGTTCTCCGGAGGAGCAGCCTTTTCCCCCCGTTCGGGCCCCGTCCTTGACCCAGCGTGGCCAGCCTCGGCCTTGCGGGGGGCACCCGCCTCCAGGCCTGAGCGCGCGCCGCCCGCCCGGCAGCCATCTTGGAAGGGCCTCCGGGCGGCTCCGGGCTCCGGGCTCCGGGCCCCGGGCGGCGGCTCCGGGCGGCTCCAGGCTCCAGGCCCCGGGCGGCGGCTCCGGGCTCCAGGCCCCGGGCGGCGGCTCCGGGCGGCTCCAGGCTCCAGGCCCCGGGCGGCGGCTCCAGGCTCCAGGCCCCGGGCGGCGGCTCCAGGCTCCAGGCCCCGGGCGGCGGCTCCGGGCTCCAGGCCCCGGGCGGCGGCTCCGGGCGGCTCCAGGCTCCAGGCCCCGGGCGGCGGCTCCGGGCTCCGGGCTCCGGGCGGCTCCAGGCTCCAGGCTCAGGGCGGCTCCAGGCTCCAGGCCCCGGGCGGCGGCCCTGCTGCCCGTCCGCCGTGTTCAGCGCCGTCTCAGCCGCGGGGGCGGCAGCGGTGGCCTCGCAGCCACCAAGGGGACGAACAGGCAACACGTGAAGGGAGCCCGCCGGCGTTTAGTTCCCGGGGCCCCAGGCGCGTGAGGAAACGGTGGTGTTTACTTTTCAGCTTCACGGCGTTTCTTTCTTTTCTTTCTTTTTTTTTAAACGGGGAGTTGGAGGTTTTCATCTTGTCGCTGCGTCGCCTGGGCTTGTTTCTCTAAGCGAGGCACCCTGCTAAGCTGGAAGCGGCGGAGGCCTGAATGCCAGCTTTGGGTGCGTGTCTGTTTGTTTAAAGTTTCTCGTTTATGGCTGTTTTTAAGTGAATCCTAGGAAGTGTGGCGATTCACGCTCCCCTCCCCCAACACGCCACTCCCCATCAGTGAGTCTGGAAGGTTCTTAGTTGACTGTGGCGTCAACTCTGATTGAACTGCTGGCGGATTCACGGCGCTCACAGCCCCCCCCCCCGTTCTCTGGCCTCACCCCCCTTCTCAGCCGTTCCTCCTCCGCCTCGGTTCCGACCCTCCCCCCAGACGGCACCTTAGCACAGTACAGGCCGCAGTTACACCTCTCTGCCCCGCCCCGGGCCGTGCACTTGCAACTTTCTCTCCCCCACCCGCCTGCTGAAGCTGCTGCTGCTTCTAGCAGGATTCCCAGCTGGTGGGTGGTAGAGTGTGCCTCGTGCCCTCAGCCCCGAGGGCAGCCGGGTGGGGCCAGGCCCCCGGAAGGCTTCCTGGCCTGGGCCCGCAGCCAAGGGTAGCATTATCCGCTTGCCCAGTGAGCCAGCCAGCTGATACCACTTTCCGTGTGAAAAGGTTTGGAAGCACTGCTTGAAGGCCCAGCGCAGGGCAGTCTGCTCCACAAACGCCCTCGCAGACCCCCAGCCGGACGGCCCCCCGTCCCCTCAGACACCACACCCAGGCCTTACGTCTGCTTTGCACTGTGGGTATTTGGTGCCTTTTTATAGGCATCCTCCCCGCTTCCGTCCTCCCAGCGGTGGAAGATCTGTGAGAATGTTGTCCTTGTTTACTCACACACAATGACTGTGAGCTATTGTGATTTGTCGTAAGAACATAGTATTTGGTCTTTATCCCCATTTGGGGCACAGAGTTCCTGAAGCCCTAGGAACTTCCTAAGTGGTGACGCTGGATCCGTCTCTTTGGTTATGTGAATGAGGTTGATTTTAGAATGCCCCAGGTCGCTACAGGCTGGGGGCTGCTTGCTGGAGGAACCAACTTGTGATTAGAGGGTTGGAACTTTCAGTCCCTCACCCCCACCTCTGGTGGGAAAAGGGGCTGGAGGTTGAATCACTTGCCAAAGGCCCGTGATTTAACCAACTGTGCCCCTGTAATAAAGCCTCCTTAAAACCCCAAAAGGATGGGGAGTGGACAGTTTCTAGGTTGGAGGTTTGGGGCGGGTGGCTTGCCTGGAGCAGGCCTGGATGCTCTGTGCCCTTTCCCCAGACCTTACCCTGGGCATCGATCTCTTCATCTGGCTGTGCCCGAGGCAAGAGCCTCTCATGAGAAACGGGTAATCTGGTAAGTAAAACGTGGCTCCGACTTTGGTGAGCCCCCCAGCAAGCTAATCGGACTCAGGGAGGAGGCTGTGGGAACCTGTTAGAAGCACAGGTGAGAACCTGGCTTCTAAAGTGGGTGGCAGGGCAGTCTTGTGGGACCGCCCCTTACCCTGTGGAGTCTGACGGTTGTCTCCAGGTAGCCGGAGTCAGACCTGGGTTGAACTGCAGGACACCCGGCTGGCGTCTGGACCTCTACTTGCTGGTGTGTGTCGGAGGCGTCACGGTCACATTGGAGTTTGGTGGGCAGAGCGCAGAGTCCAGACCTTGTCCGGCATGTACCTGGGACTCCTTAATCTCTGTTGGTTTGAAGCCTAGAGCCTTTAACTATATGTCGATCGTCCTCCAAACTTATCACCCCTTGATGTGCTGCTCTATTCCAGTGAACCCACCTATGTTCAAAGTGTTTTGGGAGTTTCTTCTCTGGAATTACTCTACGAGAAGGTTTATGAGCCAGAGAATAAAACTAGTCTCTTTTCTTTAGACTCAAACAACTTGTATTTAATTTTCATTTCATTGTCATTGTTAGTCAACAATATTTATTGAGCCCCAGGCACCTCGTTGTTTTTTAAAATTTAATATAAATGACTTGTCAACCTTATTGGCAAGATTTGGCTCCTGTTAAGTTTGGTCTTTTTCCAGAAATCGAATCTACCCTCCGAACATTAAAGGTTTACTATCTCGGAGCAGATTCACAACAGTGAGAGCAAGGGATACAAAGCTGTAAAAAACAAAACTTAAACCAAAACACAATGAGCGGGACATCGCTGGAATAAAGGCAGAGGCTCCCAAAGTATCACCTTGCAAAAGCGGCAGCGTTAACTTAGATACATAAGCTCTGCAGCGTCTGTTAAAAGGGTTCGTGTCCCTGGCTTATGTCACACCTTGTACAGGTATGTGTCATTCAGAGAATGGTGAGAGTACAGTGTGGTTAGATGATGCCCTTTGAAGCCAACAGATACACGTTGTGTCCTCACTGTCGCCTACCAGCGGCTACCTTGCATATTCAAAGTGTCTAGTAGTTTCTCACCTGTGTAATGGGGGACAGTGTCTACTTTATAGGGCTGTTGTAAAGATGACTGTTGACTCTGGCACCCAAATATTCTGATTTCAAAGAAAACAGACACACACAATTTGGATTATTATCCGCCCCGAAGATAAAAAGGCAAAGAAATAAATTGATGCCTTCAAACTTTGGGAGACTTGGATAGCAGACTGGGTTATAAGTTTTTCTCCGCTTCCTCTGAAGAGAATAGTAGAAGACCTGGCATCTGGTTGCTGTAGAAATGATATGGGCTGGATGTCATGAAACATTTCCCCTGAGGATGGTCAGGCAGAGGGATGGGTGAATCAATGAGATAGGGGGAATCATTTATTGAGAAGCAGCATCCTTGTTTGGCTGGGCACATGCAGGAAACGCCTGACTTCTTCCTGCACAGCAGCTATTTGCACCACAGTTGAGACCTTCTGAGCTTGGGTTCTGCTTTGGGGAAGGGAGTGGGATGGACTGAGCATTTGGGGTTAGTAGATGCAAACTATTACATTTAGAGTGAATGAGCAAGGAGGTCCTTCCGTGCAGCACAGGGAACTATATCCAGTCTGTTGGGATAGAACACGATGGAAGACAATGTGAGAAAAAAGAACGTATATATGTGTGTGGCTGGGTCACTTTGCTGTACAGCAGAAATTGACAGGACATTGTAAATCAACTATAATAAAAAAATGTTTTTCAAAGGAAAAGAAAAGCAAGCACTCTGTACCCAGCTGTACCCTCCAGGCTTTGGGCACTGAGCCTGCTGGTCCTAGCTCAGCTCTCCAGGAGGCTTTCCCAGGGAAGCATGATTGTGGCGTAGTTGGTGTGGCTGTCTCCCACTTCACACAAAGCTACTCGCCTAAACCTAGAGGGAGGTGCCGTAGTGGTCCCTGTTTTATGGATGAGGAGCTGAAGGCCCAGGGAGGGGAGCAAATGGACCCAAGTTGCATAGCTAGTTGGGGGTAGAGCCCTGGATTTGAACTGTCCTGACCTCCCAGCGACCTTGTCACTCTTTGACTCTGCCCACTTGAAGAACTTGCAGGTTGGTACAAAGGAATTAACTGCTTATTTATCTTATTCATTGTCTGTCCTCCTTCCACCGGTATCTAGGCTCTATGAGGTCAAGAATTTTTGTCTTATTAACTGCTGAACCCTAGTACCTAGAACAGCAGAAGTGCCCATAAGAGAGGCTTGTTGAATAAATGAACTTGTTAATACATTGTAATACATTAATGTATTATTTTTACCCCCCCACACACACTTTTTAGAGCACATTGCTTTTTAGAAGTTCTGACCTGCGTGCTCCTGAGCTTTCTGACAGCTTGCATTGCGCAAAGCTGGATTTTCTTCGCTGTTGTTAGTCAAGATACCAGCTCTTTCCCAGGAAAAGCATAGTCCCAGTCCAAAGCTCATCTTCCATGGGTCCTTTTCCTAGTTAGAGGTGATCATATTCCCCGGAAATCAGCTTGTCTGGGAGTTGTCGTGATAAATAAGCCCCACAGATGTGATCTGGTGTTTGTCTAATTTTTTTTTTTGAAGTTGACTGCCCATTGGTGGAAATGCACTCACCTTTTGGCCGCAGTCCCTGACTGCTGTGGTTCAGCATCCACCCCCTTTCCCTCCCGGTTCCTAAATGGCTCTGCCAGCTTCCGGTCCAACCCCATCATTTTACAGTTGCGGAAACTGAGGCCCAAAGGGGAGGTGGCCAGCAGCTGGCAGAGCCTGGGGTTGGGTGCTGGCGCCGCTCCCAGCCGTGTGCCCCGGGCAGGATTGCCTTGTCTGAACAGGGATGGGAAGCAGATGTTATTAGTCCCGGGGATGGTGAGCTTGGGGGGAAGGGACAACAGAGAGGAGGCGCCTGGCGACAGGCACCGCTCCTTGTCCTCATCACCACATGGCCCCTGGGCTCACTAGCAACCCCTTCAAATGATGGTATTTTCAGCAAATGGGAGGGAAGTAGGTCTTTCTCTTTCCCTCCCCCCACCCCCCATTGTAATTAGTTGTCAAAAATTTTTAGATGGAAGGGGGACTGTTCGGGTCCTGATGAGATGATACAGCAAAGATTTCATTTCATCTTGAATTTGACATTAAACTTTAATAGTCTCAAGGACAAGAAGCCAAGAGATATCAGATGTAATGAGATAAAGCAAAGTTTCTCTGACAGCAAATTTGATCACAAATGGGCTCCGAGATTGCTTCTTTGATATAAATGAAACATAATTCATCTTCTAGCGCCCCGAATGGGCTTTCAGGCTGGGGATGAGGCTGGCACCTCTCTTGCCTGGTGCTGACAAGTGGCAGCTCAGGGAGGAGGTAGAGGCTTTGCTGGACCTTCCCTGGGTGGTTCAGCTGCTCCGTCTGGGGAGAGATGGCACGGGCAGCCGTGGGAGCCGGAGGGTGTCTGTGGTTCTGATCGTGGGTGGGGGGTTTCGGACACCTGCTCTGAGCTGGGTTTTGACTTGGGAGGTCCTCCTCAAACTCAGAATGGCAAAGAGGGTGTCAGACAGGGCGGGACCCCCTCATAGGTCTGGACTTCGTGGGAAACTGCTCTTTTGATAATTTCCTGGTTTGGGCATGAGAGGGCTCAGCAGGTCATTTTTGAATGTTTCCTTCTCTCTCCTCCAAAATGTCTTCCTGCTGTGGTGCAGCGGAATCGAATCCAACTAGTATCCATGAGGATGTGGGTTCAATCCCTGGCCTTGGTGGGTGGGTCGGGGATCCGGCATTGCCGTGAGCTGTGGTATAGGTTGCAGACACGGCTCAGATCCTGCGTTGCTGTGGCTGTGGTGTAGGCTGGCAGCTGCAGCTCTGATTCGACCCCTAGCCTGGGAACTTCCATATGCTGCGGGTGAGACCCTAAAAAGCAAAAAAAAAAAAAAAAAGGCAAGGAAAAAAATGTCTTCCTGACACAGTCCCCTTCCAGACCTCTGGGGGCTGCCCAGGTGTGGTGATAAGGTGGGGGTGGGTGGAGAGTTCTAGCCTCCCAGTCTCCCTCAGCTCCACACTGATTTTCTTTTTTCCTTTTTTGTCTTTTTGCCTTATCTAGGGCTGTACCCATGGCATATGGAGGTTCCCAGGCTAGGGGTCCAATCAGAGCCACAGCTGCCAGCCTTCGCCACAGCCACAGCAACATCACATCTGAGCCGCGTCTGCAACCTACACCACAGCTCACGGCAACACCAGATTCTTAACCCACTGAGCGAGGCCAGGGATCGAACCCGCAACCTCACGGTTCCTAGTCGGATTTGTTAACCACTGAGCCACGACGGAAACTCCCTGATTTTCTTTGCTTTCCTGCTTTCTTTTTTCTTAAAAAAAGAGCCTGGTGTTGCTTGGGATGCACGAACATGCAGCCGGGAGAGCTGTGCTAGAGGAGGGTATGCGTGAGAGCCAACCAGGTGGCCTTGGGAGGCAAAATCAGAGCAGGAGGCAAGCACTGGTGTATTAATTCAAAGAGAAGGTGGCTTTGAGAACTCTGGGTTCCACCGAAAATGTAGATTTAGTGCAGATAGCCGTCAGCAGCTGGATCAGCAAATTATAGTGTACATCTACGCAATGGGGTATGATTCCACCATAGAAAGGACTCAGACACTGATACACGCCACAATGCGATGAACCTCCAAAACGTGCTAAGTGAAAGAAGCCAGTCACAGAGGTCAACTATGATTCCATTTCCATGAAACCTCCAGAACTGGTGAATCTATGGAGGCAGAAAGCAGCTTAGTGGTCGCCAGGGGCTGGGAGGAGCGGATGTGTATGGGGGGCTTCCTTTTGGGGTGATGGAAATGTTTTGGAATTGGACAGAGGCAGTTGTGTGCAACACTGCGAATGTACTAAATTGTTCACTTTAAAATGTGGCTCAGCGGTTAATGAACCTGACCAGGATCCATGAGGACACAGGTTCGATTCCTGGCCCCGCTCAGTGGGTTAAGGATCCAGCGTTGCCATGAGCTGTAATGCAGGTCGTAGATGTAGCTTGGATCCTGCATTGCTGTGGCTGTGGTGTAGGCCGGCAGCTGCAGCTCTGATTCGACCCCTGGGAACCTCCATATGCTGCGGGTACGGCCCTAAAAAGCAAAAAAAAAAAAAAAAAAAAAATAGATTTTGTTGTATGAACTTAATCTAGATTAAAAAAATTACAGACAAAAAAGAGAACGTAGGCTTATCTCTGAGGGATCTTGGAAATTCTGCTGGTGTTTCTTATCGTCCTGAGCTGTCTTAAGGAGCCGCTCACATTACTTGTATAGAGGGTCTACCCGGCCTGTCCCTCGACGTAAATCCAGAAGATACTGTTGATGCGATGATCCAGGCAGCTGTAACGTGGTGGGCCTGTGTCCTTCCTAGGGTGCCAGGGGACCCCCGGCCAAGAGCGGGGCAGGCAGAAGCTCCAGGCCAGCCGCCTCCATCCGTGTCTCCTGCTCCCACAGTCACGATGGGCTTCATTTCCCTCCCTGCTGCTGCCAGCCAAGGGGACTGGCCCCTGATTCTCAAGACCCGGTGGGTAGAAGGATGGTCTCCCGCCCTGCTGTCCTGGGTCCCAGCGCTGTGGTCATTGCCAGCACTCTTGAGCTCTAGCAGGCAAGGGAGGGGGGAAGGCCCCGGGTGATGACAAGAGAGACCCGGAGTCATTATTTTAATGGAGCCATTGGCTGTGCTTCCCATCCTCTTATCGATGTCGTTAGGATTAATTTGATTGCATGCTCTTCTCTCTCTCTCCTTTCTCATCACAAGTGACTTCCCTCATGGATCTGTTACCCTGGGGCGTGACCGGTTTCCACGCATGGGGACGCTTGGGGCGGTGGTGGCAACGTGCCGGGGCTTCTGCTCACCCGGACCGGCCGCAGAGGCGTCCTCCTCCTGGATGCTTTCGGGGCCCCGGGCTTGGAGAGGAGCGTGAAGGGGTTCTTCCCTCTGTCTGGCGGCATCTCCCTAGAGAACTGAGAATGCTCGTGTCTTGCTCCCAAGGCAGAATTTAGGACCATAGCTCTAACGAATCTTCCTTTGCTGCTTAATGCAGACCTTCTAAGCCACGTGGAATGCCCACCCTGGTCACAGAGTCTCCCCTTCCGCCCAGTCCAGGCCTCAAAGCCCAGAGGCTTACAAGATAAAGTGACACGGGCTGTGGGGTGGCCTGCATACCGCGGAGGGGTGGGGGTAGGAATCAGTGGGTGCCGGAGGCCTGGCCTCGGGGAGAAGGCTGTGTACGCGAGGCTGAGGGTCACTTTACATTAACAGGCATGTCAGCTGGCGAGACCCCTGATGCACGCCACAATGCGATGAACCTCCAAAACGTGCTCAGTGAAAGAAGCCAGTCACAGAGGTCAACTATGATTCCATTTCCATGAAACCTCCAGAACTGGTGAATCTATAGAGGCACTGTCACTATCTCCTCAAGCTGGCCTCACTGAGGCTGGACGGTGGAGAGGGAGCTTTCCGGGTTCTGGCCACTCCTGTTCGTCCCAGCCTGCTGCCTCAGGCAGCCTGAGAAGCCAGTCGCGTGGTTGTCCTCCTGCAAACACGGAAAGGTGCCTGGTGTGTTTGCCGACTGCCAGTTTGAGTCTCAGCAGGGTTGGAAATGGGTGCGTGGCAGCTGTGAACGGCACCCTCCGTTACTCCCTTGCCTGCCGCTGGGACGGCCCCTGCCTGGCCGGATGCCTTTGCAGGACGGAGTGACTCTGGGATCTGAGGGCGGGACGCTGCTTGAGCACCCCTCCGGAGGCCGGCTCTGGCTTCTGTGTCTGGAAGAAGGCCCTGGAGAGGCTACCTGCTCCGCCTTCTAGAGGGCTCGGGTCATGCCTTGTAGAGGTGGGAGGGGAGAGTTCGACCTGCGGTGGTGGGCTGGGGTGAACGGAGCCTGGCAGGGCGTTGAAAACCTCCCGGAGCCCTTCCTGGGCCACTGCCTACGCATCTGACCGTGGGCAGACCATTTATGGGCTGCTTTAGTTGGCTCGAGCTGCTGTAATAAAGCACCACCACCCGGTGGCTTAGAACAACAGAAATGTGTTGTTTCAGAGACTAGAGATGAGAAGTCTGAAATCATGGTGTCGGCAGGGCCGTGCTCCCTCTGAAACCCGAGGGAGGGCCCTCCTCGCCTCGTCCAGCTTCTGGTACCTCTGGACAGTCCTTGGCTCGTGATGGCGTGACTCTGGCCTTCCCATGGCATCCTCCCTAGGTCTCTTCACCTCATCGTCGCTGCGTGCATGTCTGCCTCTGTGTCCAAACGTCCTCCTTCTGTAAGGACACCTGTCGTACCGGTGTCCCACCCTAGTGGTCACACTTTAACTTATGAAGGCTCAGTTTCCAGCTAAGATCGCGTGCGGAGGCGCTGGGGGCTAGAAGTTCATCCTATCTTTTTGTTAGGTGAGTTCCCTGGCACACACTCGATCTTACCTGCACAGTGAAGGCTGAGCTAAGGCTTCCTCTGTAAGGGACCTTGCGTGACCCTGTAGCACTTGCCAGAAACTTTCCTGCTTTTTTGCCAACATCAAGGAAAGAAGATCTTCATTCCCAAGCCGAGGAAAAGAAGTGGTTTTTGCATGAGAAGTTGTCAAACTCTAAACTCTCAAACTCTCCTGGGGAGCAGGTTAAAGTGACAGCATTCTGGCCCCACCGCCAGAGATTCTGATCCAGAGGGATTGGCTGGGGCCTGAGGATCTGCACTGTTTACAAGCTCCCTGTGATTCTGATGGTCTGTGGTCCGCAGCTTTAAAAATTTCACCTTTCCCAAATGTACGTGTAGATCAAAGCATCAAGTCACACACCTTAAATATATGCAGTTTTAATTTGTTAATTACACCTAAAGATGGGGGAACAAGGAGCTCCCACTGTGGCTCAGTGGTGATGGGCCCGAACAGTGTTCATGAGGCTGCGGGTTCGGTCCCTGGTCTTGCTCAGTGGGTTGGGGTCCAGGGTTGCCGTGAGCTGTGGTGTGGGTCGCAGACGTGGCTTGGATCCAGCATTGCTGTGGCTGTGGTGCAGGCCGGTGGCAGCAGCCCCAGTTAGACCCCTAGCCTGGGAACTTCCATATGCTGTGGGTGGAGTCCTAAAAAGACAGGAAAAAAAAAAGGATGGGGAAATGAAAGAGAAATGCTGCTTCTCCTCTTGGTCCAGACTCAGGCACTGTGCTTGCTTAGGAGGCGGGGCGTGGACGCCGGGCTCGAGGACTGGGGGAGGAGTATGTGAACTTGACCTCAGCTCTTTGGATCCACTGCCCAGGCTGTGGTTACGACCCCACATGGAGACCCGAGGCAGGGGAGGCTCCCCAGCGCGCACGCCTCTCAGAGGACTTCTCTCAGGCCCCGGGGAGAGAATCACGCTGTGTGAAGGAGGCCGGGGCCGGGGCAGAGGTGGGCAGCCGCCATCGGCTCTGGGCCTGTGACGGACACCTTTCGTTATCACGGGGAGGAGTAAGGTGCGTTCTGCCATCCCAGAAATCTCTTCTTAATTGGTGAGACGGAGCTGATTTGTTTGTTAACTAACAGATGGAGGCGCATGCAATAACGTGGCTTGCTTTTTAATAATTGACAGTGGTGGGTTTCTGGAGGCGCGCCTGGGGACGCGGGAACTGCCTGAGGAGGGGCTGGGCTAACAGGTGTGGCGGGAAGACAGGTCATCCTGGATGGGACCCACCTGGCTACACCTGCTCCCCCAGGCGGACCCCACGTTCCCCCGCAGACCAGGAGACCCCTGTCTCTTCTGGTCAGGGAAAAACAGAAGGTGTTATTTACGAAGAAGCTCCAAAATTTCTCCTCTTTCTTCCATTATTTCTTATTCTCTTCTTCCACAAATATTGAATGTCCGCTATGACACATGCTGGGTGCTAGGTGCTTGGGGGACAGCAGTGCATACCACAGACACATAAATCAGTGGCCCTCTTCCATGGGGTGCCATAACCCTAAAAGGGCTTCTTTTTTAGTTGAGATAGAGCTGACAGAGAGAATTTGTATAAGGTTAGTTAACGTGGTGGTTTGAAACATTTACATATGGTAGTGAATATTCCAAGTCACGTATCTTTTATCATTTCTTTTTTTGTATTAAAAACACGTAAGGTTTAGTCTCAGCATCTTTGAAGTTTATAAAACAGTTTATAGACTTTAGTCACTACACCGTGTGTTATAGCCCCAGAACTAATTTATCTGCTGGTTGTAAGTTTGCACCTTTAAATATCTCCCTCATTTTCCTCCCTCCTCCTGCCTAGTTCCTGGTAACCACCATCCTACTCTCTGTTTTTACAAGCTCAGTTTTTTTAAGATTCCACATATAAATGATATCATACAGTATTTGTCTTTCTGTGTCTGACTTATCTCAGGATAATGCCTTCAAGGTCCATCCATTTTGTTACAAACAGTAGGACTTTTTTTTTTCTTGTAGCTAAATAATATTGCATTGCATGTGCGTGTGTGAGTGTGTATATATGTGTGTATATATATATTCTTTATCCATTCATCCACTGACACACTTAAGCGGATTCTGTATCCTGACCGCTGTAAATAATGCCGCTGTGAACATGGGTGTGCAGATGTTCCTTTCAGATATATATATACACATATACATATTTTTTTGTCTTTTTAGGGTCTCACCCGCAGCATGTGGAGGTTCCCAGGTTAGGGGTCAAATCGGAGCTGTAGCCGCTGGCCTACGCCACAGCCATAGAAACGCAGGACGGGAGCTGCATCTGCGACCTACACCACAGCTCTTGGCAATGCTGGATCCTTAACCCATTGATCAAAGCCAGGGATCGAACCTGCATCCTCATGGATACTAGTCAGATTTGTTTTCACTGAGCCACGATGGTGGGAACTTTGTTGCTTTGAGATACCGATTTCAGCTCCTTCGGAAATATCCGCAGGAGGGCGATTGCTGGACCACAGAGCTCAGTTCTTAGTTCTTTGAGGAGTGGCCATAGTGTTTTCCTCAGCGGCTGTGCCTCTTTCCATTCCGCCCACAGTGCAGGACAGTTCCCTTTTCTCCTCGTCCTTGTCCGTGGTTGTTCTCTGTTGGCCTTTTGATAAAAGCCATGCTCGTAGGAGGGAGCTGATGTCTCACTGTGGCTTTGACTTGAGTCTCCCCGACGGCTGGTGATGGTGAACCAGGCTGTGTCTGTGTCGAACTTGGTGGCTGTTTGTTTGCATTTCCTTGGGAAAGTGTCTGTTCTGGCCCTTTGCTAGAATGGGTGCTCTCTTTACCCCGTTCCTCCACGCTTATCGTGAAGAAAACAAGGATCCACGACTGCAGGATGCTTCGTAGCTACTCGGCCCTAAGGCGGACCCAGCCGCGCTCAGCCGTGGGTAGGTGCCGCTGGCTGGGCGGAGCTTGGCAGGGAGCTTGAGTCACCCCTGATACAATTCCAGCGCAACTGCAAGTCCTTCTCTCCAGGAGCTCCCGGGCCCCCGGGCTTGCCTGCACTCGAGGGTATTTGCAAGCCCCCAGCCCAGGATGTGGGCACACTGGACATGCCTCACACCCAGATCCATACCTTTTAATTCCAAACGTTGGAACCAGGCTTGCAAGGGATCCTTTACCCTTGATACATAGCTCACATTCTCTTCAAGATTCTGGCCAGTAGGTGACCCTGTTTGGGCTGAATATTGGAAGTTAACAAATGGCTATGTATTTTGCAATTCGAAGTGTTTAGTGGGTTTCCTATTACATTGTGCCTTAGCGTATTTAATCCTCACAGCAAAGCGTATAAACACTACAATCATTTTACAGATGAGAAAACGGTGGGAAGAGATAAAGTTTTCCTGGGAGATGAGGGTCTCCAGGCTGGTGAAGGGCAGAAGTAGGCTTTGGTTCTAGAGCTGGTGTCCTGTTCTCCCAGGACAGTGTAAGCCTTGTCCACAGCCAGATCCACGTTCCACCCAAACCTGATCTCCCTCCTCTTTCTCCCCTTCTGCACATGCTCACACCTAGTTGAGTATCAAGGCACAGTTGGGCCTGTAGTCAAAATACACTGCAGTGGGATGGCAATTTGCCTTTATGTGGCTATTTGTCCTTTCCAGTACTTATGGCCATTCCCCCTTCTCTATGTCTTTTTTTTTGGGGGGGGGGATTCTTTTCAGGGCCATATCCATGGCAAATGGAGGTTCCCAGGCTAGAGGTTGAATTGGAGCTGTATCTGCTGGCCTATGCCACAACCACAGCAACCCCAGATCCAAGATGCAGCTGTGACCTACACCACAGCTCAGGGCAACTCTGGATCCTTAGCCCACTGAGCAAGGCCAGGGATCAAATCTGCGTCCTCATGGATACTGGTCAGGTTCATTTCCACTGGGCCACGACGGGAACGACCCCCTTCCCTATGTCTTAAGGGGCATGTGAACAACATTTTCAAATAGGCTGAAAGAAGAACAACGGCCTCTGTTGAAAAGCAGTTGTAGGCGGGTAGCATGATGGCCATGGACTTGGGCTTAGGCTCAGAGCCAGACTGTCTGTGTCAAAAGCCTGCTCTGCCACAGACCAGCTGCGGGACCTCAGGCAACTCCTCTCACCTCTTCAGGCCTTGATTTCTTCCTGGGTTAAATGGAGAGATAGTACCTGTCTCCTTAGTTATGGCGGCGATTAAGTTAGGGAGTGCTTGTAAAGTGCTGGGCACAGCTGCGGGCAGAATAAGCAGTGAATGAAGGGTGATGATGATATTGATGAAGGCAGCGATAATGGACCTGATGGAGATGCTGTTGATGAAGGAGGAGGGAGAGGAGCAGGAGGAGGAGAAGGGGCCAGGCTTCAAGCCAAGGACTTTATAAATGGCCATGCCACCAGCTCGGGGGAGCATGTGTCATCTCTCTGACCCGGCAGGGGCTGCCTGACCCCGGAGTACGAGGACAGCAGCAGTTTCGAAGTGCTCCCCTCTCGGGGGTCACCCACCTGTCCACACACGTGTGCCTTCACCCTGCGCTCTGGGAGCATCTTGACCGTGAGCCCTGCAGAGTTGCAGTGCTGGCTTCCAGCTGCTTCTCTCCAACTCTGCAGACCTCTTTGCTTCAGTCTATGAAAACAGATGGTGTAAGTAATTAGAAAGCCAAACAGCTTTGCTAAGACCCCCAAGAAGGTAACTGTCTCTGCCAAGCGTTCGTAATCGCTACCGCTGGCCCCAAGTAGGTGTCAGGCCCTCCACACAGCAGTGACCCCGTTAACGGGTAAATCAGACCGTGTCCCTCAGCTGCTCTAGAGGGATCCGCACCTCACTACAAAAGAAATAAAAGAAAAGCCAGAGCCTTTAAGTGGCCTCTAAGGTCCTATGGGATCCGACCTCCCCTTTGCTTTTGGACTTTATTTCTTGCTACTCTTTCCCTCTGGCTCTCTGCTCCAGCCAGGCCCGCCTTCTCGGTGCTGCAGACGTATCAGGCATCCTCTCACCTCAGGGCCTTTGCAGTTTCCTCTGCCTGGGGTCTCCCCTCCACGTTCCCACAGCTCCCTCCCTCCCTCCTTAGATCCCCGGCTCTGTCGGGACCATCCCCATGGCTTTAACGTGCATTGCAGACCCGTCCCCACCCCTCACTCGGTTCTTCTTTCTTCTTAAAAACACTTAACCTTCTACTATACTGGATAATCATCTAATTTATCATATTTTGCCTGAGTTCCCATTTGAAGTGTAAACTCAATGAAGGCAGGGGTTTTTATCTGTTTTTGTTTGACGAGGTAGTCCCAGTGCTTAGACCAGTGTTGGGCACACAGCAGGAGCTCCATAAATGTATTGAAAGATAATTAAGTGCTTTATGTATATTCTCTTATTGAATACTTATAACAGAGCTTCAAAGTAGGCCGTGTTTTTTGTCTTTTTTTTTTTTTTAACGATCGCACCCACAGCATATGGAATTTCCCAGGCCAGGGACTGAATCTGAGCTGCAGCTGCAACCTTAAAGCCACTTAACTGGACTGGGGATCAGACCCACACCTCGCAGGTACCCGAGTCACTGCACCACAGTGGGAACTCCCAAAGTAGGTAGTGTTATTATCCCCATGTCCTCCTTCAGTTAAAGCGGCAGTGGTCCCGAGCGGTCCAGAAAGCTGTGGCCAGCGTTTTCAAGGCCACCCAAAAAAAAAAAAAATAGTGGAGCCGATTTTGGAACCCAGTATTACTTAGAGCTGCTGCGAGGGCCAGTCATACTGTGCTGCTTCTTCCATCCGCCTTTCCAGTCTCTCTGTGGCAAAATCTTAGTTTGTGTCGGGCACCGTGATGGGCTTGTGGATCCAGAGAAGGAATGACACGAAACCGCGGGAAGCTTGCCTTCAGGGGTACGTGGTACAGCCGGGCAGGCCTCCAGGGCTACAGTCAGATCTGTAGAAGGGAAGGAAGTTGGTTCTAAGCATGACTGAGCTGGAAGATTTGGGATGATTTCCTTTGTGGCCTGGCTTCAAGTAATATCCATCGATTTTCATCTTATCTGTATACCACAATACCCACAAACTCTGCACAAAAATCTCTATGTAGGAAGACAGAAGTCTCATTTGAAAGTTTTGTTTGGTGCCCGACATGGCGTTGGTCCCCTGAAAGCTCTTGGTAGAAGTTATGGGAGCTGGGATGCCTGAAGCAGGAGTTTGTCATCATGTTGCTGCTTTAGTGAAAGATAGCCCTGGCTGCAAGTCGCAATGAAGAAAAACAATCAAATTGTTCTACTTCTGTGAAATCCCAAAGCCCACAGTTTAGTTTCTTAAGTCTGGATTGGTGGAAGTGTCCACATGAGAAAGTAATTGTGCCTGGTTTCTTGGTCTGAAAGGCAAGTTTTGTGAAATTCTTTCCGACTAATGAATGCCAACGCAATTCCATTTGTTACTGTTGTTATTATTTCTGAGAGTAATAGTGAATATTTGCTGGGCATTAACACTGGCAAGCCTGTTACATAGGTTATTTTGTTTGATGGTCACAAGAGCCCTCAACCACAGGTAGTAACGTTAGTTCCGTTTTACATGGAAGGAAACCAGCTTGGAGAGATGAGTAACAGGACGTGTTCGGTCTGGCCCAAAGCCCGGGATAGAGCAGATGCGCAAACAGGGCCCGTCCCCTCCTTGGCTATTCTTCTTAATAGAATGCTGTGGTTGTAGAAGCCTTGAACTTTCCTAGACACACCTGGAGTCCATTAGTGTTTGCTGCCTGTACCACCTCTTGGGTTAATGAGTTTTATAAGCCGACAACCAGCTGGGCCAAGCAGTAGCTCTTCCTTTCATTTGTTTTAAACTACCAATTTCAGGCTTCAAGTGGTGCCTCTGTAGATCCAGAGATTCAGGAGCTGATGAGCCCATTCATGCTTGTCTTTGATAGCCTTTAATCTCTCAGGCATTTCTGGTGCACCTGCTAAGTGCCAGGCATTGTGCTACTCTCTGTGCATCTGAAGAAGAAACCTCCCCTGACCTTAAGGAGCTCTGGCTTAAAAGACTTTGATTCCTGGACTCTGAGGTAATGGACTTCGGAGCCAAGTGAGCAGAGGCACTGCACTGCGCCCGCTGCACAACTCCAGGTGGTGCCATCCCCATGGAATACAGGGGTACCGTGTGGACTTGTGCAGTGTACAACCCGCACAACCGCATTCGGTGACCTTGCTGCTGGGGATCGGTGGGGGTGGGGGCAGCACTGGGGCGGGGTCATAGCCACTTACTAATATTTTCTTGAAAATTCTACTTCCTTATCGGCAATATGGTAATATCACCTCCTTCCTCACAGAGTCACCTTGAGGACTAAGCGAGATCACGCGCGCCCAGTGAAGATTACAGGATCTGGTACACGGGGGGCTGCTGAGCAAATAGTAGCCTCTCTCATCTTGTGTTTCCAGGGTCAAGAGAGTGCTTTGCTGTGGAGTGGGCTCTAAAAAGGGCTGATCCTATCTGGGAAGGCCGATTAGTCCTACCTGAGAACATGCACGTGTTTTATTGAGACCTTGGCACTAATCAATAGACACAGTGTTCTCAGCGGCTGCTGAAAGGTTAGAAACCTCGTCTGAGAGCCTAATGGCTGCACAGAATCCTCTGTGTTATTATAGTACTAGTAATGCTATTATTTGTCTTGCAGAGCTTAGGCAAAGTAATAATAGCATTATCATTGTTGTTTTTATTCAGTAAATATTTGACATCGGTGATTTGCTAAAATATTTGAACACTCTCCTTAGCTTTGGGTGATTCATATAGATTTTGGTAATTCTTCCTAAGGTGGAGGCCAGGAGATCTGCACCATCAGCCTCCCTTGCAGTGGAGGCCTGAGGCTGGGCCGGCAGACTGGTCCGTAGCACTTGCAGAGAATGGGTGGCAAGTGGAGGTGGCCGGCAAAGGGAACTGGTTTTCGGGCTGGTATGATGGTGGACTCTTTGGGTCTCTGAGGGTGGCAGTGGCAGAGCTTCTGGCTCTGGTGGAGGCAGGTGCAGGGGCTGTTTTCACAGACCACCCACAGGGAGTTAAAGGTCCACCCCAACTGCGTGGCCTTGGAAACTGGGTCTGCATTGCTGACAGCTACGCATTTCCTGTAATAAAGTTTTTGTTTTCTTTGTTTGTTTTTGGGTTGTTTTTGCCAGAGTGGATTAGGTTCTTTATACCTAAGAAGGCTGACTGATGCTGTGGGAATGATGATGGTAATATTTGTCTTAGGATAACCACAAGCCCCTCCGTGTCACCTCTGGCAAAAGTGGTGGAGGATTCCAGAACGCTGGTGCTCCTGGGAAGCGCCCCCACCAGCTCAGCCCAGCTTCCTCTCCTCTCCAGGCCCCAGCCTCACCACCACTGGCCGGTGGTCTCTGGACCGTTCCTATGCCTTCCACCCCCCTGTAAGTCCGTCACAGGGGAAGCCCTCTCACCCCCGGGCCCTGCCCTCCGTTAGGCTCTGTTTCTGACTTAATTTCTGGTCCCTCCCAGCCCTCGCTCTTGGCTGCCGTAACTCACAGCCAGTCATCAGCAACCCCCGTCCCCCGAAAGGGGGTTGAGTCTCTTCTCTCAAAAGTCCCCTCCTCCCCTTGCTTCAGTCTCAGCTGATGACTTCATCTCCTCTGTGGCATCTTGCCACCCAGCCTCTGCCCTGTGACCGCGGGCGCATCCCCCTGCTCCTAGGCCAGGGTGTGCTCCTAACTTGTCTCCTTTCTTTGGCTCCTGCCCTCCTGTTGCGGCCAGGGCGACTCTTTAAAAATGTCAGGATCACGTCACTGCTCGGTCACCTCCCACGTCCTCTGCTTGCTCCCGCGGGGCGTGTGGAGGGAAATCTTTGTGGGGTTGGTCAAGGCTGCTGTTGTCCTTGGAGTTCCCTTCATGGCTCAGTGGTTAACGAATCCGACTAAGAACCATGAGGTTGCGGGTTCGATCCCTGGCCGTGCTCAGTGGGTTAAGGATCTGGCGTTGCTGTGAGCTGTGGTGAAGGCTGCAGATGCGGCTTGGATCCCGCGTTGCTGTGGCTGTGGCGAAGGCCGGCAGCTACAGCTCCTGTTAGACCCCTAGCCTGGGAACCTCCATATGCTGCGGGTGCGGCTCTACATAAAGGCAAAAAGACATACATAAATAAATAAATAAATAAATAAATAGAACAGGCCCAGTCTATCCCCACCTCAGCAAGCATGTCTTAGTGTCAGTGTGTATGTGGGCGAGTGTGTGTTGCTTGTGCCTGTGTGTCTTTATTTTCCATTTACCTAGAAAATTGATAGATTTCCAATTTAGAGCAAGGGGGGACCAGGAGCGAGAAGGGAAATGGAGCTGCCCATCAAAATTAGCAGAGAAGTGAGTAAAGGTCATTTGATCACAGCTTGGCCGCCTCTGAATTAACCTGCATAAGAGAGACTTGTTGAGTTTGCAGCTCTTTAAGGGGCATATTAACACCAGGAGCGAGGCAAAGAGGTGCCCGGAGAGAAGGTCAATTTGTGGCTGCTCAGCTCAGCAGGGCTCCTGGAGGAACCTGGCTGGAGAAACCAGCCCTGGGCCTCTGGGTGCGGAGCAAGGGAGGAAAGTCTGGACTAAGGGGGAGCCCCGGGTGCCTCTCTGAGGGCTGCCCTGAAGTCCGGCTGGCTCCCCGAGCACCTGGCACCGGAGCTGGGAGGGTTCATTCCCGGTGCTGAAGCTGCAGCAGAAAGAGAATTAGGGAGCCAGCACAGCATCTAGTATGGCAATTGCGGATTCATTAATCGTCTGTGGGGAAAAGAATGGGAGGCATTTGTATAATAAAGATGCAGGGAAATTAGAGGGAGTAGCAGTGCTGTTTACTGTTTTTATTTTATTTTTATTATCATGAAATTGCTTCAAGTCACCTGTAATTTTCCAAGGCTGTCACAATTACAAGTCTTTGAGGATTACGCAAGACACACACAGTCAGAAAGGTAGAATCTAAACTTTCGAAGGTCTCAGAGCCTCAGTTCTTCTTCATCACCTCCTGGCCGTGGCCCTGATGGCCTGAATGAGGTAACCCCGCACCCCCAACCCCGGAGGTTGCGGGCAGGGGACTGAAAGTCCTGTTCTTGGCCTTTCTGGCCTGGCCAGCTCCCCCTCAGAACCATCTAAGGGCCCACAATTAGCATAAATTCAGGAATGATCAAAAGAGACTCATTATGAATAACAAAAGGCACTCTTGTCGGAAACTCCAAGGACTTTTGAAGCTCTGGGTCAGGAATTAGGGACAGAGACCCGATTATGAATTGCCAATTTGAGAGTTCCTGTTGTGGTTCATGGGCTTAAGAACCTGACGTGGTGTCCACGAGGATGGGGGTTCCATCCTTGGCCTTGCTTAGTGGGTCAAGGATCCGGCATGGCCACAAGCTGTGGTGTGGGTCACAGATGCTGCTCAGATCCGGTGTGGCCGTCCATGGCTGTAGTGTAGGCCTGCAGCCCCAGCTCTGATATGACCCCTACCTCAGGAACTTCCATATGCTGCAGGTGTGGCTGTAAAATAAATAAATAAAATCAAAACAAGTTTCCAGCTTACAGTTTTCTTTAGAATCACCCCAGAGCATATTAAAAGTTCAGTTCCCAGGGCCCTGGCTCTCCAGGTGACTCACAGAGCAGGTCTGGGCCGAGCCCCACGGGTCTGAGCGTCTACCGCGCTCCCCAAGCGAGGCTGACGCTGGCGGTCTGTGCATCAGACTTGTAGGGGCGCTGATGTAATGGAACGTACAGTAATAATGCATGAAATTGCTCTGAAAACTGTGACATTCACCACAAACAGGAGACATCATCATGAAGTCCATCTCCTCCTCTGAACAGATCTGATTGCTGGATATGTGCTAAGTGTAACTGTAATTAAATATCAGAGCTGAAGGAAACCTGGAAGCCTTAGGGAGGCTGGTTCTCTGGAACTCCTAAGGGTTTCGGGGGCTGGGAGAAGCTGGAAGGTGGAGCAGGGCCGGCGTGTGCAGAGTCAGAGGGGGTTAGAGACGGGCATTCGCAGGGTTCCTAGTGGTGCCTGCGTGATCTCCGCCGCTTCCCCGCTGTCTGCTCGTTCGTCCCGCACCCTGGGCTGACTGTGAAGGGCTCAGCCTGGGTCCCCTACAAACCTGGGACCTCATTTACGACCCCAAACTCTCGCAGACTTCTAATTCAGTTTCTCCAAGTGCAGTCTTGGGACACCTCCCAAAGAGCCACCGGGAGAGTGACCCTGAGCTGGCATCTCTGCGGGGTGGGCCAAGGAATTGGCATCCTAGAGACGTTCCCAAGGACCCCTGAGCAGATGGCCTCCAGCTCGCCAGAAGTCTGACGTAGGCTGGCAAGGGTCGGCTTCCTGGCCGGCAGGTAGTTGGCACCGAGTGGCTGTTGTTGGGGTGAATGAGAGTAGGACGAGGAAGCTGTTTCCTTCTTTCCACCTTGAAGTTCCTCGGCGTCTTCTTTTGTCTTCCCGCCCCCAGCTCATTCCTGACTGAGGTCCCGTACGGTTTCTGGCCTGTGCGGGGGCCTTGCTTCAGTTCTTCTCTTTCCTGTACTCAGTGTCTTTCTTTCCACCAGCTCTTTCTGTAGGACCGTGTCTCCCCAGCCCTCCCTTCAGGGGACCTGCTGTTCCTTCTGCTTGTCTCTGAGCAGCATTTGCTACTTCCCACTGAGGTGAATGGCGTCGCCTTTCCTGTACCTTCCTCGCAGCCCTGGCATCTCTGACTCCTCGCTGCCCCTCACTCCCCGTCCATGTGGCTCAGTGTTTGTGACTGTCCGTCTGCTCTTTGTCTTTTATCTCTTTCTCATTGCTTCTCGTGTTTCTCCCTCTGTCAGGCCTTCGTTTGTTTGTGCCGGGGCTCTTGCCGTAGCTTCTACTCTCCGATGTTTGCCCTCCAAATTATACTGGACACTTGGTCTGCTTCATCACTTTAGTCTTAGGATTTTTATACCATTCCTCTGTTCAGAATGTTTCTCTGACTTCCCATTGCTAGCAGAATAAGATCCCCAATCTTTAGCCTCCACAATTTGACCCTACCTGTTTTTTCCTGATTCATCTTCACTACTCCCCTAAACTTCCAGTCTTCCAAAAATTCTAGATTCCTAGCCTCCTGGACCTAAATAGCTTGCTGTATTCTCTTATCTCTTCATCCTTATCCTTGCTCTTTTTCCAGCATCATTGTCCCCCTACCCATCTGCTCAGCTCCTTCAGCCTCAGTGGAACCCGTTGTAGGGAGCCTCGCATCACTGCCGGACATTGAGGCAGCCCTGAAGCCTCCAGCGCCCACCGCCGGTCCCTCTGCTTTGCTTTGTGGTTATGTATGTATGTGTCTTCTGCGATTATCAGCTCCTTGAAGGCAGGTAACAGTATCAATAACAGCACATTGAATGGCAAGGACAACAGTGATTGAGCACTTACTGTGAGTAATAGTTCCTTCACCTGCAATAGCTTATCACCATACTCCAAATTAGCAGTTATCTCCATTTTAGAAGTATGGAGACTGAGGCTTGGGAGGTAAAGGCCAAAAGGTGACAAGTGGCAGGGATGAGATGCAAACCAGCCTGACTCCAAATCCACTCTTTCTACTCCAGAACGCAGCTCCTAAGGCAAAGAAGAAAACCCACATTTGTTGAGCAACTGCTGTGTGCCAGTGCAGGCAGGGGTCCAGAACTGAGCAAGGCAACCCCAGTAATAAACATGAAAGTGACGGGCACAGTGCCTGGCACGTGGTAGGTGCTCCATGTAAATGCTACCTGAGAAGCGGAAAGACTCTAAGTAGCGGCTGCTTCCTACTATGAGGAGCTGTGAGGGGAACCCTGGGGCCAACATCTCATTCGGGCTCAGCAAGGCAATTCTGATGACCTTGAGCAAGTTTCACAGCCTCTCCAACCTCATTTCCTCAGGGTGAAATGAAAAAGCCAGATGACTTGTTTTCTAAGGTCTTTCCAACTCTAAGAGGTGAGGTGATGCAGGGGTCAATGAGTTGTAAACAGCGGAGCAAATACAAGTGGAAGTGGTTATTTTAATACTTTAGATCCTTCCTGCAGCAAGGGCATTTCTCTGGTTTTTAGGAAGATAGGATAATTCCCTTCTCAGGAGCTGAGGTGATAAGGCTAAAGCCCCCAGCTCTCCTGGGCTGGCAGGGACAGAGGACAAAGGCCACCCCTCCCTGGTGCATGCACTACTTGGGTCCCCTTCTGTCTCAAGGGGCACCGACTTCTGCAGAGAGTTAATACCTGTCTGCATGGCAAGGTAGCAGAAATAATGATTGCTTTGACTAAGGGAGGAAGATGGCTACGAGCTTTGCTCTAAGCAAAATGGACAAGGAAGGAATAGGAAATCATCCACCTGGCATCCTTTGCTGGACCTACTGGCCTTCCTCTGTGCTGGCTGCCGACCCCTCCAGTTTCCCCCAGGAGATGAGGCCCCCACCTCCAGTGCCTTACAAGGACCCTAGTTTGTGTTGTTGCCAATAAGAGGACCAGTACTGCTGTGGGTTTGTGAATGTGAATTTGGACAGGAGCCCAAGATGAGCAGAAGAAGCAGTGATGGCAGAGCTGACTCAGCAGGGAGCCCTCGAGAGTAAGAAACAGGGCACAGACGGGCAGTTAGTATGACTTACCTACAACAGGGCTGCTGCCTGCAGGCGCTGTTCTAGACACTTCCCCTGCATTTTCTCATTTAATCTGAACCCTCTGGTTCAAGTCACTGGACTTCTAAGTAATGAAGCCCAGGATTCCTATGCAGGTCTGCCTGTCTTGGGTGACAATATGATTATTAATTATAATATACCTC
Organism: Catagonus wagneri; assembly: GCA_004024745.2. NCBI lineage: Eukaryota > Metazoa > Chordata > Mammalia > Artiodactyla > Tayassuidae > Catagonus > Catagonus wagneri. The sequence goes on along the minus strand of PVHT021183653.1, from coordinate 3,359,252 downwards.
CCTCTGGGCAAATAGAATGCAAGGAGATGGAAAATATTGAGAAAAGAAGAGGAGTTCCCTTGTGGCACAGCAGGTTAAGGATCTGACATTGTCACTTCAGCAGCTCAGGTTGCTGCTATGGCATGGGTTTGACTCCTGGCCTAGGGACTTCCACATGCTCTAGGCACAGCCAAAAAATAAAAATAAAATTAAAAAAAAGAGGGAAATGGAAGAAACAGTGGGCTTAAGAAGGGAGAGAACTGAGCCTGATGGTCCTCAAATTTGCGAAGGCTGGTTACTGGAAGCTTCTAGTGCCCTACTAAGTGGGAGGCTAAGGAGCACCGCCCACTGGATCGTCACAGTACCTGCATGTGGTTTCTTTCCCGTGAGAGGAGATGAAGCCTGGAGAGGACAAATGATTTGCCCAAGTTACGGCATCAATGAGAACTGCTAGAATTTGAACCCAGTTTTGTCTTATATCTAAAGTCTATGCTAGAGTATCTGTTGTGGTGCCACAGAAATGAATCCAACTGGTATCCATGAGGATGCGGGTTCAATCCCTGGCCTCGCTCAGTGGGTTAAGGATCTGGTATTGTCATGAGCTGTGGTGTAGGTTGCAGATGCTGCTCGGATCCCACATTGCTGTGGCTGTGGCGCAGGCCAGCAGCTGTAGCCGCAATTCCACCCCTAGCCTAGGAACTTCCATATGCCTCGAGGGTGGCCCTCAGAACAGCAAAAAAAAAGGTCTGTGCTGGTCTGTGACCCAGCACTGCCTCCCTCTTTGCAGAGCATCTCAAAATGCTGGTTAAGTCCAGCCTTGGCGTAAAGCACACCTCCCACCTCCAAGGGCGGGGAGGTAGGAAGGGGCGGGAGAGGGAACCGGAGACGGAGCTCTTGTTGAGTCCTCCAAGCCCTGCCACTTGGCTGGGCACTCCACCTGGGTCTAATCTCATTTCATTCTCATAACACCCAGGTGGGAGAAGCATAATTGCCCACATTTTGCAGACGAGTGTATTGAGGCTCAGAAATGGCAATTGATTTGCCGAAGGTCACAGAGCTGGTAAGTGGTGGACCAAAGATTCTGATCCAGATGGGCCCAACTTCAAAGCCCGGACTAATTAAAAATATAATTTTGTACTAAATCAAGTAGCATCTCATGCTAGATTCTATTAAAGGCAAGCTGAAGCAGAGGCCAACATTTTCAAGTACTTTTGTGGTTGAAATATTTATAATTAAGGCAGTCATCAATTAACATTTTTCTGGGAAGAGAGAAAGGTTTGCCATTACAGAGTTTTCGCTGCAGAAGAATCTAGAGCTTCATTTAAGAGCCATGGAGTGTATTCAGCAAAACAGGAGTTAGAGCGGCTCAGGGACGCTGACCCCGGCCACATGCCCAGAAAGGAGACACGTTCAAGAGCTTTCTGGGCACAGAGAGCAGGCAGGGAGTGTGGCCAGGTTTGCCGCTGCCTGGAACGGTAGTTTTGGCTTCAGTCTGGGCTGTGCGTAGTGTCTGCCAGAGAGGATCATATGTTCTCAAAAAACAGGGGCTGGGAACAAACTAATTTGATCATCTGTCTTTCCTGCTCCATAACCTTCAATGGCTCCCCACTGTATCCCACATAAACCCCATAAGCCTTACCTTGCCGTGCAGCGCTCGTCACAGTCTGGTCCCAGTTTCCGTCCCCAGTGTTCTGCCCACTCTTCACCCGCTAAACCTCGTGTTCGGGTTGAACTGGTACACTCCATTCCATCGACCCAGTTCTGAGTCTTCCCCTCTCCTTGCCTTTCGCTTCAGATCTCCTTAGCAAAACCCTGCTCGTTCGAGTTCCCTCCCCAGATGACCCTCCTGGAAGCCTCCTCGGTTTGCCCACCGAGAAGCAAACGCTCCCTCTCTTTACTTACTCATGGCACCGATCACAGGTGCCTCGAACTGAGAGTGTGTTCAGGGGCGCGTCTCCCCTTTCCTGCTGCTCACAGGCTCTTCGTGGGCAGAGGCGCTCTCTCCCACCTGTGAGTGTAGGAAAGAACGGTAACTGCGAGCCCAAAGGGTAACGTCGTGTCTGTGATGCTGCTGTGGTTACATGGTGGTCATCTTTACGTTCAGCAGTTTGCAGGGACTTCTCCTGAGCTTGCTTACGAGTGTGTCAGAGACCTGAAACGTTTTGAGAATTAGGTTTGCCTGAAGTTCATAAATGACAGCTATTCACTCATTCATCCAATAGCTTCTGTGGAATAACACTTTTTTCTGAAAACCTTGTTTGAGGGAACTTAAGGATTTACGCCCCACCCTGAGATTAGGTCAGTATATTGGGAAGCTCAATGCCGAAGGTCCTGAACACCGTTAGGACACGTGCCCGTTTGCTGCATCCTCGTATTTGCCAGTCACCATCCTAGGGTCTTGATTCGCTTGGTTGCATCCACGGCTGCAGAGAGTGGCTTTGTGAGCAAGTGCCAAGGCTTGCCAGGCACCCATCTCCTCCATGGTTAGGTCAAGCCAAGGGAGAGAAATCGAAGGATGCTGTTATTAAAAATACTTGGTAATCATCCCGGTAATTTCTGCTGTGTTCAACCCCTGCATCGTACTCTGTTCGTGACCGCGAGGGAGAGACAGTCCCTACCGAGAACCACCTCTCGCCAGGTTGCACAGCAGCACTGGCCCTAGTCTCCAGTTCTCTTGCAAGTGTGCAGAATTAAGTCAACAAGACCCCGGCTTGGATCGGTCGCAGCCGGTAGGAAGACCACTGCACTGACTCTGGCCGAAATCCAATGCGTCAGTCTCTGAACAGCTCTGAACTTACCTGAATAAAAAAAAAAAAAATCATTGTTCTTTTGGCGCTTTCCTTTTCTGGAGTGTTGGAGAGTGATCTCATTTGAAGTTGAAACCGAGATGCCTTCTGCTTGCTTGCTGCATCCGGAGGTCCGCTGTGGTCCGGAATTCAGGGCTCCGGGGTCAGCGTGAATTCAGTGCCCCCTGGAGCCGTGAGTTTTGTGTTGTGGGTGTGACCAGGCTTCTTCTTCCCCTTTTTTTTTTTAGGGCCGCACCTGCGGCTTATGGAGGTTCCCAGGCTAGGGGTCTAATCGGAGCTGTTGCTGCCGGCCTACGCCACAGCCACAGCAACGTGCCCAGGTTTCTTGATCTTGTCGCTCTCTGCTTCCTCGTCTGTAAAGCGGGACTGAGTTGTTGAGAGAATGGGGTGAGCTGAATGTACTGTTGGGCCAAGGAAGCCCTGCCTGAATACCACCTATTATTAGAATCACTGCTGCCAACGCTGATGTGACAGGAACAGCTGACCTGCTGCAACCACCTCACCCCAAGGTTGTCAGCCTCCTCTCTTGGCTATTTTTTCCCCCGAACCATAGATCCCTTATTCAAAACTCAAATCTAACCATGAAGTTTTTGTGTGTCCTTTGGAATGTGACCCTTGATCGGGGACTGGAGGCCTCCTGTGTTATTCCCGTCTGTGCAGGAGGTTTTCCCGCACTGTCCCCTTCCAGGCAGGAGCTGTGCGAGGCCGCGGGAGGTGTGGGGGTGAAAAGGTAGGTGAGGACCTCTTTTTGCCCCCAGGGTGCGTGTCCTCTAGTCAGACTGAAAGAAAGGTGCCCAGTTCCCGTGAAACACCACCAAGTGTGAAAACGGTCGAAAATGAGACGCAGACTCAGTGACCAGTTTGTTGGCGCTAACTCGTATCACCGTCCTGCCTTATTTTAATTATGGTTTTCCCTCTCTGCTCTCATCAAATTAAACAATCCTTCACGTGGTAGTCTAGCGACATTGTCATATTGCCATTCTGCAAATCATGTGGAAAGAGCAAATTGTTTTCAGGGAAAGTTTCAAGTAAATGTATGAGCTTATGGACAAATTGCCCATTATTGCTTTCAGAAAAAAATAAATAAATAAACACTGTCAGTGGACTAATTTGCAACCTTCCAAAAAAGAAAGCTCACATGTTTCTGGAGCTTTAAGGTTTATAAAGCTCCGGGCTGTGCGTTTTTCCTCCGAATCCTGGTGGTGAGTCTGGGGTAGCAGGAAGGACCCGCAGTCTCAGGCTGGAAACGCAGGCAGAGGCTCAGAAAGGTCAGGTCTTGCCAAGTTCACGTGCTCAGGAGGCTGGTGAGATTTCTAGAACCCAGGACCCCTGACTTCAAACCCAGTGTTCTTTTTGCTGCATTACTCTGTAGTCAAGTAGTTCTGCACCATTTCACTAACATTTAATTAGCTAAAAGTGGAAACAGATAACCTTGAAATTAATTCAAGTTAATGTTAAATGTTGCTAACTTTTTATTAGTTGGATGTTTCCATTAACTTTTCCAGTGGCTGCTTTTCGGGTACCCGGTCACAGCGGTGAACAAAATTGAGCGAGCGCTCAATAAGTATTTACGGAATAAACAAATAGCTTCGCTGGCCGGGTTTGGCTGCAGGGTGGGGTTGGAAAGTTGAGTCACTGAAAACAAGATGGAGTATTTAATTCGCCCTTCGGTTTGTCAAGTATTTATTGTCTCCATTCTATGTAAGGAGCTCCATGGGGTAAAGCATGGCACACGTGTGGCCCTTGGCAAACTGTTTAACCTCTCTGAGCCTCTCGGTTGCCTTGGCTTTAAAAATGAAGAATAATAATAGTACCGAATTCACGGGTTTGTTGCTAGGATCATTAAAGGGCTTGGTGCAGAGGCCAGCGCGGGTGGTGGGTGCGCAGTAAATGGTAAAGACAGTGATTTCCCATCTCTGTGCTATGTGTGTTTTTGTAGTTCACACCCCAAGGCTCCAGAGATTCAATAAAGTGGTTTGTTGCCCTCGATGGTGGCACGAAAATGCCATAGCTGATTTGTTTCGGAGACGGGGAGAGCAGAGGCAGGCTCTGAAAGCAGAGCTGCGTTCCCATGGTCCAGACAGAGAAGGCTCTTCCCTCTTAACTTTAGGCGACAGTGGGGGCAGGGGCCCAGACAATTCATGTGTCTGGGTCACCTGCCAACCTCCATCTGGGGCCTCCTTTGGGAATTCCGGGCCCTTTGGCCGATGGCCTGGATCGGATGTGAGTGCAGGGGTGTGGGGCAGGGGACCCGTGGTACAGGGGCCACTCTGGGTTCCCGCTACAGAAGGACAAAGCCGGGAGCGCAGGGCGCAGACAGATCGCGTCTCCCTTTGCAGTCCTCTGGCCCCTGTCCCCCGTGGAAGGGGCCCCGGAGCCCTCCTGCCTCAGCCCTCCCCTTGAGTGGGACTCTCCTGAGCTGAGCCCTTGGAGGGCAGGGGAGAGGGCAGTGCTGGCCTCATCCCCGGGGACCCGTCCCCCGCCGGGCGAGAAGGGTGAGTGTGGGCGCGGAGACCTCCGTTTCCACTCGCCCCTCGTCCGCCGGGGCTGCGCTCTGGGCCTGAAGCGCTGTGCTGCTGGATGAGTGGAGCTGCCGGCAGCTCACTTAAGGTCTGACCTTCTTCCTGGCCCTGCCGGCAGGTGCCTCCTACTCTAAGTGTGGGTGTGGGGGGGTGCTTAGGAAGACAGCAAAGCAACCTGCCCCCAGTCTGTCAGCAGTTGGCTTCCATCAGGGATAGGACTGCCCTCGGGGGGGGCGGGGGGCAGCCGGGAGGCAGAGTGACAGAGAAAGGCTGCTCTGTCTGTTTAATCTCATCGGGGTGTCCACATCCCAAAGGGATGTTCGGGGGAGTCTCCGGGGACTAGGCAACGGCTGATTGTCTCTTTAGGTGGCAGCTGGGTTCAAGGTAGCTTCACCTCTCTCACAGAAAGAAAAGAACAAAACGCCAGTTTTGCTGATTGTATCCGTTTGCAGAAGTGTGTGAGGTTTATCATAAACTGTCCTGGCTGCTCCCCAGGGCTGTTTATCTGCACGCTTTTCTGTCTGATCTGTTGCATCTGTCTATTCGTCTGTGTCTCCTGACTGGCTGTGTCTGGCCCCGTGGTTTTCTCCCCTAGTTGTATTCTGAGCCGTGGTTCCCAACCAGGAAGGTGGTACTGCGCACGGGAGAGGCTGTACCTAGGACCCTGTGGGACTCTGGTTGTCTCCATGGCTACTGGCTGCTCCGGCTCTCAACCGTCAGCGGGTCTGGGCCAGGGACTGTCTGTACGTCCTTCAAGGAGCAGGACGGTCCCCCCCAAAAAGACTCATCCCACCCCAGTTCCAGGAGTGGCCGTGTTAAAAGTCCAGGGCAAAGGGGTACCTGAGCTCAAGCAGGGGGCTGACTCACAAGAAGAGAGGCCCCAGGACAGTGTACAGAGGGGCTGTTCCTTTTCGCTGGACAGAGACTTCTAGCTGCTCTTTGGAGCTCCTGCTCCTTCCAGGATGACAGGGAAAGTGACTCACCAGTAGAAGCCAGTGCACCGAGGCCCTGGGGACCAGTCCAACCTGTCAGTGTTGGACACACCTCTCTAGAGCCTGGCCCAGCAAACACTTGGCTGCTCTGGCTACTGCCACCCATAGACCTGGCCCTGAGCTTGTGCTTCAGAGGGCCTCGCTCTGGCCCTCCCCTTACCTGGGACCTCGGAATTCCTGCCCCGGCAGCCCCAAAGCTGGGTCTCAGGGCCCCGATCCATCGTCAGGGTATCCATCCTGAGGCCGCGGATGGCCACGGGCTGCTGTTGTGCAGGGGTTGGGGAGACAGAGCTTGGACACGTGGCTTAAGCTCTAGCACAGAGCTGAGGCAGGAAGAAACCGGCTGGGGCTGGCTCTGGGCTTCTTCTTCCAGGATCTGGACCTTGCATCCTGCCCTGTTAAGACAGCCTTTCTGCTGCGGCAGCTTCCCAGTTACAGCTGGGTCCTGTCTTTATTCCAGCTCTGTCCTTATTACGTCTGTTCCTGTGTCTGTTTGGCCCAGTGTTCTGCTGATTCTGTTTTCTTAAAAGTTTTAGCTTTTGGGAACCAGGGCACAGGACCATAAACTTAGCCCATCAAGCAGTAAATTTGCAGGGTTGGTATAGCTTCTATATAAACATTAGAGGTTTTGATGTTTCAGGCTGCATTTCTAGTAGTTTCTTTGATCTTTTACTGACCAGTAAATTATTTATTGGGTCTGTCATAAAGATAAACCAAAGCCCATAAACTATATTTATAGTATCACAAAAATCTCCCTCCTGCCTGGCATCTTCAGAGATGGACCGTGGTCCTGATGATAATGAAGCGCCCAGGCTCGAGCGGCACCAGGGCCTTAGCTGCTTCGCCCCTTTTTAATACCGTTTCTTCTTTCCATACCTTTGAGCTGCTTTGCCTTCCTTCCATGATCTTGCTTTGTTTTCTCTTCCCTCTCCTTATTTGGCTCCACGGCTGAGCTTTTTGCCAGGGGGGTTGGTAAGAGCCTGTCACTCCTCCCAGAAGCCCCTTGCTGCTTGAGCCCCGGCCAGTCTCAGCTTCTCCCTAGGGAACCCTACATCCCCAGGCCCCAGCCCCCCAGCGCCAGGCCTGATAGCTGATTCCTTCCTGTGCAGTCCTTCTGCCTTGAAGCCCAGACACCTGTCAAGCCCTGGGAAAATGAACCGTGCCCAATCAATGGCCGGTTCCAGCGGACACTTTGGATCGTTGGAAGAGTTTATTGCCAAGTGTGGGCAGTGTGTCTGTGATTGTGTGTGCTTTGGGAGCAGATGACTGGCAGCCTTGAACCCCTTTCTTTCATTGTATTTTTCCTTTGACTTTTCACAAGCACCTCCCTCAGTTAACGTGGCGAGGCAGAGCAGACCAGAGAATCAGTGGATCGCTTCCCAAACATCAATAAAACAAATTTCTCTCCGGGATACCTATTTGTTGTTTGGATATCAGGCTGACTATAATCTGTTTCCATTTTCCTTCTCCGTGTCCCCCGCCAGAAGCTAGAGGCTCAGCCGTGGGTGTCCTGCTGTTTCCGTTTGGCTGAGCGAGGGGTGGATTAGATTCCTATTTGCTGTGCGGACGCTCCCATCCGATCTCCATTAGCTGTGTCAGGGAGAGCCTGGAAGGTGGGTCTCCCCTGTTTCTTTTGGGTGCAGCGGGATGGGATGGTGGGGGGGTGCTCTTAGAAGAGGCTTCCAGCTGCCTCAGGGCTACCACCATGGTTTTCTGTCTTCCTCTGCCTGCTAATAAATCGTGGCCCAAGTTATCTCTGTTCTGAGAGAGCCGATGTCGGGAGCTGCTGCAGAGGGGAAGCCGGACTTTGGTGGAAAGGTGGGGAGCGTGCCTTTGATGCGGCATGCTGCAATGCAAGGCGCTCCATCGTGCCGATGAGGAGACTGAGGTCCAGAGAGACCAAGCGGGTTGTCTCCGTGGAACCGCCCGCCTCTCCTCCCTGTCTTTCCTCCTGAGGGGCGCCTCCAGCCTCGCCACCCCCTGCCCACCCGTTCCCGTTGGGCTGCACCCTGCAGGCCTACAAGGCCTGTGCTTGCCCAGCCTCAGCACCAAAGAAGGAGCCCAGAGTCAGCAACAGAGACGTGAATGATGGTTTAATGGATGGGGGGCTTACGTGTCTGAAGCAGGGTCCTGGAGTGCACCCCACTGTGTGTGGCATCGGGTGGGCAGGTCATGGTGACAGTCTTGGCTCCCGGGGGAAGGGGAGGTTGAACGTTACGGGGGAATTAGGTCAGGGTGGCTCATTGGTTACCCGGGAGGCCAGCAGAGGGGCGCACCCTTCACTGTCCCTTCGCTAAGCTTCACCAGCTTGGGCCTGGGGCCAGGACAAGGGGAGGTCAGTCCTGGGCACAGGGTGTAGGTGAAGCAGGCACTGGTTGGACAGGGGATGGACAGAGAACGAGGGAACAGCTGTATTGAGTGGCCTGACCCTACACCGTCCGCGGGGGCCCAAGAATTCAGACGTAGGTGTGTCACTGATACATAATTTGAAGGCAATCAGGAAGGGCCACGTCTGTTATCTGCTGTGTCCTGCAAGATGCCTAGCGTGGTGCTGGGCGCCAAGTGAGCCCACAGCCTGTCCTGGTCAATTGATTGAGCCCTGGAGCTCAGCTCTGAGGTCGTCACCCTCCACAGCAATTGCTTATTCAGCCCGTCCTACGTGCAGGTCTTGGAGGCCCGTGCCTCCTGCCGTGTCCAGCAGGCCTGCTCCCCCTCCTCCCTGCCTGTCTGCTTCCTATCCCACCGCCCTCAGTGCTGTGTCACCGGGACAGCCTCCCGCCATCGGCCTGGTCCCGCCCCCGCCCCCCAGCCCCGCTGCCAGCTGCTGCTTTCCAGGTGTCCCCACTGCGGGGGCGGCTCCTTTCTAAAGAGAGCCTTGTTTCCTGTGACACTGGCAGTCCTTCAGAATTGACAAGGCCTGTCTCTGCATCTCACACTCTGCCACCGGCTCTGAACCTGGGGCCTAAGTGACTTGTCATCCTCCTTGTCAGCCGCTGGCTTGGCCGTTGCCCCTGCGCCTCCCTCCCGACTGGAGCCATAATCCTCTCCCTTTTGATGTCACAATTGTCTCCAGGGCACCAAGCAGCCCTCCCGCGTGGCGGGGACTGCGCAGCCCTCCCGCGCGGCAGGGCCCCGGCTCGCGGAGCAAGAGGAGAAGAACAGCCACAAAGACCCTCGTAAGAAAAGAATAGCGTCCACCTCCAGCTCCCTGTCCCTTCCCCCTGCCCGGAAAAATATCTCCAGTTGAGAAGCTTCCCAGGAGCGAAGGCAGTGGCAGAGAGGCCCCCAGACAGAGGCTCTGCTTGCCACCGCTCTTCCGAGTGGGGTTAGTTATTTTCCTGTTTCAGCAGCGCGCCCAAGAGAGCCGGCTCCCGGCCCAGGTGGGACGCGGGGAGCGGGGTGTCCAGCAGCAGGACGGGCCCATCTTCCAGAAGGGAGGCCCTGGAGGTGTACCCCCTTAGGGTGCCAGAGGCCTCAGGTCTGGGAGGCAGGGAGCGGGAGGGGTGGGGAGACAGTGCCGGCTTGGGGATCCCCGGGGCAGCCATGCAGGGCTGGGAGCTCGGCAGGGGATGTGCCCACGCCTGCCCAAGGGCTTTGTGTGTTACGGGGTTCTGCTTGATTTCCCCAGACTCCGGAGGGCGGGCCTGAGGTCTCCCTCTCTCTCGGGCTATGTGGTCTGCCAAGCCAGGGGCGCTGGGCCAGCTCTCAGGGCCTTGGGGTCCACTCCGACTTGGCCGTTTCCTCCCTCTGCGCGGAGAGGGGCATGCAGTGAGAAGCTGCTCAGATCTGCGCTGGTTTTCACGCCATTTATGTAAAATCCGCCTGTTAGGAAAATAGAAAGCTCTTGACGCAACTCTATTTATTATGCTGCTTTAGAGAAGTCTTTTGACCTCCTGGGTCTCAGCTTCCGCATCTGTAAAGTGCCGTAAAGTGATCTTATTGCCACCTTATTACGGGGTCACACAAGGAGATGGACGTGAATCTCCTTTCTGAAGTGTGAACTGTGAAATATTATTTGTAACCTTCCGTTATGTCCCAGTGTTGTCTGTCACTTAGGGGAGAAGGCATAAGATAGAATTTGCCTTAAATGCTAAGAAATGGTTTCCGGGCTGCCAGAATCCTTTACTGTCCCGTCCTTGCCAGTCCTTTCGTCCCCACCTTGCCTTGGCCTCCCAGAGTCCCGCAAACGCGGTTGTTGCTTCCTGCAGACGCCCCGCCCCCAGGACAACTGCAGACCCCACGCCTGGTTAACAAGAAGGCTCTCGGGGATCCGGGTCCCCCATCCTCCTCCCCCGCAATTCTTCTCCCATTCACAGCTCTAGCCAGGCAGAATTTTGACTTGTTAGGGAGTCCAGCAGCGCAGGAACCCTCCGCCCCGGAGGCACGAGCTCGCCCCCGCCCCCAGCCCTTCTCCCGAAGCCCGGAGAGCTGAATGTTCCAAGGCCGGTCTGCCCTTGGTAGTTCCCAGCAGTGGTGTCTTGGCCCCAGCCCAGACTGTCACCTGATTTCTATTTCTGCCTTGTCTGTGGATTTCTCCGGCAGAGCCCGGGCAGCGCGCAGGGAGCCAGGCACAGCCACACCCAGCTAGGCCGGAGGGGGGCTGCTGCCTGGCTCCCCGACGGTCTGTTGGAATATTAATGTCCTGAGGAAGAGGCCAGTGAATACATCTCAGCCTTGCAGACGGCTTGGGTAAACCGGCTCTGCCGAGTGCGAGCCGAGCCGGACGAGAGCTGGACGGGGTGAGCTACAGCGTGGGGGCCGCGTGCGGCGGTGAAGGGGGAGGCCTTTGCTCCCCACCCCCGGCAGGGGGCGCTCCAGGGGCTGCCTCCTGCGCAGAGGTCTTTCCAGTGAATGCATTTCGGCGGTTTCCGCCTTCCTTCAGAGAAATCCCGGGCACTGCTTTTGCTGTCTGTCACACCAGCTGCTGGGGAAGCACGCACTCACCCAGGCGCGCCCCAGGCGGCTGGGAAGGTTTCACCATTCATTCGTTCCCTCGGGCACTCTTTCTGAGTCAGGCACTGGGCTGGTGCTGGGGACCCAGCGGTGAGAAAGACCTGCATTCCCTGCTCTTTCCTCTACACCAGGGTGGGGGTTAGAATCTTCTCAGCTGCTCAGTTTGCCTTCATCGGACCCCCCGGTCGCTGTCCTGTCCCAAACTGAGGCTAGCCCGGGGGCCATGCCACACGGACGCAGGTTGGGATGGTCTGGCCTCCCGGCCAGCCTGGTACTCGCAGCACCATTTCCCTAAAGAAGAGAAGCCAAGGTCACTGCAGCACTGGCCCCGCTCCTGTAGTGCCTGGTGCAGAGTATAAACACCGGCTTCTTCCTCGAGTCACGTCACTGCCATCTGCTGGAAAACTGTCACAGTGATGGCACAGCGCTGCGTGACCGCGGCGGGAACGGTGCCCCTCGATTTGTTCGGGCCGCCGCCGGCCGACCCAGGTGGTCCTGGTCGGTTGCTTCCTGTCGGGACGGCGACGGCGCTGCAGATCCACAGCGCAGTGGCCGCGGTCAAGCAGCTCAAGAGGAAGACGCGGTGCTCTCTCTGGTCCCAAACTCCTGAGAGATGCCAAAAGCCATCTTTGCTGGCCACTAGCATACGTTTCTAAAGTTCTCTTAGGCGGAGGGTGAGTGAGGGTGGAAATGTACCTGCTCCAAGCTGCAGGTGACAATCCGGTGAATGAGGAGGTGGCACGTTATCCAAGAGCATCTCGTTTCCTTTTCCTGCTTCCTCATCCTTTCTCTTCTCCGTGCACTGGGCACGGAGAGCATCACCATTCGGGCACGCGTCGAGCACCGGGCCAGGAGAGTTCCCAGCTCCTTGGCTCTCGAGAGCCATACATTCTTTGAAGGAACTCTTGGAGTATTTTTTGTTTAAGAGTCATTGCCTTATAATTTGAGTTAAAGGGTCAGTCTCTGGCCTCAAACCCCTCTGTCTCCAGAGGAGGCAGAAGAGCCAAGTAACGGATTAAGCCAACAAGAAGCGGAGATGCAGAGCTGCCTTGAAGACTGGCGAGGCCTCCGTTTTGCTCTACAGGTGCAGCAGCGTGAGCGCACACACACACACACACACACACACACACACACACACACACACACGTCTGCACCTGTGTGCAGGGTTGGAGTAGATGAGCCGGTATCCAGCTCAGCGCCTCTTGCCCGCTCGGTCAGCAAATGTAGGTCGATGAAGGTGGTGATGGTGCCGCTGAGGTCTGGAGACCCCATGCCCCCGCCTTGACTTTTGGGTTCCTTGTAGGTAAAATAAATGTGTCAGCTCTGTGTGGGGTCATAATCTGTTTAAGATGCTCTAACAAAAGTCACAGACTGGGTGGTTTAAACAACAAACATTTACATCTCAGCATTGCGGAGGCTGGGAAGTCCACGGTCAAGGCGCCGACAGACTTGGGGTCTGGCAAGAGCCTCCTCCCAGGTCCATAGATATCTTCTCACCGTGTCCTCACGTGGCAGAAGGGGCGGTGAGGGGGGCGGGGTATCACGTTGGAGGCTAGGATTTCACTTATAAACTGGGAGGGAGGTAGACACATACACTCAGTCCATAGCAGGGTGCTGTCCTTGCCTACTCTGACCCCAGGGGGTTCGAGAACCATTTTGGGTGAGTGTCCATCATGTTCCTGGGGCTGGTAGCTCCTTGCAAAGGCCCTCACCAGGCCCCAAATGGCAGGAGAGGGCTGACCAGGAGCCTGAATCAGAGACATCACATTCGCAAACCGAGCCTCTGTGCCCTGCCTTTCTCAGCAGACACTAGCTCCTATCACCCCTGAACGCCTTACGGGCTTTCTGCCTTTAATTCTATATCCCTTCTCATATTTATGTCATCTGTTCATTTCAGCCTAAGGTCCAAGTTAGAGCAGCTCTGAGTGAACACGCTGAGCCTGGCCCTGGGCATCAGATAGAGTCATGCTGCTCCAGGCGGTGCTGCTGCCTTGGCAGTGACACACATGGGCTCCAGGCTCGCAGGGCCCTAGAGAGAGGTCAGTGAATTCTGGGACCAGCGTATTCAGAGGATGCCTTACTTGGGTCCTCAGGTCCTGGCTTGTGTCCCTCTGTGGATAAACACAGAGTCCCCGTGTGCAGGACTCCGCGTGGTGGGCTGCAGGGGCTACACAGATGAATGAGATAAAATTCCAGCCTAAAAGGCTTACGTGAGCCGAGTACTGAACGTGGTATCCAAGTGCCACAGGCACCCAGGTTGAGGGCTCTGGCTGCAGTGCCAACTGTGGTGGAAGGTGGCGGGGTTGTGGTTGGGGGTGAGTGAGAGGAGGGGCGATGGGGAAGGAGGATTGTGGGCTGGTCGTTAAGGGCTTTCCCTCTTGCTGGAGAGCGTCTTATCAACCGGGGCTGGTGTGGTAGACAGCCAGTGCTTCCAAAGATATCTGCGTCCTAATCCTTGATAGCTGTGACTGTCTTACCTCCCACACAGGAAAAGGGACTTTGCAGCTGTGATGACACCGAGCCTTTGAGACAGGAGACCATCCTGGATTATCCCGGTGGGCTATGTTAACAAAAACAGTGTAATAGAATAAACTGCTTTTTTAAGCAATTCCTGAATCGGATAGCATCTGGTCTAGTAAGCGGTGGAGAGATGCTCTGAGTTGTACAAAACGGCATGCTTTCGCAGGCGAAGGAGCTGGGGCAAGGAAGTTACTAGCAAGAGAAAAGAAAGAATTGCTTCAGGGCCTGCCCTCTTCCCTGAAGGGTAAGGTAACTCCAGAAGGGTCTCAGGCAGATTGCCTCACTGGTGTGGATCAGGAGATTTCAGATGGTCTGTTTAAGGGCCACATTCCTAATTGAAAGTGTAATTTGGTGTCACAGGAGCAAATGGCTTTATTGGGGGCCTACTGTTTCTTTTGTTTAACAGCTCAATGTAGTCACAGGGGCTCTCATAAGAGGGAGGCAGGAGAGTCAAAGGAAGGAGAGGGCCGTGCATGATGAAAGCAGAAATTAGAGTGATGCAGCCACAAGCCAAGGAAGGATGGCAGCCTTGAGAAGCTTAAAGATGCAGGGAGCAGAGAGTTCCGCTCCTGTGTAGTGGAAACGAATCTGACTAGTATCCGTGAAGATGCAGGTTCGATCCCTGGCTTCCCTCAGTGGGTTAAGGATCCCGGGAATCCAGCATTGCAGTGCGCTGTGGTGTAGGTCGAGAATAGGTCTCGGATCCGGTGTTGCTGTGGCCATGGTGTAGGCCAGCGGCTGTAGCTCCGATTAGACCCCTAGCCTGGGAGCTTACATATGCCACGAGTGCAGCCCTAAAAAGCAAACAAGACAAAACACACAGGGAACAGATTCTCCCCTGGGGCCTCCACAAGGAACACAGCCACCACCTTGATTTTGAACATCTGTCCTCTGGACTGTGAAAGAATAAATCTTTTATTTTGAGGCTCTGAATTGGTATAGGCCCCGAGCAGCAGTGGGAAGCTAATACAGTCAGAAACTTCTTCAGTCTTGTGGTTTCTAACCTAGAGCAAGTTATTTAAATTTTCTATCAGACACCAGCCTCCTCACCTGTGAGAAGTGCAACAGGCCTACCTACCTTGTACGGTTTTAAGGGTGAACTTGAAAGGGGAGGGAAGGGGGCAGGGCACATCCTTTTAAAATGTGACATAGCCTTGACGATATGTTTAGAACCAGCTTGGGCCGGAGTTCCTGTCGTGGCTCAGCGGTCACGAATCTGACCAGTATCCATAAGGATATGGGTTTGATCCCCGGCCTCACTCAGTGGGTTAGGGATCTGGTGTTGCCGTGAGCTGCGGTGTAGGTCATAGATGTGGCTCAGATCCTGAGTTGCTGGGGCTTTGGTGCAGGCTGACAGCTGTGACTCCAGTTCGACCCGCGGTAGAAGATTTGACTTCCAGTGACTTTGAGCCTCGTTACTGATCCTCATTGTGACACATTAGCATCTAAATGATGCACCCCCAGGTGCCCTGACAGTACAGAGGCCGACCATAGAAGGCCGAAAACTGGGCTGTGGCGCATTTCCTAGAGATCTCTACTCCTCACCCTAAATAGCTGGAACAGCCCTCCGGCTCCTTATATGGAACTACCACCCATAGGAACCCCCCCCCCCCCCCCGCCCATGCTCCAGGGCCTCTTGCCTTCTGAGATGGCCCCCACTCTGTCTCATTCAAACTACTGCTTGCCTATTACTTGGCTCTCACTGAATTCATTCTGCCTTGAGACATAAAGAACCTGAACTTCAGTAAGTCCTGGGACCAGGTGGGTGATTTTAATTAAAAAAACAATGGATTCAAGGCCCAATCTAGGTTTGGGCCAGGTTTGAGTCTCAGCTCGTGGGTTCAAGTCCCGATCTGAGTTGTGCTGTTTTCGTTTTGTTTTGTTTGTCTTTTTAGGGCCACATCCAGAGCCTATGGAGGTTCCCAGGCTAGGGGTCAAATTGGAACTGCAGCCACTGGCCTTCACCACAGCCACAGCAAGGCCAGATCCAAGCCATGTCTGTGACCTACACCGCAGTGCACAGCAACGCCAGATCCTTAACCCACTAAGCGAGGCCAGGGATCGAACCCTCGTCCCCATGGATACTCGTTGGGCTTGATGAGAACTCCGAGTTGTGCTGTTCCACACTGAGCTAACAAGTGAAGCCCGTGCGCACAGCCAGCATGTTAGCACTCTCGTTCCCGCAGGCTCTGGGGAGCTCACTCACCCAGTCTTGCCTTCCCTTCCTCGCCCCATCCTGCATCTTCTTGGTACCGTTTTTCTCCTTTATCCCTCTCTCCTCCTGTAGCTCTGTGACTTGGGGTGTTACCAAATGCCCGATGCAGAGGAAGCCTAAATAAATTAAATGACTGGCATTTGAAGCAAAGAAAGGTTTATTGCGGGGCCATGCAAGAAGAACAGGCGGCTTGTACTCAAAAAACTCCAACTCCCTGATGATTTGGGGGGGAGTTTTTGTAGGCAAAATTGGGGGTGAGGGATGCGGGGGCGTGGCTTTCTTCTGATTGGCTGGTGGTGAGGTAACAGGGCGGTGCTCCGGGAATCTTGTGCTCAGCCGGAAGTGACCGTCCTCCACCTGGGTGGAGCCTTAGTTCCCACAGAAGAACTCAAAGATATTATGTATATTCCTTGAGGAGGCACCAGGACACTGCTTTATGACTGCTCTTTTTTTCTGGATGCTTCCCCTTTGTTTCTAGATTTCCTTACTTCCCTGATTAGCAACTGTTTGGATCTGCCCATTGCTACCTCAGAAGGTCTAGGAGGCTGAAGCCTTTTTCCTACAAACAAGAAACAGGAAAAGGAGAGGATTTGTACCCGAGAGGGCCCCACAGGGTCCTACTTGGATTCCGTTATGGATAAGTTATTAACATTTAAAAATTAGTTACAGGAGTTCCTGCTGTGGTGAATGGGACTGGTGGCATCTCGGGAGCACTGCGGCACAGGTTCAATCCCCGGCCCGGCCCAGTGAGTTGGAGATCCAGCGTTGCCATAGCTGCGGCATAAGTCACAGCTGCAGCTCAGTTCTGATCTCTGGCCTGGGAACTCCGTATGCCGCAGGGTGGCCCAAAAGAAAAAAAAAAATTACAGATTTTATTACAAGCACAAATAAAAATGTTCATTTTGTGTTAAAAAGCAAATCAGGTTAACAAGCGAATCTTTGAGATCCATTTGTAGCCGGATGTGACTAAGTTTAGGTTTTGGAAGATGTGGATGAATTGTGTTAGAAGCCTGACCCTGGATGTTGGAAGACTGTCGCTTCTCACAATGACAGACCCAGAAACACATGTTTTTATAAACATATCTTTTTCTCAGCTTTATTGAGGTATAATGCCATGCAAGAAACTGCATGTATTTAAAATGTCCGATTTTCTAAGTTTTGACGTGTCTGTATACCTGTGAGATCATTACCATGATCAGGACAATAAACACACCCACCACCCTTCGCATTTCCTCACGCCCCTTTGTAATCCACCGCTCCTGCCCTCTGCCCCCAGCCCTTCTTGCCTTCTCCCCACAGGCAAGCCATGGATCAGCTTTCTGTCACTAGAGATCAGTTTGCATTTTTATAACTTTACGTACGTGGGATCATACAATATGTATTCTTTTTTTGTCTAGTGTCTTCCTCGCTCCCGCCCTTCCTTCCTCCCTCCTTCCCTTTTTAGGGCCACAGCCACGGCATATAGATGTTCAAAGGCCAGGGATCGAATCAGAGCTGTAGCCCCAGCCTACACCACAGCCACAGCAAGGCCAGATCCGAGCCGTGTCTGCCACCTACACCACAGCTCATGGAGCCTTAACCCACAGAGCGAGGTCAGGGATCAAACCTGCGTCCTCATGGATGATTGGTTTCCCCTGAGCCATGACGGGAAATCCTGTGTAGTGTCTTTCACTCAACATGATATTCGTCCATAGTGTCTATAATTCATTCCTTTTTATTACCGAGTAGTGTTCCATCGTGTAGATAAACTGCAGTTCTTTGTCCATTCCCCAGGTGATGAATACTTGGGTTATTTCCAGTTTGTGGCTAGCACGAACAACCTGCTATGGACACTCATGTAAGAGTCTTTGCATGGATATCTGTTTTCATTTCTCTTGGGCAGATATCTAAGAGGATCATACCGCAGGCACTGGTATAACTTTTTAAGAAATGAAACATTTTCTCCAGTGGTTGTGAAACCAAAAGACACCTCTGACTCAAACCTAGCCAAAACCCAGATAGGGACATGAACCCAGAGTTTTTTAATTAGAATCACTCACTTGGTGTCTGGACTCACTGAGGCTCAGGTTCTTTGTGTCTCAGCAGAGAAGGAATTTGGCAAGAGACAGAGTGATAGGCAAGAAATAGACTTATTAAGATGGGATGCTTGTGAGAGATGCAAGTGGGCAGGCTCTGCCCCGAGGATTAGGTGGGCTGCAGTTTTATAATCCAAGGGAAGTGGGAAGTGGGAAAAGACCCTCTTCTTCCTCATTCTTTGAGCTGACATCAAGCTACATCTTTAGCTCCTCCTTCTGTCAGGGTATTTGACCCCCTATGAGGTCAAGCTAGGACCGTCATGGTGCTTATTCAAATCAGCAGAAAGCTGGTAACATGTGCTGAATATGTTGAATCTTCTCAGGTTTCTGTATAATGAGGGTCTCCTGCTTTGAAATGTCATCTTTCCCTTAAATTCCTGTCCTTGGTCCTAAGGATCATTATTTTTCTTTCTTTTTTTTTTATGGATTTTATTTCAATTATAGGTGTACATAAATCATCACAAGTCAATTTTACAGATTTTGTATCCCAAACCCACAGTGCATCCCCCCACCCCCCAGATTGTCTTATTTGAAAAACCAAGGTTTTCCAAAGTCTGTGAGTCATTGTCAGTTCTGTAAAGCGGTTCATTGTGTCTCTTTAGTTTCCAGATGTAAGCGGTAGCATTGGGTGTTACTGTCTAATTGTCTGACTGGTTTCACTTCACATGATAATTTCCAAGTCCATCCATGTTGCTTTAAGTGTTGGTAATTCGTTCCTTTTAATGGCTGAGTAACATTCCATTGTGTGCATGTATCATATCTTCCCTATCCACTCCGCTGTCGATGGGCATTTAGGTTGTTTCCATGACCTGGCTATTGCATAGAGTGCTGCGATGAACACTGGAGTACATGTGTCTTTTCGAGTCATGGTTTCTGCTGGATAGATGCCCAGGAGTGGGATTGCTGGATCAAATGGTAATTCTATTTTGAGTTTTCTGAGGAACCTCCATACTGTTTTCCACAGTGGCTGCACCAATTTGCGTTCCCACCAACAGTGTAATAGGGTTCCTTTTTCTCCACACCCTCTCCAGCACTTATTGTTTGTAGACTTTTTGATGATGGCCATTCTGGCTGGTGTAAGGTGGTACCTCATAGTGGTTTTGATTTGCATTTCTCTAATGAGGAGCGATGTTGAGCATCTTTTCATGTGTTTATTTGCCATCTGCATGTCTTCTCTGGAGAACTGTCTGCCTAGATCCTCTGCC
>PVHT021183653.1:3287632-3336942 GCA_004024745.2 Catagonus wagneri | reverse complement strand
CTGTTTTGTTCTAAGTGACTTTCTTGAGCGATTGTTAACTTCCAGTGGTCTCCCAAAGTCCCCTAGATTTCCCTCTCTATCTATGGTCCCTACTGGTACTTCTACAACTACCTGTATAACTGTCAACTCCATGCTGTCAGTTGTACCATCCTGCATTCCCGAAAGCAATGCATGAGGGTTTTCCCTACCAGTACTTTATAAGGTCGGCCTCCTTCATGTCAGTCATTCTGCTAGTGGTATCTCATTGTGGTTTTAATTTAATTTTCTGTAATGACTAATGATGTTGCACATCTTCTCATGTGCTTATTTGCCACCCGTATATCCCCTTTGGTGAAATGTCTTCAAATCTTTCCCTCATTTGAAAAAATTGTGTTGTTTGTATCTTTACTGAATTTTAAAGTTCCTTATTCATCCTGAATCCAAGTCTTTTGTAAGATATACTCTAAGATTTTCTCTCTGTCCATGGCTTGTCTTTTCACTCAGCAGTGTCTTTGGAAGAGCAGAAGTTTAACATTTTGATGAAACCCAATTTATCAATTTTTTAAAAAATGGATGGTGTTTTGGGTGTCATATCAAAAAAAATTTGCCTACTCTTAAGTTCACGAAGATTTACTCTTATATTTTCTTCCAGAAGTTTTAAAGTTTTAGGTTTTACATTTAGGGCTATGATTCATTTTGAGTTAATTTTTGTAAATGGTGGATGTACGGATAGAAGTTAATATTTTAAAATAAGGATATTGAATTGTCCCAGCAGCATTTGCTGAAAAGACTATCCTTTCTCCATGGGATTGCCTTTGCACCTTTGTCAAAAATTAGTTGCCCATATATATTCTTATAAATATTTTAATGTACTCTTTCAAGTATGTGATGTATTTAAATCTGCACACTGTAGAAATTCTAAGATTATTTTCGAAAAGTTCACATTAAAGCGCTCATAAATGAACACAATAACTTTACCTGTCAACCGTTTGTGTCAGTATTTATGAAGGCACCATTGCTTGCTTTCATTAGTGCTTTTGCTGGAATGAGTCATGAAAACCACACCTAGCTAAGCCTTGGGGAAACACACCTCAGCATTTTATAAATGTCTCACAGTAAAATTTTGATACTAAACGGGTGCCTTTCCAATTCTTTAACCCCTGCACTGCTCTTTCTCACCGTTCCAGTGGCAGCCAGGCTCTCTCTGCGTTGCCCTTGGGGGGGACCATACAGAGAGAACAAAGAGTCCCTTTCCTGGCTTTTGAGCTCTTAAGTAGCCTTTTGTAAATCTATTGTAGAGGCAATGGTATTGAGAGCCATGGATTTCAATTCTAAGGGCAAGGTGCTTGAGAGAAAAAAGGGTGTTTTTGAATTTCAAAAGCTTGGCTTTAAATATCAAAAGCCAAAGCCAGAGGGCTCAGAGCACAGATTTTATATCATAAACCAGACTGTGGAGAATAACAGTCTCTTTCTCAGTCCAAAAAAGATAAAATTTCAACCAGGGGGTGAGGTGGAGTGGAGGAGGGAGAATGGAGGCAACTTGATGAACGTTTAAACCCAAACCAGTGGGTGCCTGGGAAGGGTTTAACGCGCCATCCGCTGGGCCCAGGCTGCACAGCGGACAGGAGCCCGGACAGGCCAGAGGGGTCCCCGGGAGAGGGGTGACTGCCTGGCCACTGGAAGCTTGCATCCTCCAGAACCGCACCTAAGCAGTGTGGGAACAGAGGTTAAAAGTGACTTGGCCTGACAGGCCCCGAGCCTCCCAGAAGCCTTATGGCACTCCTAGGAAGGGCCTGGCAGTGGCCATCAGGGCCGGCAGCCTGGAAGAGGCGTTAGGATGGTGGAGGATGCCGTTGCTGGGTCACAGGCGAGACCCTTGCTCACCTCTCCTGGTGCGAGCACACAAAGATGTGACCCTGTTACTGAACTGAACTTGGGTCCGTTTACTGCGGGGGGGTACAGCACTTACTGCGGAGCACCAAGCGAGGAGGGTGGGCACACACATTCAGAAGGCCCAGACTCCCCCGAAAGCTTTTAGGGAGAGCTTTTAAAGGCAGTGCTGTGGTGACAGTTACAGGGTACATGACTTTCTTCAGACTGGTTAGTGGTGAGGTCACAGGGTGGGTCTCAGGAATCTTGGTCACCACCTTCAGGTCTAACCGGGCTGCGTTCTTGTGGTCAGGAGGCAGTCAGTATCCTCCACCTGGATGGGAGTCTTACTTTCTGCAGAACAGCTTAAAGAAATGCCTCAGATTTTACATACATTCCTTGAGAAGGAATTAAGATTCTCTCTCCCTCCCCCCCTTTTTAATGGCTGCACCCAGTGCATATAGAAGTTCCCCAGCCAAGAGCTGAATCCAAGCTGCAGCTGCTGCAGCGCCATAGCGCCTGTGCCTCTGCGGCGACCCAAGCCACTGCAGTCAGGTTCTTAACCCACTGTGCCACAGTGGGAACTCCCTAGGATTCTGTTTTATTGCTGAACTGTCACCATTACTTTTCTCGCTTCACTGCTTTCCCTTTGTTTCTGCATCCCCACCACCACCACTTCCCTAATTAGTAACTGTTTAAGTCTGTTCTTTAGAGCTCAGGGAAGGCCTTGGAGACTAAAGCCTTTTCCTAAAATCAAAACATGAGGAACATTGAGGGGCTTTTGTGCCCAGGAAGGCCCCACAGGGTCCTGCTCAATTTCAACACCAAGTCAAATCGATGATTGCCAAGCATTCAAACGTCTGAGCTGAGACTGTGATTATAGCTCAGAGTGTGCATGGGACCTCCTATTTCGGTGTTTCTTGAAAGGTGGAAGTAAACCCGGAGCCCCTCGGCTTTCAGAGTGGCCGACTGGGGCCCGGGGCCCAGGGCAGTGCTCCCAAATTTGAGTACCTTTGCCCGTTTATCTTGCTGTACTGTATAAATATTATTTTCTCTTTCTGCTTTGATAGAGAGAATGCTCGGAAGGTATGCTATTAGTTTTCTCCTGCTGTGTAGTACGTTACCACAAACTTAGTGGCTTAAAACAATAGCCAGTTTTTCTGTCCCAGTTTGCATAGGTGAGGTGTCTGGGCACAGGTTCTTTGCTCAGGGTTTCACCAGGCTGAAATTAAGGTATCTGCTGGGCTGTGTTCTCATCCGAAGCTTGGGATCCTCTTCCAGAGAGCTGGCAGAATTCAGTGCCTTGTGGTCGTGGGACTGAGAGTCCCACTTTCTTGCTGACAGCTGGCCTGAGTCCTCAGCTCTGTCCAGTCTGCTGTGATGGAGGCTTAGCAGGTGACATACTCAGAGGAGTGATTACCGCAGCATGTTCTCAGGTCCTGCCCACGCTCAAGGGGAGGGCATTATATAGGATGGGGGCTGCCGTCTTGGAGGCCGTCTAGGACATTGTCCGTCATGGCCATCCAGCTAAGGAGCATGCCCAGACCAAGCTTATAACCAGGGGCAAAGGGAAAACTGCCCCTATTGAATAAATCATAAATGGACAGTGGGAAATAAAAATGGTATAATTACATCCAATTGTTCTTTTTTTTTTTAAGGCCACACCTGTGGCATATGGAAGTTCCCAGGCTAGGGGTCAAATCATAACTGCAGCTGCCAGTCTATGCCAGGCCACAGCCATTCCAGATCTGAGCCGCATCCGTGACCTACACCGCAGCTTGTGGCAATGTCGGATCCTTAATGAGCGAGGCCAGGTGTTGAACCCACATCCTCATGGATACTAGTCAGGTTCGTAACCCACTGAGCCACAGTGGGAACTCCCATGAATTGTGCTTATTCATAATCCAGTTACATGTTTTGGGAAGGGGAAACTTTTCATTCCACCTTCCCTTCTTTGGTCCTTTTCGTCTGGTCAAATAATTAAAATGATGTAAGACAGATTAGCAGGAGAAAGTCAGTATTACCTTGTACGTACAGGAACCCCACCTACACGAGAGGTTCAGAGACAGAAAGGTAAAATGGGTGTGTATGCCCTCCTGAGTGAGGAACGGGAGAGGACCTGGGCTCTGCAGGAGGGAGGGTCATTCACAGGGAACAGGAGGAAGAATAGATGCTGAGTAATTAGATGTTTGTCTTGCCATAGATGAACCCACCAGATAAGACTTATCTCTGGGAAAAAAATTCTCAATTCACATTCTTTGGGTCATGGAAAGGCAGTCATTTCTTTTGAGCCTACAAGGACTTGGTTGCCTTTAGCTCAAAATCCTCCTCATGCCGAAGCGGTCGGTCCTGGGAGGTCCGCTCTGAGCTCCTCGCTCGTGATGTGGATTTTCGTGAGATCGTTCAGGCCAGACAGTCACAAGTGTCCAGTGATCTTGTGCAAACTGTGAGGGCCTCAGCATTTCTGCACTGGACGGACTTCAGGGAGGTAGCTTGTTTGAGGAGAATAGACAAGGAACTTTTCTTAAGTCACAATTTTTTAAAATTATTTTATTTTCATGAGAGTATAGTTGAATGACCGTGTTGTATCAATTTCTGCTGTGCAGCACAGTGACTGAATCATACACACACACACATTTATATACATATGTATATATGTTCTTTTTCTCGTATTATCTTCCATTATTGTCTATCCCAAGAGATTGGATAAAAATTGTTTTTATTTAGAACGAATGGACATTCTTCAGAAATCATTGAAGGCATACAGCAGAAATTAGCACAGCATTGTAAATCAGCTATACTTTAATTAAAAAAAGATGTGTTCCCATTGTGGTTCAGTGTAAACAAACCCGACTAATATCCATGAGGATGCAGATTTGATCCCTAGCCCTGCTCAGTGGGCTAAGGATCTGGCCTTGCCATGAGTCTGGTGTAGGTCACAGCTACATGTGGTTCAGATCTGGCGTGGCTGTGGCTGTGGCTGTGGCTGGAAGCTGCAGCTCCCATCAACCCCCAGCCTGGGAACTTCAGTAAGCTGCAGATGAGGGCAAAACAACAACAACAACAACAATAGTGATAATTGAAAGGGAAGATGGTAAGTTCATCTTTAAGTCACTTTTTGGATCTTCGACCAGGGGTGTATCAGTGAACTTTGAAGAAATATGCCTACCCCTTGTAGATGCATAGATTGAGCTCTGGGTATCCTCGCACATGACCTCACTGAGGTTGACATGACAGCACAGTGAAAAATGAGAAGTACATCAGAATCACAAGCCTGGGTTCTAGTTCTAGGTTGTCTGCCTGTGGCTGGCTGTGTGACTTTGAGCAAATCACTGTCCCTCTCTGAGTTTCTAAAAAACAAGGATAAGGACACAGTGTTTTCCAGAGGCCAGTCAGTCAGACTCTACTCTACGTCCTTGATGCCAAGTGCATCCTGGATTTCCCAAAGATATGCACACTCAGGAACAAGACTCCCAGGTTGTCAGGCCTTGCTAAGGATACTTGTCTCTGGAGAAATCAATATTGACTCTGATGCAGGCAGACTGGGTTCTTTTCTGTTTCTGAATGTCTTTACAAGGGAATGCCATGACCTCTCCCTCTAATCCGCTCCTGTGTTTCACCCACCCCACTCCCACTCCTAGGGTGGTTTCCTGTTAGCTCTCTAATGCCACCTGGCCACATATGACACTGCGTTACACCAACATCCGAGTTAGTGGCTGGAAATGCGGTCGGATTCACAGCTGCCACAGTGGGTTGGCAGGTTAGGAACAGGAGAGACTGTTTATTCAGTGAAGACAAAATTCTTACAACTAACACTCCTTGATATCCCCTATACAAGGAGCAGTAGCTTAGGTGCCGCTAGATACAGATAGACGTACCAAAGCCTGGTCTTGGTTCTTAGGAGCTTCTAATCTCTGGGACCGTGGAGCAGAACGGCAGAATGAGCTTTTAGGACTCCCCAGGCCCATTTAACTCCATGGAGAAGACCATCCTCAGGAATTAGCATCTATTTCAGGTTTCTGGGAGCTTGTGGTGAACAGGCTGAGGCAGAGGACTAGATCCTCAGGGAGCCACCTCCATCTGTGTGATGGTCTCTTTGGTTCGGCTTGGTTCGGCTACGGTCCCCAGTTGTTACATCAACCCCCAAACTAGGTGTTGCTGTGAAGGTCTGATGTAAATGTGATTAAAGTCCATTATCAGGCGACTTGAAGTAGGAGAGGTTGGCCTAGATGATAGGGCAGGCCTGCTTCCACCTGTTGAAAGGCACCCAGAGGCAGAGCTGAAGGTCCCCTCGGAGAGGCAGACGTCCCACCCGTGGGCAGCGGCTCCGGCCATGCCCGAGAGCTCCAGGCTGCCCTACAGATTTCAGATTTGCCTCGCCAGCCCCCACAATCTCATAAGCCAATTCCCTGCAGTAAGTCTTAATATAGACCCCTACTGGTTCTTCTTCTCTGGTTAAACCTGACTAACGTAGCTTGGTACCAGAAGTGGAATGAATGTATTTGTGTTTCCTTTGTAAGATGGAGGTGTGTTTGGGGGTCAGAAGCGGACTGGTGGGCGGGATGATGTCCCCTAGCCACCACCAAAGACGGCCGCTCTCCAGTCCCGGGGAGCCTGTGAGCGGCTAATTCCTATGGCCAAGGGGGGTTAAAACTGCACGTGGAATTGTCTTCTTCGTCGTCTTCTTTTTTTTTTTTTGCCTTATCTAGGGCCGCACCCGCGGCATGTGGAGGTTCCCAGGCTAGGGGTCTAACAGGAGCTGTAGTCACTGGCCTACGCCACAGCCACAGCAACGCAGGATCCGAGCTGCGTCTGCAACTCAAACCACAGCTCACGGCAACACCGGATCCTTAACCCGCTGAGCAAGGCCAGGGATCGAACCGCAACCTCATGGTTCCTAGTCGGATTCGTTAACCACTGAGCCACGATGGGAACTCTGGAATTAAGGCTTCTAATCAGCTGATTTTAGAATAGGGAGATTATTCTGGATTATTCAAGTGGGTCCAATATAATCTGGGCTGGTTTTTTGCTGTTGTTGTTATTGTCGGCAGTCTTGTTTTCTGAATGCACCTGTGGCAGGTGGAGAGGCCAGGGATTGAACCCACGCCACAGTAGCAACCGGAGCCGCTGCAGTGACAACACTTAACTCGCTGCCCCACAGGAGAACTCCTTTTTATTTTTTAATTTAAATTTTTAATTTTTTAACATCAGGGCTCTTAACTTAAAGGTGGAAGGAGCAGAAGGGGAAGACCAGAGCGCCGGCAGCCTGGGAGGGGCCTGGCCCAGGGTTACTGGTTTTAAGCGGGAGGAGCTAAGGGACGCGGACAGCTTTTAGAAGCTGCAAAAGGCCAGGGAGCAGCTTCTCCCCCAGAACTTCTAAAAGAGGATGCGGCTCTGCTGACGCTTGGTTTGAGCCCAGTGAAACCCGTTTTGGGCTTCTGACCTCCAGAACTGTAAGAGAACACATCTAGCTTTGAGGCACTGGTAATTTGCTGCAGCAGCGATAGGAATCGAACCCATCTCTCCCGGCAGTGAGTCGGCAACAGCCTCACCACCCTCGGGGTTGAGGACTTCTCCCTCCCCTGCTGCCCCCAGCCAGCCCCCAGCCAGCCTCTCCTCCCCGCCCGGAGCGCGCAGCGAGCCCTCAGCCCTCTGACCCGGCCTCGCCCTCCCCTCCCATCTGGACGGCCCTGGAAAGGTCCAGAGCCTCGTCTGTCTGTGAGCATCACCCTGTCCGTTACTCTCCCCACCAAGACAGTTTCCACACCAGATGCACCGTCTATTTATAGACTCTCAGTGCCCAGAAGACACTTAAGAGAAATGATACAGGGCTGCCTCTTATCATTTTGTTTAAAACGTGTTTCATTCTCTCTCAGCTTGTGCGTCCATGGGGACACTCCAGCTTCACAGCTCGTGTTGTTTCATTCTCAGAAGGAAAGGCTTCCTCAGCTTCTCTTACTTTCTCTTTCAGGAAAGTGCATCAAGCACATATTTATTTTTTACTTTTTGTCTTGTCTTTTTGTCTTTTAGGGCTGCACCCGTGGCATATGGAGGTTCCCAGGCTAGGAGTCTAATCGGAGCTGTAGCCACCAGCCTACACCACAGGCACAGCAACACTGGATCCGAGCCACATCTGCGACCGACACCACAGCTCATGGCAACGCCGGATCCTTAACTCACTAAGCGAGGCCAGGGATCAAACCCGCGTCCTTATGGGTGCTAGTCGGGTTCGACTCCCAAGCACATATTTATAATATATGCTCTGGAAGGAATCTTCTCTCCCCATACCGGAGCCTGAAACGCCCTGGCAACTGTCTAGAAGGAGCGCAAGGGCTCAAAGGCAGTTTCATTTTCTCCGTTTTCCTCCTTCCTCCCTTCGTTTCACAAATGTTGATCGAGTTCCAGCTCTGGTTCTGACACTGCTGTAAGATTTGTGTCTGTATGTTTCCTAAACCACAATCCAGGTGGTTTAAAAGGTTTTAAAGAAATGGATCGGCTTGCTCCGGAGCCGCGAAGTCCCCAGCCCAGGTGTCGGCCAGGCCGCATTTCCTCTAAGACTCTGGGAAGAAGCCTTCCTTGCCTCTTCCAGCCTCTCGGGGTGGCGGGTCATCCTGGTGCTCCTTTGCCCACAGCCGCACCGCTCCAGTCTCTGCCTGCATCGTCACAAGGCCTTCCGCTGTGAGTCGGTGCGTGTCTGTGTCCGAATCGCTCCCTGGTCAGGGGGACATAGGTGGTACTGGCCTAGGGGCCCACCCTACTCCTGTGTGACCTCATCATAGCTAATGACGTCAGCGATGGCCACGTTTCCAAATGAGGCCGCGTTCTGGGGGTTAGGACTACAGCGGGTCTTTTGAGCGGGACACTGATCAATCTGTAGTCAAAGGTGAACTTGAACTTCGCTCACATCTGCTTCTAGTTAGGGAGGGAGGAGGAGAATGGGCCTGACCATGGCAATGCAGCACGCCAATTCCTGGGAGGCGATTATCACAGGAAAGTGGGGAGCATGCAGTGGGGGAACGCTTGAGTTAGGGGAGTGCTAGCTGCTGGAACAAATTTGTCCTCAGATTTATGTGTAGGGCACGCAATAGCTCAGCATGTCCGTGGGCAGCTAGAAGTTTGGAGACTCGGGATTCCTCTAACCCGTGCCTCTGCCATCCTCTGGGGTCTTATCTCCTGCCTCCAGCCAGGGGGAGAAAAATGAAGGCTGGAAAGAGGTACATTTGGGGAAATAGGACGACTACTACTAATACCACCAGCTGCAGCAGCTACATTTATGGAGCACCCTTTATATGTATTAGCTCCTTTTGTTTGCACGGCAGTTTAGGATGTAGATGCTGTTATTAGTGCCACTTTACAGATGAGGGCGTGGAGGACGGAAAGCTCACAGGACCTGCCCAGCTGGCTGAGAGGAGAATGAAGCAGTGTTAGGGGTGATTAGGGTCAGAGGGCCCAAGAGGGAGAGAAGTCAAGGACCTGGGGCTGTGCAGGAAGCAGAGGCTACATCTTAAAGGCATTGTGGGCCTTGCTAAGAAAGTTGAAACAGAGCCAAAGAGAAGCCAGAGAGAGGCTGACATGGCCAGACTTGCTACCGGATCTCTCTGGTGTGGAGTTGTGGGGAGCGATTTCAGACGCTAGGACCGGAGGGGGTATCACGGAGAAGCTGGACTGAGCTGGTTTAGACCAGAAGGAGGACGTTCATCTCGGGGGAGAGAAGCAGGGCCTCAGGGCGTGTCCCAGCTGCTCGCCGAGCGGCTCCATCCTGCCACTGAAAACCCAGGTCCGGGAGCTCCTGTGGTGGCTCAGTGGTAATGAACCCGACTAGTATCCATGAAGACTTGGGTTCGACCCCTATCCTCATGCAGTGCGCTGAAGATCTGGCGTTGCTGAGCTGTGGTGTAGGTTTCAGAGGCAGCTTGGATCTTGCAGTGCCGTGGCTGTGGCGTAGGCTGGCAGCTATAGCTCTGATTCGATCCCTGGCCTGGGGACTTCATATGCTCTGGGTGTGGCCCTAAAAGGACAGAAAAGAGAAGAAAACCCAGGTCCTTCCCATCTCCCTGCTCTGTGGCCTCAGCATGTTGACCGTGACCCCTCCTGGTGGAGATGGCTTCCTGCAAGGCCAGGTCTCTTCCTGTGCGTCTCTTTTTATCAGCAAGAACCCCCTTCCTTTGAAGCCCCCCAGCACATGCCCTCTTATTTTTCCTTGGCTAAGTTTGGGTCCCAAGCCCCTTCCCAAAGGCAGCACTGACAAGGGGAAATGACTTCGCCGTGGTTGGCTTTGATGAATCCAGATGTACCCTGGAAGGGACGCGGACGCCTGAATGAAAACGCTGGGTAGGCAGCCGGCAGGGCAGGTGCGGAAGATCGTGAAGGTGGCCCTAGAGGGGCCCGAGAAAGGCTGGTGGCCTGGGTCCGGAGATTTCGAGCCAGGCATTAGGGAGAAAGAAATTCTAAACTAGTAAAGAGACAGCAAGACCAGAATGTGGTGGCTAGTCAGGTGAGGAGGTAAGAGGGCAGAAAGTCAAGGGCGACGGAGAAGGAGACCAAGGCAGGGGACAGCTTGTCTCTTGCCTCTTCATTCACACATTCAGCAAATATTACTAATCATGTTCCTTGAGCCAGGTACTTCCACTGGCATATTTTTAGAGGTGATATTTTTAGATGGGGAAATGGAGGCTTAACAAAAGGAAGCAGTTTATCCAGGGTCACGGCACAGGTGAGTGAGCTGTGGGCCGGGATTTGAACCCAGACCTTTCTGTCCTACTCCAAAACCCACTTGATGGCCATGCTTCCATCCTGTGTCTGTTAAACTGGCATAAATCACAGGCCTTGCACCATGAAGAACAAGTAAATCTGCTAAATGACAGAATGTGATAAGCACTAAAAAGCAATTCTAGGAGTTCCCTTCGTGGCTCAGGTGAAAAGAATCCAACTAGCATCCATGAGGATGCAGATTGTATCCCGGCCTCACTTAGTGAGTCAGGGATCCAGCGTTGCCGTGAGCTATGGTGTAGGTCACAGACGCGGCTCGGATCCCGCCTTGCTCTGGCCGTGGTGTAGGCCGGCAGCTGTAGCTCCGATTAGACGCCTAGCCTGGGAACCTCCATATGCTGTGAGTGCGGTCCTAGAAAAGGCAAAAAAGACAAAAGAAAAAAAAAATTATAACAGCCACTAATTGGGCACTGGGTGACATGCTTTATGTGTTAGCCTCATAACCACCCAGGAAGGATGTGCCCACCCAATCTGAGAAGCCAAGAACTGCTCCCAGGGGCTCACTGCTAAGTCTTCCTTTTCTTTCTTTCTTTTTTTTTTCCGTTTTTTAAAGTTTTTGAAGTATATTTGATTAACAGTTTTGTGCCAATTTCTACTCTACAGCAAAGTGACACAGTCATATATATGTGTGTGTGTGTATATATATATATTCCTTTTCTTATGTTCTCTTCCATCCTGGTCCATCCCAGGAGACTGAATACAGTTCCTTGTGCTGTCCAGCAGGACCTCAGTGCTTATCCATTCTAAATGTAATAGTTCGCCTCTACTAACCCCAGGCTTCTCGTCCATCCCACTCCCCCCCGCTCCCCCTTGGCATCCACAGTTCTGTTCTCCATGTCTGTGAGTCTGTTTTGTAGATAGGTTCCTTTGTGCCATGTTTTAGATTCCACATATAAGTGAAATCATAAGGTATTTGTCTTTCTCGTTCTGTAAAGTCCTTCTTGAATCTCCTTTCTCCCCATCACGAGGTTTCATAGTTTACAAAACATGTTGTTGCTTCTTGGCTCACTTGATCCTCCCTAAAACCTGTGCAGTAGGAATTATTATTATTATATTTCATACATTTTCACACTGACATCTAATCACCACTTTAACATCTCTATCACCAGGATGGGTCTTGTAATTCCTGCAGCCACTAGACCTCCAGGGAGCTACACAGGATGAGTCTATAACTGATGGCATGTTTAATTGGTAGCATTTATTTTTGTTTCTTAGTGGTAGATGAAACGGTGGCTCTTACAATCACTGGCATCTCAGAGTTAGGAAAACGCAGAGTCATCCCCATTTTGCCGATGATGAGGCTGAAGTTCAGAGAGATTTGGTGGCTTTTCAAAGTCACGGGGTCCTGCTGCTGTCTGCGCAGGCTGGAGGAGCCCCGGCGAAGTCCGGGCTGTGTAGAAAGGCCCAGTACCCCAGAGCATCTTCCCTGCTCTCGGGGGATTTGATTTCCGAACACATCACAGCTTGCCGCTCTCATCTTTCTACAGGGAAAGGAAGCTCTGCCCTGTCCCGGGATGAGCTTCAAAGGGAGCCTGTCCCCTCCTCATTCCACCCATCAGGGGAGCAGCAGGAGTGAGTCTAAGACCAAAGTTAAGCTCATCTGGGATCAAAAGAGCCCCCATCTCTCCAGAGCACCCGGGGGGCTCAGCTGAGCTCCCTCTGCGGTCTGCTGAGCGATCAGTTGGCAAAATACATCTGGGCAGGGAGGAGGCCTCTGTGATCAGCTGTCATCTCCCCTAAACACCCCTGATGCGTTTTCTGTCTTCATTACCCACGAGGCGTCAAGCCTTCCGTGGTGATCCACAGTCTGACCTGTGGCCAAAGGCAGTCAGCTGCTGGGGAGGGGGCTGAAGCAGGGAAGGCATCCTGTCTGGAGACTAAGAGAGGGGCAGGGGGAGGGAAGGGAGAAGAAAGTGCTGCAGGGAGAAGTGGGAAGCGGCAGCTGGTGGTGCCTTGTCTTTAGCACATGTCTAATTCCGAAGCCGAGTCCGGGACCCAAAACATGGCTGTGCTGGTCCAGAGCCTCATCCTACACTCACTCTCACACGCGCACACACACACACGCACACACACACACACGCACACACACACACACGCACACACGCGCGTGCACACGCGCGCACACATGCATGCACACACATACTCAAATGCATGCGCACACGCGCACACACACTTACACACCCGCCCACACAGACACACACACAGCCTGGGGCAGTCTCTTTCCTTGCTTTCTACCTGGAACACCCCTCTGGGTTAGGAGCTACACACGAGAGGATTATTTTGTTTTTGTTTTGTTTTGTTTTGTTTTTCTTTTTATGGCCACGCCTGCGGCATATGGAAGTTCCCGGGCTAGGTATCTAACTGGAGCTGCAGGCCTACATCACATCCACAGCAATACCAAAGCCGAGCTGCAGCTTGCCAGATCTTTAATGCACCGAGCGAGGACAGGAATCGAACCTGAAACCTCATGGTTACTAGTGGGATTCGTTTCTGCCATGATGGGAACTCCTCTCTTGCTTCTTAAGTGACGAGCACAGGAAGCAACACTGGCTTTGTGCAGACAAGTCCTGCTCCCTCCACCTCCTTGTACATTCCTTGAGATCAGAGACCCTGTGCAGATCCCCTGCCTCATCCTCAGCCTGTGCAGTGCACGCGCCTTGGCGATGCAAACGCCGAAACCCTCACAGGTCCTTGCTGATACGTTTCCTTAACTCCTCCAGGTACGACGCTTCACTCCCTCTCTGCCTTCAGCTGCCACCTGCCTGTTTCCTTCCTGAGGGTCCCTCTTCCCTGTCTGCGGTCATTCATGATTAAACGTTAGTGAGTTAGAGGAGAGCTTTCTAGGGAAGGGATCGTGGTTTGCTCATGTCTGTGTCCCAGCATCCACACGGTACCTGTCACAGTCGATAACCAGAAGGCAGTCGACTAGAATTGTGGAACTGAGCTCCATAATCATATCTTGAGCCCCTAATGTGTGCAAAGCAGGTTCTAAGTATCTTAGGTTCCTAAAGAAGATAAAACCAAAGAGGGTATCTAACCTTTAGGAAACTGGGTCTGGCAAAGGCAATAGTAATTCCCAATTAATTGCAAAAAAGGGCCACGTCGGTTGAAGTTTCCTTCTAGATAAGGGGTTATCAGCTGGGAAGATAGAGATAGTTGTCTCAGAACAATGTGGGACCCCTCTGTGGTTATTAGGATGCGAATGGACTTCTCCAAGAGCACATAATTGACCTTTTGAAACCAAAACATCTCTGACTTTGAACCCAGCCTAAACCCAGATTGGACTTGAACCCACAGTTTTTTTAATTGAAATCACTCACCGGGTGTCCGGACTTACTGAAGCTCAGGTTCTTTGCGCCTCAACACAGAAGGAATTCAGCCAGAGACAAAGAGATTTATTAAGATAGGATGCTTGCGAGGGATACAAGCTGGGGGGCGAGGAGGTTCTGCGCGAGGATGAGGTGGGCTGCGGTTTTATCATCCGGGGGAGTGGGGTGGGGGGACCGCCTCGTCAGCATACCTCGGGCTCACACCTCTAGCTCCTCCTTCCTCTCCGGTAAGAGAGTATTTGACCTTGTGAGGTCAAACTAGGGCTGTCATGGTGCTTCTTCAAGTCACCAGAAGGCTGGTGACATGTGCTGAATATGTTGCATCATCTCAGGTTTCCGTATAATGAGGGTCTCCTGCTTTACAATGTCATCTTTCCCTTAAATTCCTGTCCTTGGTCCTAAGGATCCGTTTTTTTTTTTTTTTTTTTTTTTGGATTTTTAGGGCCATGCCTACTGCTGTGGAGGTTCCCAGGCTAGGGGTTGAATCAGAGCTACAGCTGCTGGCCTGAGCCACAGCTCACAGCAACTCTACACCACAGCTTACGGTGAAGCCAGATCCTTAACCCACTGAGCGAGGCTAGGGATCAAATCCACGTCCTCGTGGATAGTAGGCAGTTTCATTTCCACTGAGCCACAATAGGAACTCCATTTTTTTCCCATAAGAATCATTATCTTGCTGAACTTGAATGCAGGCCCCATTTTATTTTTCATTTAATGACCTGAGGCATATCTCATGCTTTATTTATGGTTTTGTAGTTGAGCAAGCCTGCATTGTTCCATGACATTCTGATGGCTTTCCTGAGCGATCGTGACTTACAGAGGTCTCCCAGAGTTCCCGAGGTTTCCCTCGCGCTCTGTGGTCCCTCCTGGGACTGGTACAGCTCCCCGTGCAACTCTCCTGCTCCACCCCTATCACTTTCTGGAACACACAAGCCCTTTGCCTCTGTCCCGGTGAAGCTCAAGGTCTTCGCCGTGGTGACTGGCATAGCACGGCGCCCTGGAGGACTCAAGCCCCTGCCGGCCCCGGCTCTCCCTCGTCCCTCAGGTGAAGAGTGAGGTGTCTGATGGGGGCGGACAGCCTCCCAGTGGGTGCTCGAGTGGCGGCAAGCAGTCTTGTCAGCCATTGCCCTGCTGGAGTAATCCTCGAACCCGCGCCTCTCCATTTGATCTGCCTGAGAGACTGCAGGAGACTGTCAGATGCTTTTGGCTAATATCATATGCACGCGTAATGAGATGGCAGCAATTACCATCTGGGTTGCTAGCTCTTGTTCCAGCCTCCAGGCCCTGGGCAAGCGGCTGGCGGGAGCGCGGAGGGGAGGTCTCCCACAGCCCTGCCCATCCTCTGTCAGCCGCCCCGAGAGCAGCCCGGAGGCCTGGGGCCTGGGAGCGCAGCCCTGTGGACGGCCAGTGATGCTCGAGGAGGAGTGACAACAGGCAGGTGGCAGAGGGGTCCGTGCCTCAGCAGCGTTCCTGCCAGCTCGTGGGTTGGCATGGCACCACGGGCTGGGTAGGTTGCCATGGGCCTGGGGATGAAGGCTCGTGGGCAGCCCTGTTTCCGAGAGGAAGCTAAGAGTGGGTCTGAGTGTTCTCAGCGCAGTGGCGGGTCTGAGGAGATGCCATCTGCCCTGCCCCTGGCACTGGGTTCTTCCATCTCCTGCCTGTTGGAGCGCCCTGCGGTGCCAATGACACAGGCATATGCTTGGCCAGGCCTGGCTGACATTTTCCTGAGGCTGGTGCTCAGACTTCCTGGCTGGGAAGGGAGGCGGAGATGACGGGAGTCAGGGCCGCTGAGGAGGGTCTTCGGTGCGGAAGAAGCTGAAGGGCGTGGACGAGCATGGGCCCGGGCCTTGGAACATTTCGCTGTTTTGTAGACTTTGACCCCGGGGCGGGCCTGGCAGTGGCAGGTTGGCGCAGCCCGCATGGCACTTACGGCCTGCTGTGCCCGAGTTTAATCAACCAGCCGATTCAAGTGGACATCCAGCAGCTTCCGCCCGGAGGCGGTGAGGTGGCGTGTGGTGGAAAGATCACCGTGGCCGCTGAGGGAGGCCGGGCCGAGTCGGAATCCCAGCTCTGCCTTCTCCAGCGGAGTGCCTCCGGTTAACTTACCTAGCCGCTCTTACCCTTTCGGCAGAACAAAGCTGTGAGGACTGAGAGGGGGTAACTGACACGTTGGAGATACTCGGAAAACGCTAGCCTGGTTTTTCCTTTCCTTCACTGTGGGGTTGAGCCTGTTAAGGTGTCCGCACGTTCTGTTCTTTCCTGATTGGTAAAGGAGTAAAGTGCAAAAAAAAAAAAGGGAAAGAAAGAAAGAAAGAAAAAGAAAGGGAGTTCCCATCCTGGCTCAGCAGTAATGAACCTATTATCCATGAGGATATGAGTTCAATCCCTGGCCCCGCTTAGTGGGTTAAGGATCCAGCATTGCTATGGCTGTGGTGTAGGCTGGCAGCTGTAGCTCCGATTCAACCCCTAGCCTGGGAACCTCCATATGCTGTAGGTGCGGCCCTAACAAAACCAAAAAAAAAAAAAAAGGATAGAAAGGGAAGAAATAAAAATAGCTCCTAGGACCTCTAGGCTCAGCTGCTTGGCATCAGAAAACTGTGTTGTCCCTTTTGGCCAAAGAAACCTTCCAGTGCCCTGTTCTCCACTACTTGCCCAGAGCCTGAGGCAGGACCTGGTTGGCCCTTATGCTGTCCCATAGCTTCATAGGTACTTATCTCTCATGGCACCCAGCCCTTGGTCATTGTTTGTGTTGTGTTTGAATCCTCAATCTCTTGCACAATTCTTGGCAAATGATAAAAGCTGGAGAAATGTTTGTTAAGTGGCTGATTGTGGTCTGACTCAGCTGATCTCAACACAGACCCAGGCAGGACTGTCAGGAGCAGGTGGAAGGAGAATGCAGAGAGACCAAGATGAAGATGGAAGGGAACTGGGAGACTTCTGGAGTCCAGCACATCAGGTGGAAAGAGCATGGATTCTGGACCCAGCTGCCCAAAAGGCTGGCTCTGTCAAAATAGTTGTATGGGAGTTCCCGTCGTAGCTCAGTGGTTAACGAATCTGACTAGGAACCATGAGGTTGCGGGTTCGATCCCTGGCCTTGCTCAGTGGGTTAAGGATCCGGCGTTGCCGTGAGCTGTGGTGTAGGTTGCAGAGGCGGCTCGGATCCCGCGTTGCTGTGGCTGTGGCGAAGGCCGGCGGCTACAGCTCCTGTTAGACCCCTAGCCTGGGAACCTCCATATGCCGCGGGTGCGGCCCTAGAAAAAGCTAAAAGACAAAAAAAAAAAAAAACAAAACAGTTGTATGATCTTGGAGAAGTTATTCAACTACTCTGAACCCCAGTTTCCTCATCACTAAAATGGGTATAATACCTACCTCACAGTCCTCACAGTTATTATAGACTTTAAAAATTATGCTAACTTTGCCACATAGTAGGTGCTCAATAAAATGGTGGTTCTGATGATTATTCTTTAAGGTATATGTGGGACTTGCAGACCTGTAGAGATCTATTAGAGTTGACTGCAGCCTCAGTTCTGTGGCCTGAGACATAAACCTATGATTTCTTGAGTTCTTTCACTTAGTGTTTCATGCCTTGGGTGCTCCACTCCCAGGCCTGTCCCTGTCTTCTCCTTTGCTCGTTTCCATATGCCATCTAATGATTTGCTGAGTTTTTATAGACTTGTATATTAGAGGAGGCAGGGATTGAAGAGACATTTCAGTTTGTTGACTGAGACCCAGCCTTTGGTCATCTTGCCAGCTCTTTTCTTTTTACTCATCTCTCTTCAGAGTATCAAGAAAATTCTTGCCTCGTAGAACCGTTCTGTTCATTTCCAGATCTCCTGAGGCACTCGTTTTTTTTTTTTTTTTTTTCAGTTTGTTTGTTTTTGCCTCACTCTCAGCATGCACAAGTTCCCAGGCCAGGATCAAACCCAAGCAACGGCAATAACCAGAGTCACGGCAGTGACAACATCAGATCCTTAACCCGCTGAGCCACCAGGGAATTCTGGGACTCATTTTTTGAGAATTCTGGAGAATGCAGAGCTCTCCCTCTGGCCCCCGATGACTCTCATCTCATTCAGCAACGCGGCTGGCGCCTAGTGAGGACTAGGCACCCCCTTCCTAATTTCTAAGACTCAGGATGACCTTAGCCTGTAATCAAGCTGCTGTCACAAAGCGCGGTCAGCAGTAGGGTGGGGTCAGGGGTTGTTAGTGCTGGGAGTCGGGCAGGTGTTTGGTTGTGTATACGGATGGTCCATCTAGCCCATGCAGGGACCCAGCCAGCAAAGAGGAGTTCTGGGGACTTGCATCCAGAACCGTACATAAAGCATGAAGTTGGCAAGAGCCAGTGGCAGTGCTTCAGGTCTCCAGCCAGGCAGGGCATGACTTCACTGCCCCAGAGAACTGGAGTGGTGAGCCGGAAACCTAGGCCGAGGATCAAGTCCTCAGGTGGGCTACTCAGACTAGAAAAAGAGCCCTTTGCTTTTTAAGTCTGTGTTTCTTGCTCATGTGAAAGGCTGTGGGGTTGCATTTCCCCACATTCGTGACGCCGAGGGCTGCACGGTCAAGTGGGCAGATGGCTGTTTCCTGGATATACTCGCAGGATATTCCCTGCCTTAATTATCCGGGCAAGAGGCGGCTTCTGGGACAGAACCTAGAACTCAGAAGGCAGGTCTTAGGTAGGCCGGAGGGTAAATCCTGTCGCACTGACTTGGCCCTGGGCCTCCAGGCTCTTGGACGAGAGGGGAAGTGGCCTCTGACAAGGCTCCGAGCAGGGTCTGTGCTGGCGGGCGGCAGCCTCACGAGGGCTCTGAGTTGGACGTGAGCCAATTGCAGGTCTTGAGCCAGATAATCTGATTTTGTATCACTCTGGGTTTATTCCCCCTTGCTCCTCCTCCTGAGCCTTTGGTAAAGTTTTCTGTAACATTCCAGCCTGATCACAGTTTACTGCAGAGGGTAACGAAGATGTTCTTCAGGCTTCCCACTGTGGATCAGTGGATGAAGAACCCAGCGGAGTCTCCGTGAGGATGTGGGTTCGACCCCTGGCCCCGCTCAATGGGGTAAGGCTCCAGCATTGCCGTGAGCTGTGGCCTAGGCTGAAGATGCAGCTCAGATCCAGCGTTGCTACGGCTCTGGCACAGGCCGGCAGCTGTAGCCCTGGTTCGACCCCCAGCCTGGGGACTTCCGTATGCTGCAGGTGTGGCCCTAAAAAGAAAAAAGGAAGAAAATTAAAAAAAAAATTCATCCCTACACTTGGGGTTGCAGAGTGAAGTGGGGAGCACCTGAGCTCCGGGCTTCCTCTTCTCCAGAGGCCTGGGTGGTCCAGGGCCCTGGGGACCCGGTTTCCTCTCACCGCAGCAGGTCTCCCCATCGAAAACCACTGAGGGTCAGTTTTACTTTGCTCATAAGGAAGGCAGCCGTTTCTTGATTGTTGGCAGGGGCGCGGCTGTGACGCAGGGTATACGGGCTTCTGGGGCACATCGTTTATGGGTGGAGTCCTTAGCAGCTCAGTTCACTCCTTTGTGGACCGAGACCCTGAAAGCTCTCGGTGCTCCAGTGAGGTTCCTCTTCAGAACCCAGGTTGGGGGCCGGGTCTCCACGGAAGGACCTGGGGCCGCTGCCAGGCAGGGATGTAGTTGGCAGGGAGCACGGAATCAACCTCCATCCTCTTCCTGGCTACCCAAGTTCAGTTCCTGGCAGGGACTGGCAGCCTGCCCTTCTCTGGGTTCTGGGTCTGTGCTCTCTGCCTGCACCGAGGGGGTCTCAGAAAGGTCCTTCTCTTATCTCCCGGCCAGCAGTGTGCCCCGGAGGCCGGGGCCAGCCCAGCCCGAGATGGCCTTTGAGCGTCAAGGGTCAGGAGAGGACGTCTGAGCACTGAGCCCTTTTCAGGAGGCATCACAAGTCCACATCCGATGAGGGAGAGCGGGCTGGATGAGACGGTGGTCCCCACCCCTTGTTAAGTAGCATCTCTAATTGATGACAGGGATGGTGTCGCAGTTTGGACGCCAGCTCAGATCGTGCTTTTAAAATCCTCCTTTCTCCCGGGCTGCCTGCCAGAACTCCATGGCACAGCTCTTCGGAGAACAAAGGAGGCTTTGAAAATCTTTCTCCCCCCTCCCTCAAATGCTTATCTGAAAGGACATCTTTCTCCCCTTAGTTGCCGCAATCATAAAAGCACAGGTGATAAAATGCTTCTTTGTAATCATCAATTCTGAAGGTTTCTCCCCTAAAAAGCAGGAATCGGAGCAGCAGAAGAGGGAGAGGGCCGTCTCCGTGCCCACACGATGCCTGTCAAGCCTCGGGGAGGGAGAGGGAGGGGGAGATGAACTTTGTTCAGTGACAACTTTTATCTCCAGGTCTTGGGCTGTTGAAATGTCAGGCCAGGGCTAGACAGGATTTCCTGACAGCCGCTGCGCTGCCGCCTGGCTCGCTTGGGGGATAGGTGCGCGGTGAGTGGGGGGGGGCCTGGGAGTGAACAGAGCTCGTCTCAAAGTCTTGAAGCTGGAGTTGGGTCTTGGTGGGACTATGTTCCTCGGGGGGGGGGGGGGAAGGCTGCAGGGAGGGGCCGTCAGAGCCCTTCTTTGCAATGACCTTGAGAAACAATCTCTCAAAGAACAGTGCCTAAGCCGTTTGAGAGGAGAATCTGTCTGATTTTTAAGCTCCCCAGAAATGTAATTGTAGAAGTGAGAGGTATTGGGTTTAGACTGTATTCCAGACTCCTGGTCCCCAAATCAGCTTCTGGCCTGGCTCCTCCACTTGCTTCACGGTTCATCTGCTGACCTTCACTCCGCCCTGGGATGCATAGGCGGCCCTGAGCGCCGCGGAGGGGAGCCCACGCCTGGGGCCACGTATGCATAAGAGAAGTGCCATAAGCTTAGCCTAATTCAGAAACATTGCAGATTTTTCAGATGACATCTGAGGTGGCTTTTTTTTTTTTTTCCAGCCACCCCACAACATGTGGAGTCCCCAGGCCAGGGGTCAGATGCAATCTGCAGTTGTGACCCACGCCAAGCTGGCAGCAGCACAGTATCCTTAACCCACGGTGCCGGGCCGCGAATCAAACCTGCCTCCCAGCACTCCAGAAGCACCATCCATCCTGTTGTACCATAGCAGGAACTCCTGAGTTAGCCATTTTTGAAAAAATTCACAGTATAATTAAAGCATAGACATGCTAAGGTCACACAGTAATTGGCAGAACCGGAATTCAAATCCAGAACACTGGGTTGAAAGTTTGTACTAGTTTGACTACTACTTGATGCTGACTTCTGTGCTGCTATGCTGGGCACTGAAGGATGAATAGGAGTTTGCCAGGTAGACAATGGCAGGAGGAAAGGCACAAAGATGTAAACCAGCTTGTAAATAAGAGAAAACGGGATTAATATTTTTTGAGCCTATCTTGTGCCAGGCACCGTGGAGAGAATTTCACACATTTATTACCTAATTTTATTTTCAGATTAAACCTGTAAAATAGATATTGCTCTCTTTTTACAAGGGAGGAAATTGAGGCTCAGAGAGGTTATATTAATTGCTCAAAGTCACATCGCTCCTGAGTGGTCACCTTCCACGTTGAATTGATTTTAACCAATCGAAGGCTTTCTTAGACAAGGCCCAATCCTTATATTTCTTCAATTTCTCCACATCACTAGTGTTTTCTTGTTCAGAACATGATTTGCTTTTGCAATTTTTTTTTTTTTTTTGTCTTTTTAGGGTCGCACCCGCGGCATATGGAGATTCCTAGGCTAGGGGTTGAATCAGAGCTGTAGCCGCTGGCCTACACCACAGCCACAGCAACACTGGATCCGAGCCGTGTCTGTGACCTACACTACAGCTCACGGCAATACCAGATCCTTAACCCACTGAGCAAGGCCAGGGATCGAACCTGCATCCTCATGGATACTAGTCAGATTCGTTTCTGCTGACCCACGATGGGAACTCCTGCTCTTCCAATTTGTGTTCGGTATTTACAGTGTTTGTAATCTCAGTGAGGACAGGGTCACCGTCTGTGTTAATTGCCAGCGTTTCTCCATTACCCAGCATTATGCCAGGCACACTGTAGGCTTGTAAATAGCTGCCGAATTAATGAATGGAAAATGCAGATTGTGCTGTCAACCGGTGGCCAGGTCTCCCCCCCACCCCTATGCCCATGGCACCCAGAAGTTCCTGGGCCAGAGATCGAACCTGCAGCACAGCAGTGACCTGAGCCACAGCTGTGACAGCATTGGGTCCTAACCCACTGAGCCACCACGGAGCTCCATCCAGTTCTTCATTTTCCCCTTATCTAACACTTACTTTGCTAAGCAGTGTCCCGGGTCTCATCTCGCTGATGGCTGATCTTCCTTTCCCCCTGGGTAAGGCCAGCAGTTGGGGACACAGTGATCACATCCAGGTGACCAGAGGTGCTTGACTGAGAGAGGCCGGGCCTCGTGGAATAGCCGTGTCGGGGTGACCCGTGTCCACATCTGCCAGGG
The DNA here is from genome assembly GCA_004024745.2 of Catagonus wagneri. Taxonomy (NCBI): domain Eukaryota; kingdom Metazoa; phylum Chordata; class Mammalia; order Artiodactyla; family Tayassuidae; genus Catagonus; species Catagonus wagneri. Next base: position 3,314,537 of record PVHT021183653.1, on the reverse strand, counting down.
TCAGAACAGGTTGGCACCTGCTGTCCTGGTGAATAATCAGTGATTTCCCTTTCACTCTGGAAAGAGCCCTAGTCTGCATGACAAATTCTGGGGTGACCCTAGGCTGGCGACTGCCCACTGAGAGGCTTCGTTTCTCCCCGGCACTGACGGAAGTCCGCTGGGGAAGGGCAGAACCGAAGTGGAGCCGGGGGTAAAAGCACATGGAAAATTCCGAGATCGTCTCCCCCCGCCCCCCCTGCCCCCAAAGCTCCCACCTTGTGCGCTCAGGTCGGCTTCCGTGGGCGACAACAACCGGGGACCACTGCTGGAGGCCAGGTGTCTTAGAACATCTGGTTCCTGGGCAGCTGTGACCTTGTGATCCGGCTTCAGGTTCTGTCACCTACGCAACGCCTCTGTCCCAAGGGGAGGGGCTCACGGAAGAGCCTGGACAGTCGAGGAAGTGGCGTCTTGCCGGGTTCTCAGAGCCTGCAGGGGGCTCGGCACTGAGGCTCGCGGTTGGCAGGGCCCTGCAGCGCTGGGGGAGCGGCCCGCGCACCCCTCCCCACCCACGGGTCTGGAATTCAGGGCCGCTGGGTGGCCAGGCTGAGCAGAGGAGTAGTTCTGCCAGGTGACTGCCGGGCCTGGGGAGGCCATGAGAAGCCGCTGGATGCAAGGTGTCTAACGATAACGGGTTTATTAGCCAGTCAGTTCCCATGTCTCTTGATCAAGCCTTTACTACGCGCACAGGGGGCCTGGCTCTGAACTGAAGGGCTCCTTGTCGGAGAGTGCTGTGTCAGGCTCGCTTCCGCCAGCCGGGGGGCCTGCGTGCTGGGGTGGGGGCTGACTGCAGGGAAGGGCTGGGCCAGGAGTGCTGAGGGCAGGAAGGTGGGCTCCAAAGCTTGCCACGGGTTGGGGGACATGAGTGGGGGACCAGCTCCTCCTCGGGGCTCCTGGCACTCGGTGGTCTGGGGAGCCCCTCCCCAGGAGCAGGCTTGCAGACTGTGCTGGACTCTTCCAGGCCCCCCCGCCCCCCCGCTGCCTGTCTTCTGAGGGGGCTCCGCCAGCTCCCCTTGGCCTTCTGGAGGCTGTTTCTGACGCTTCAGGCCCCTAAAAGCTCAAGGAAAGGCCGATTAAGTTCGCATGAGTGATCCTCTTCCCTGCCCTTCGCCGACTTTGCCCTGCCCTCTGTGCCCCCAGATCCCACGGCGGGGCGGAAGCCCGGGTCCGGGAATACCTGTGCAGGGTCCGGTTTGGGGGAGGATGGGGAGAGCAGGAGGGGCTCTTGTGGGGGTCCACGAGGAGAAACTTCAAGAACTGCATGGAGTCCTTAGGGAGGTGTTGGCCCGTTTCCTCCCAACCGGCCTCTGGGCTTTGCACAAGAATGTGGCTGAGGTTCCAGACACAAGACACAGGTGCTCTTTCCCGCGGCGGCTGCGCTCTCTGGCCCTCTTTCCTCTTTCCCTCACTCCAAAGGCCTCAGGAAGTTTAGCTCCTAGAGTGAGATGGTGACCAGGGAGAGGGAGGGTGAGTCTCCGAGCCGTAAGTTCCAGGCCCGGCTCTGGCACAAACTGCTGTGTGGCCTCGGTCAGGTCCCCTCAGATGTGAAGTGGGGAATCGATGACAGCAGGGTCCCTTCCTTCACTGGACTTCCAGGGTGCCGTGAATTCTAGATCTGGGGGTGCGCTTTTACCCGCTTAGCTTGTGGAAAACAAAGAAAGTGGAGTCACTAGCAGAGGCTGTGCAGGGAGCACCCAGCATCCGGGCCGGAGGTGTTGGGCTGGGCCTAGTGGGGCAGGGACGGGCTCTGGGGAGCTCAGGCTGCTTCTAAGTGCTGTGAAAGCCCCCGGGAGAGGACAGGTCCCTCTGGCTGTCTCTGGCGGGCTGAGAGATTAACTGCTATTCTCTTAGCCAAACTGAGATGCTGCTTTTCAGAAGTACCAGAGGCTCATTTGCATGTCATTTGCATCTCATTTAAACACGAACTCATTTAAAGTTCAGAAACCACTGAGATGTCTTCCGAGCCCTGCTTCTTGCTCTCCCCAGGTTCTCTCTCCCCCTCTCAGCCTCGCCTTCCTGCGTCCTGCCACTCGTCCAGCCGGGCAGGCTGAGCAACCGGCTTGGGCTCGGCCTCATTGGGCCCAGCCTGACCCGAGGAGCCCACCCATTGGCTGCGGGAGGAGAGGAGCCAATGGGGAGAGGGCAGTGGGCGGGTCTCCAGCCGCAGCTGGGCGGTGTCGGCTGCTCCCTTCCCGTGCCGGCCCTGAACCCTCCCGGCCTGGCTCTCTGAGCATCCCTGCGTCTGAGGCTCTCAGGTGCTGGTGGCAACCGGGAGAGAGGGAGGCGGGAGCTGGCCTAGTGTTAACTGAGAATCGTTTACTGTGCCCTCGGGAGGAGAAGAAAACAATTAAGGAATTGATAGTGTTGTTTTATTTTGCCACCTGCGGGCTCCTGGGGCGGTCTGCAGGGGAAATCCTGAGTGGGAGCCGGGGAGAGAGCTGCTCCTCCAGGGGACACAAAGGCCGTAGATCCAGCTGAGTTAGTGCAGAAGGGACGCCCGCCGCCTCCCTGCCTCCTCCCTCACCCTGAGATGCAACCCAGCCCGGAGGAGGCCAGGGCTGCGAGGCAGAAGCGGAGCTGGGACGGAAACCCTCCTCTCCTGACCCCACCCACTGGGCTTTTCGAAAACCTCAGGGTCCCCAAAGGCTTAGAGACCGGATTCCAGTCTGACTCGCTCCCTCGCCTGGCCTGTCCTAAGTGGGCGGGGACTCGTTGAGGACTGACGTCCTTCCTGACCCGGCAGGAGGGGGCGCCACCTGCCCTGTTAGGCCCCTGCTGCCCTTCTGACGTCACCTAACACCTGTCACCACATCCTGTCTCTCCTCCAGAACCCGCTGTAACTCACATCTGCAGCCCCCGCCCGGGTCTTGGTCCTCCTGGACAATTCGGCCCGCTTCCTAAAATGCTGTGTGTTGTTTATCAGGGGCTGCAGCGTCGCTGAGCTTATTATCCCCCTGTTCTGACTGTAAGCTCACGGAGAGCAGTGTTCCACAGCCTCTTGCTCTCTGTCTGTAACACACACACACACACACACACACACACACGGCTCAAGTCAGGTCCTTCACAGCCCCTGTCAGACTGACCAAGGTTCCTCGGTTTCTCCACGTGTGAGACGAGGGGATACGAGAACCTAAGGCCCTTGTGACCTGTCCGTGGCCTTGCGGAGCCACGCCTCCTTGCCCTTGGGGGTGGTTTGATTTCCCAGCTGCTCAGCTGGGATTGGGGTGGGGCGCTGGGGCTGGAGGGAGCCTGGCGCAGCCCCCGACTTGCAGGGGGTCAGAGAAGCCTGCTCCGGGTTGCCTGGCCCGGTGGGCGGCGAGTCAGCCTGCAGCTGTGCGAGCCGTGCACGTGAGCAGCTGTCAGGCAGAGCTCGTTACGGGGGCTAACGCAAGTGGAGTGGCGTGGAAGATCTGTTCTCGCCCCCGTTACACTTGTCGCTCGCTCTGTTCCTCTGGCAGGTGAGCTGAGGGGCGTGACTGCCCGCGTGCCGGGTCTCTCTGTAACAGCCAGGCAAACCAGACGGTCGCCGCTCCAAGTGCTTTGGCGCAGCGCTGCTTGCCCGCATCCCGGGAGCTGGCAGGGCAGATCCTGGGGCTGGCTCTGGTGGAGTTGCCCCGGGCCCTGTGTGACTGGGTCACTCTGCTGTACAGCAGAAATTGGCACAACGCTGTAAGTCAACTGTACTTTAACAAAAACAGACAAGAAAACCCCAAGAACAAGGAGGCTGTCATTACACTCAGGCATTCCTGTGGCCAATGCAGAATAGCCACTGGCCATGACTTAAAGTGCTCTAGAGAGCTGGGTGGCGGAATGCCCCCAAGAGGGCCAGTGTCCTGCTGAAGGGCCTCACGGAGACAGGCCTGCAAGTTGTCGGGCTCATCTGTGGCCCAGAGATTTTCAGAAGCACAGGGAGCTCGATGCGGAAGGGCCGGGGCTCCTAACTTGGCCACTAGAACTGCCGGTGGCGGGGCCGCCCTAAGAATATGGCACCGGGGCTGCCCAGAGTTTCAGATCCCCTCTCTGGGAATGGGGCCCAGAAATCTGTGTTTTACCAGTTCTGCAGGTGCTTTCTGCTATGTAGCCAGAGTTCCGACCGCTGGACTCACCTTGTCCCTGCCTCCAGGTTACAGATGCAGATGGTGTAGTGAAGTGTGACAGAGCAGGTCGTTTCTGAGTGCTGGGGACCTGCGGAACAGGTTCTGGGAGTTACTGAGAGCTGTGCGGGGTGACACTGACCACACAGAGAGCCCCTGGCCTTGGGGGACCCTGCAGAGTCAGAGCGCCATGCAGAGGTCCCCACGTGGAAGGCCTACCTGAAGGCTGGTAGCGGGGTCATGTGAGTGGTGGCCGGGCACGCAGCGTGCAGGTGGGATGAAATCGTACACTGGGGACAAAAGGCCCTAGAACAGTGTCTGCCGACCAAAGACAGGGTTCTTGGATCCACTGAGGGTTAGTGCAAAGCTTACTCTGTGGGCTGAGGGAACAGGAGAGCTGGGGCCGTGGACCCAGAGGAATCATGAGGTTTTGAACAGAAGCCAGCAGAGGAGGGAGAGAAGGAGTCTGGGTAACAAAAGGCCTTCCTCCTCCAGGCGAGAAGGGGAGCTGAGAGCAGCGGCTCAGCCTGGGCTGGGGACGTGGGGTGGGGAAACGAAGGGAAGGGAGTGAAGCCGGGAGGAACCGAACATCTGCTTTCAGAACATGTCAGAATATGTCGTTCTGGATCAGCCTTGCTCCCCAAAGCCCTGAACCCCAACCACTGCTGGGGAAACTGGGGATGGCGGGCGCGCCGGCGTGACACACTTCCCCCCGTGGGGCAAGCAGAGTCCTCGTGCCTCATCCTGAGCCAGCTGGTCTCTGCCTGGCATCCTGTCGAGATGGGCAGAATTCCGAGATGACTCCCAAAGCCCCTCCGGGACCCTCCTCCTCACCCGTGAATGTGCCTCACTCCTGTGATTATGTTAAGACACCACTGACCTTAAGATAGGAGATAATTGGGATGTGTCTGATTGAATCAAACAAGCCCTTTAAAAGCAGAGCTTTCTCTGGCTGGTGTCCGAAGGGGAAGGGGGAAGTCCATGTCGGCTTGAAGATCGCGGGCCCCCTGGATGAGGGGTGTGGGAAGCCGGTATGAACAGAGAGCAGCCCTGGCTGACAGCCAGCAAGGGAGCTGGGGCCTCAGTCCTACAACCGTAAGGACTGGACTTGGCCCACATCCTGAAGGAGCTTGCAGCCCGAGGGAACCAGAGCCTCCGGATCAGGGACCGGGCTGGCCAGCCCCTCGATTTCAGCTCTCTGAGATTCTGACCGGAAACTCAGTTGAGCCTGCCCAGCCTTTTGACCTACAGCCTGTGGAGCAGTAAATGGGTGTGCTTTTAAGCGGCTACATGTGGGCAGTTTGTTATCCAGCTATAGAAAATAATGTACTAAGTTACCTGGTCTGGAATCCATCCTTACTGATTCTGGCCTCAAGGTGGCAGATAAAATCTGATTCCCTGTCAGATGCTACTGGAGAGCAGGTCAGCCGGTGTCCACCCTCTTGAATCTTTCTGTCCCCAGAGACTTCTGTACCCAGAGTGAGCTCTGACCTCTAGTTCTCAGCTTGTTGTAAGAGCAGCGAGGACAGATCTGCCTTGGATCTCAAGAATAATCTAGCCTACGGGTACTCAACTTTTTTTCACCCCTACTAATAGTAAGTAGTAATAATGATTAAAATAAAAAAACCGACACACACATATACACACACATACACAACGTATATATACGTATGCATGCGTGTGTATATATATCTATGTGTATATATGTGTGTGTGTGTGTGTGTGTGTGTGTGTATTTTTTGTCTGCACTCGTGGTGTGTGGGCGTTCTCTCAGGCCAGGGCCTGAGCCTGAGCCACAGCAGTGAGCCAAGCCACTGAGCTGCAAGAGAACTCCAAAAAGTCCTGACATTGAATGCATACTTCCCAAGTGCCAGACCATGAGTTAAGTGCTTTCTCTATATTATCTCCTTTAATCCTCTCATGAATCCTAGAAGATGGATATTATTAGGGCTCCCATTTTGTGGATGAACAAACTGAGGCCCAGAGAGTTAAGAGACTCGAACAGCTTACTATTAGAGGTGACTGAACCAGGGGTGGGATCTGAGCCTCTGGGTCCAGAGCCTGTGTTCTTAACAGTCATGCAATCTCTCCCTCCCTTGGCGCCCTGCACCCCGTATTTTTAAAGATTTTTGTCTCCTGAACAAACTGTATTTATCAAGTAGTAATTTGTTTTCCCATTTTTTATTAATCAAAGCCATGTATGACTGCCAATCAGGGGTTCAGATCTGCGTGCGATTAGCAGTGTTATCACACTGAGTTGATATAATTCCAGCCAAAAGCAAAGAAATGATGTCTCCGTTAGCCGTCTGTGCAGCCTTATCTTGGGTGAGAGTGTCGTTTCTGCTAGGCATACAGAAATATTAAAAATAGCTCCTGAGCCCCGTCACTACCCGTGGGAACCGGCAGGGGTCTGAGGACTGCAGGTTGGGGCCACTGGTCTGCACCTCGCGGACCCTCCTTATCTCCTCCGCTCAGGCCTCTGCGTCTCTGCCACCTGCTCAAGTAGCTTGCCTACACGGAGAGGTTGCAGACACCCCTCTGCCCCCAAGCACCACCACTGCCAGGGACAGCGGGGGCAGCCTGAGACCCCCCCCTCTGGTCCTCCAGTGCACATGCGCACACACGAACTCATGTCCACATTCGTGCAGGCACACACACTCATCACAGCCACTGCACCACCACCATCGGGGGTGTGGTCTTGTAAATACCTCCTTCCCTAAGTCCTTCCCTGGTCTGTGCTTGCTCCCTCAGACAGACAGACAGACAGACAGACACACACACACACACACACACACACACACACACGAACACCACCATCTTTCCTTCCAAAAGAGGGACGTTCAGTCTGAGTCAACGTTCCAATCTCACTTGGCCGTAAACGTGCAGCAGCTTTAACGTACAGAAGTGCGGCGGGTAATCCCCTCCCGTCCTGACTACACGGAGTCGGAATTCTGTTTTGCGTGCCACTAATCTGGTACAATGAGACCCCCAGTGTCAAGCACTCACTCAAAATAGATTTATTTAATACCTACCCTTGCATTTTAGATACTAAAGAGCTACTGTAAACAAGGGCCCAGGCACAGGCAAAAAGGATGCCTTCTGACAGCCCAGAAGCCAAGCTGGGTCCCAGGAGCCCAGGGCTGCGGGCAGGAGAGGCTGGGACCACCCAGAGTGAAGGAGGGACCACTGGGGCTCTGGCGAGGGTCAGCGTCCGCAGAGGCCGCAGAGAAGGGCCTTTCAGGAAGACCTTTCAGGCCGATGCCTGCTTCCTACCCCGGTTAGCCAGAGGCCGGTGGTTTTACTGGCGGTAGTTCTCACCTGGGATTATAACAGGGGATGAGTGTCTGTGCACTGGGCCTTGGTTGCCTGGGGCCGTTGGTGAAAGGGCCACACCGGGGATGCCAGGCGGCAGGGCAGAGGCTGTGAGCCGGGAGCTGGGTTGGCATGGGTGGAGCCCGCCCGCTCTTCACCGGGGGCGAGGCCCTGACCTGTGGGCCCGAGGGACGTGGGAAGACAAGCTCTGCTTCGGCACCGTCACTGGAGCATACGCGTGACTGGCTGCGTGTACAGCCTGCTTTAGAGCTGATAAAGTGGTTCGCAGGCAAGATCAACTGCAGATCTCTAGCAAGCCTGCAAAGCAGGCTGGACAGGTGTCCACGCCCTCGTGTCACAGAGTGGCTTAGCGAGGGTGAGGGATCCACTTAACAGCACACAGCTAGTGAGCGCAGAGAGGAAGCTGGGGCTCTGCTCTCTTTCCAGTGCACCCATGTCAGTTCTTCTACTTTTTTTGGCTATGCCATGCAAAATTCTCAGGGCCAGGGATCGAACCTGAGCCACAGTGGTGGCAATGCCTAATCCTTAACTGCTAGGCTGCCAGGGAACTCTGAGATGTTAGTTCCTGATGGAGCTGTTCCCTGTGGCTGAGGGGACACACGCTGGCCAGTAAATTAGCCAGTCTGGGGGCTTATATTAGTTTCCAAAGTCTGTGGTAACAGATACCACAAACCGGGTGGCAGAAAACGACAGAGACCCTCACGGTTCTGGAGGCCGGAGGCCGGAAACCTATGTCACAGCATCGTTTCCTTACAGGAGCTCGGAGGGCACCTCTGGCTCCGGTGTGTCTCCTCGCCTCCCGTGGCTGCGCTGCTTCTTCCTGGCCTTGGGCAGCGTCACCCCGACCCCTGCCTCTGGTCCCAGCACAGCGCTTTCCCTGGTGTGCCTGGTCCAAACTTCCCTCTTCTTAGAGGGACGCCAGTACTGGATTAGGGTGGGTCTCCTCTAATCCAGTGTGACCTCATCTAAGTCTGCAAAGACCCTACTTTTATTGATTTCTTTATTTTCTTTTTAGGGCCGCACCCGCTGCATGTGGAAGTTCCCAAGCTAGGGGCTGAATCAGAGCTGCAGCTGCTGGCTTACACCAGAGCCACGCTAGATCTGAGGCACGCCTGCGACCTACACCACAGCTGAGGGCAACACAGGATCCTTAACCCACTGAGCAAGGCCCGGGATCGAACCTGCATCCTCATGGATACTAGCTAGGTTCTTAACCCTGCTGAGCCATAGCAGGAACTCTAGACCCTACGTTTTTTTTTTTTCAGACCCTACTTTTAAATAAGGCGCTATTCACAGGTTGGGCATGAAGTGTGTGTGTGTGTGTGGGGGGCATTCCTCTACGGGCCGCTCATTAGGGCTGAGCTTGTGAGAAGGGGGTTTAGGCATTAGGAGCAGGGTGATGGCGTGGGCTGAGTGGCCAGGTTTGCTTGGCTGCTCCTCTGTCTGGGCAAGAGAAGAGAACTGTCTTCCTCCACCTGCCCCCAGCACCTGTCGAGCCCAGCTCTGTCCTCCCGCCCCTGTTGCTGTCTCTACTGTCCCAGCTTCTATCCACAGGCGGAGATGTGCTGGGAGGGCTGATAACGCAGTCGCTGTGGAACAGCTAGGATTTACTGAGCGCTTACTATGTGCCAAGTGCCGTACAAAGAGCTTTACGTGTGTCATTTCATCCAACCCTCTCGATAACCATGTGACTCTAAGACCCGTTCTTATCCTCATTCTCTTGCAGAACCAGAGGATTTGGAAGGCCAGGTCCTGTGTCTGGGGTCACAGATGTAATAGGTGAGGTGAAGAAGGTTCTAGCCCATCTCACAGTGAACCTGGGGGCCCAAGTCTCTAGCTGCCCTGGCTCCTTTCCACCATGCTTGGCTATTCCCTGGAGAGTGGAGGGTGACCTGGGAGGACTCTGAGGACCCCAGCATGGAAGTGCTGGGGAACGGGCCTTCTAAGGGCCATAAAAAGGGGACGGGTTTGTGGAATGGCTTTGAGCTATTTCCAGCCAACCGAGCTGGCACCTTCTTTTTCCCCTTCCTCTGGGGCGGGGGGAGCAGTGAGAGGAGGAAGTGAGCTCCCTGCTGTTGCTGTGGGGCCTGGAGTGGTTCCCCACCCTATTTGCAAAGCCATAAATAATCGAGATGTATTACTCAGGGGTTGCCATGGTAACATCTCCAGGTTACCAGGGATGCAAGATCCAAACAAAAGTATGCGATTAAATATTTCTGGCCACTAGAGGAATCCAGCCCTGTAACAGTGGGACGCGGGGAAGGGGAGGGGCAAGGACGCCTTACTGCTTCTTTTTCCTTTCTGTCCTCAACTTCCTCCTCAGAGAACAATGGCCCTGCTGGGAGAGCCCGCTCCCCTGTCTCTCGTTCCTGGGCTTTCCCTGCACTTGAGAGAGAGGGAACTGACCTACAACCCATCTCTCTAACATACAGCCAGCATCCCGAAGTCAGCTTTAAAACGGTGCCCCAGCCCTCCCAACAAGCATACCCTCTTCTAATTATTGGTTTAGGATCACATTGGACACCAGCTGAAAATCCTTCCCACATACATCATCCTTTGCAGTGGAAGCAGCAGGGCTGCAGGTTGGTGTCCCCCAGACCCAAGCAGTGTGATCTAGGCGTGGAATTATGGCAGCTGCAGAGAGAAGAAACCAGGGCTGGGGGCGGGGGCGACCCGTCCTGGGGGCTGGAGAAAGATGCTCAGCGGCGTGCTCCCTGCAGCCCAGCCTGGGAGGGGCTCTCCATTCCTGGAGCTGCACAGCCACTGTAGATGGGCTGCTAAAAGCCAGGTGCTGTTTGTTTAACGTAAACTCACTCTGGGAGCCCAGGAAAGTGCCGAGTTCAGCAGAGTTTCGGAGTTTCGGAGTGTAATTTAAAGTCGTGTTGGCGGGCCTCCCAGGCTGAGGACAAATCTCTCCCACAGTCTAGTTCCCTTCTCCGTTGGCTCCACCTCTAAGAGGCAGAGCCCGAAAGACCTCAGAGGTCATCTAGTTCAAGGCCTTCATTTCAGGGGACGGAATGGAGCTGCAAGGTGAGGTGATTTTCCTCAACTCACCCAGCTAGGCCGTGGCTCCACTCTTTCTAAATTGCAGTGTCCCAGCCCAATGCTTCTTCCCCTAGCTAGGGCCCCCCACCCTGGATGGGACTGCTGGGGTCTGCGCAAGGTCCGAGACCCTGGAGAGAGGGGGAGGGCAGGGGAGCCAACCCAGGGGCAGCCTCCGGGCTTGCTGGTGATCTGCCTCAGCCCACCCAGTCTGGGAAATTACCTTGAACCTCAACCCAGCAGCATCGGCCTTATAAACAAAGCCCTCTTACTCTCAGATAGTTCCATCGGATCAATGCATAGTCCTTGAGCAGGCTGGGCCTGGTGGACTCCTGATTAGCCGTCCCACTCAAAGAGCAAGTTTTCTCTCTTCTGGGGCCATTGTCCCACCCAGTACAAGCAGCCTTGCCAGGGGTCGGGCATGGGGTCGGGGGAGTTTGGTTTAGGGCTGCCTGATGGCCACCTCCTCAAGCACCTGTGCGCTCCCACCAAACCCGAGCTACCATCTCATGCATTGTTTACAGAGCCTGAGCTGGGGAATAGGTGAGACAAAAAAGCGAATAATCCCCCCCCACCCCCGCCCCCTGCAGGGGCCGGGAGAGAGGAAGGGAGGCCGGCAGGGGTTGTTTACCTTGGGGGCTTGCATACTTTGTCGGTGCCATCTCCTGAACCCCCTTCCGCTCCCCTCTCTCCTGATGCAGCGTGATGAGAGTTTCTATTATCCAGCACACCCGTTTGTAAGTCTGTTTACAGCCCAGGCGTTGTTGGTTTGCGTGTGAGAGAGATGGCCCATCCCCAGATTAGTTAAATTGGAAATAAATTGGTTGTTAAATAAAAGCCCTCTGTGGGATGTGACAGTGATGAATGAGGGTTGGCTGTGCCTGGGGAAGGGAGGGGTGGCTTTGGGGATTGAGACCGTGGAGCTGAACTGCCCCAGGAAACTTGGGCAGGAGCCGGGGCTGAGGGCAGAGAGTAGCCAGAGCAGGGGGTGCAGGCAGGGCCTAGGGTGAGGGTGGGCGCTGGAGGACGTCCTTGGAGGGAGCCCGGGGTGGAGGACTTGAGCACAGCGCCCCCACCCCCGGAACTGTCTTTTCTTTTTCTTGGCATACAAAGTACTTTTATATATGTTATGTCTGACTTTATAACTTTGTAACGTATTTCTTTTTTTTTTTCCTTTACCTGGCAGATGCAGAAACTCTGGTGAAATGACTTGAGCACGCTAACTGACAAATGAAGACAAGTCCAGACCAGGTAAGGAGAGATTTGCGCCTTTCCAGGGGAGATCGCGAGGCGGGGGGAGCAGACCGCTGCCATGGAGGGATGAGAGTCCGAAAGACCCGCAAGCAGAAGTGGGTCAGAGGGAGCTCTTCCGCAGAGAGCAGTGAACAAGCAGGAGCCGCGCGCGGAGAGCGGGCTGAGAGCCCTTTGAGGGCGCAGTGGGCCAGGCAGCCGCCCACCCTGGGGCCAGCCTGTCCTCAGGAGGGACTGTCTCAGGGAGATTGTAGGCCAAGTTCAGGACCTGGCGGCAGGACAGAGGCAGAACCAAAGTTGGGTCGAGCAGCATTTTGTTCAGATTGATCGGTGGGGATGAGCCGGTCGGCGAATCCCCGAGGGAGCAAAGAAAGGGAATTTGGAAGATCCGTGTCCGGCCTTGTCACAGGGCAACCAGGGGGCGTCCGTGAGTCTTTTCAGAGTCACAGGAAGAGAGATTTGTGCAGCGCAGGTTTCTGGTGCAGAAAGGATGGGGGAGTTCTTGGCCTTCGCTGTTTCCTCAGGTAAAATCTAAAGCCAGCCTTGGTGTGAAAACGTTGCTGGGTTAGGACTAGAATCCGAGACTCCGTCGCTCCACCCTCTGCCCTCTTTTTTCGCTGAGCAGTCTTCTGTTTTTCTCTCCATCCTCTCCCTCAAACCTGTCGTGAAGAACAAAGAAGAAGCTGGGCGGCTGCTTGAACGCCAGCCCTTCCCAGAGATGTTGGTTTGACTAGGGACCAGGGCTCTGGGACCAGGGCTCTAAATTTGGAATCTGAAGAGGGGACTCCTTTCTGGGGTTAAACTGTCCTGACATCTGTTTTCTTTCATGGGAGTCACAGGGTCGCTTCCGCCTGCACCGGCTCGAGTCACAGGTCCGCCCAGGAGAGGGCAGGTCCGAAGGAGTCGGCTGCTAACAGGCCCTTCAATTGGAGAGTCTCAGAGCTGGAAGGGGACAGTCCCCCCATTACGCGGGTGGGGAAAGCGAGGACCGAGGGGAGGAGGGACAGTAGCCGGACCGGAATCCCGTGAGGCTCTCCCCGCTGTCGGTGTTCCGGACGGAAGGAGGGAGAGGCAATCTTCGCCAGGCTCCTGCCGTCAGCATCAAGCCCCCCTCCTCCTGAGCCCCTGCCTCCCTCCCTGGTCACAGACGGACCAGAGGTTATCAGACTTGAATGTGAGTAACAATTTCTGCGTGGCACTCAGTGCAGAAAACCGCAACTCCACTAACTCTCCTGGGGGCTAAAGGATGGGAGCCCAGAAATCCACATTTGATGTCACTTCTGAGGACCACCCATCTGGGGCTCGTGGGTAGGGGCCACGGGGGGCCCAGGTCTAGAGGAGGATGGACGCTCTGGCAGCCTGAGCGTCCGTGATTCAGGGAGGCAAGTTGAGTGAGGGGTTGGGCTGGGGAGTGACCCTTGTCTCTCGCCTCTCGAGCCGTTGATGACAGGAGTACCTCCCTTCCTCCGCGTCTGCGCGTCTCCTCCTCAGCCGTCGCGAAGGCAGAGCCTGGGCGCGGGGGCGGGGGGGGGGTGTTCTTCAGGGGGATTAAAGACTCTTCCTTGAAAGGAAACAAATTCCTCACTAATTACGCAATTATTTTATTATGCAGCCTTAATGAAAAAAAAGTACATACACCACTCAAAGCCTAAAAAAGAAGGCTGGAGCCAGGACTTATCCAATTTAATAAATCCTCTCCACCCTGTAATTATTTTCCGGATCCTTTTTAAAGCAAGTCTGCAGGAGGCGGGGCACAGTCTCTGCTTGGGGCACAGGCCTTCCCTTCCCACCCGCACCCCACCCACTGCCCTCTCCGAGTGGGCGCCGGGCATGCACGCCAGTGGTCTACACCCGCTTCATCCGCTTCCTCCGTTGTCCCGTCATCCTCCCGCCGGAGAGGGTGTGAGAGGGAGATGAGGGGGCCAGAGGAGAGGAGGACAAGCTTTACACTGAAGGCTTTTAGAATTCGACTCCTTCAGGGGAATTTTGGCTTTGATGCTCCCCGCTGGCAATGCCCCAGCTTCCACTTGCGAACCGCCCTGCGCCGCCCTATCCCATTTCCTCGGCCTTCCTCTCAACCAGCCGCCGGAGCCCCTTCCCCCAACAGCTGGATGATAAAAGGTGGACAGGTGACCCTTCAAAATCTGTGACTTTGAGTCAGACGGGTCCGGGTTCAAAAACTGGCTGCGCTAAGCGCGGGCCTGTGCTTAACCTCTCTGAGCCTCGGTTTCTTTATCTGCGCAATGGACCGTCCTCATTGGGGATGCTGCGAGAGCAGAGGAGTTCGGGGGCCTCAGGGATGCAGCAGGTTGCTTGACAAAGCTGGTGTCCATCAACCTAAGTTTCCTTCCATGTACCCCCCCCCACCTCCTGGAAACCTTACAGTGAGTGTCAGCAGGTGGCATTCATAATGGCGGGGGACGTGTTGTGGCAGTGGAGACTTTGCTGGCTCCCCTGAGCTTTCCTCACCCATTTGTCCCCCTCCCTGTGGTCTCGCGATGGTGCTACTCCAAGGGAGGGCTTGGACTCCGGGGCTGGGAGGGGGCGATGCGTGGAGGTTTGGGGATTAAGAAGGGCCTGGAGAATCTTGTTTCTCGGTCCCTAAAAGAGAGGCTGGGCTGGGTGAGGCTCTCTGCTTGATGCCTTCTCCATCACTATTGCCATGGCGACTGCTTGCAGCCTGAATTCCTCAGCATCCTGACGGAGGCAAAGCCAGCCATGCAGAATGCTGCCACGCCTGGGTCCTGCTGGCCCCTGTCACGGGGTGCTGGGTCTGGGGGAGGAACTGCTGCAGCCCCACCATAGCCCCTGGACCTCTGCCTGCCTGTCCATATCTGTTCTTTCACTGAACTGAGTCCGCACCCAACTGGCATCACCTCTAGGTGCCGCCTTTCAGCAGGAGCCCAGCCAGGCTGCCTGGACTTTAAAGTCAGAGGGACCCCACTAGGAGGCTATTTCTAGTATTTACTAGTGGTGCCTGCTCGGACTAGAGGTGCCTAAGCTTTCTAGACCTCAGTTTCGTCATCCGTGAAACAGGCACACGGATAGAATACACCTCACGGGGTTGCTGTGCAGCTCGTGCAAGGTGACATGTAGGAAAGAGTTTTGTTAAATTCAAAGCACCAAACGAACATGTCGGAGGTGGGGGGCGGGTGATGGAACCAGGCAGCCCCGTTCGAGCATCTCTTATGTATCCATTTTTGTTTGAAGCCCTGAACCCAGATGGTTTCACTGGACTGAAAACACCATGAGGTAGGGCTTACTTTCTTCGTCGCACCAGTGAGGAGATGGAGGTTTAGGGAAACTAAATCAATGGCCTGAGCTCGCGCAGTAGAAAAAGAGCCAGAACTTGAACTGTTACCAGCTCCTTCTCTGTCAGAACCTAGGAGATCCCTGTTGATATTGGTGTAGATTCCAAAGGAAGTTCTTATTGAACATTTCCTTATGGGGGGCTGTGGGGACACGAGAGCAGTTTAAAGCAGGGTCTTGTCCTCAGGATGCTTACATTCCATGGAGAGCGAACCAGCCTCAAAGAAAGGGGCCACGGCAAAAGCCGCGTATGGAGACCGACAGCATGAATTCAGAAGGGGGCTGTTCTTCCCAGGCTGGGATCTTAGAGAAGGCTTCATGGAGAAGGGGGCCTTGGGGTAGGCTTTCAAAGAATGGGTGGGATTTGGAGTTCCTGCTGTGGCTCAGCAGATTAAGGACCCAGCGCTGTCTCTGAGGATGCAGGTACGATCCCTGGCCTTGCTCAATGGGTTAAGGATCCAGTGTTGCTGCAAGCTGTGGTGTAGTCTACAGATGCAGGTCAGATCTGCTGTGGCTGTGGCTGTGGCGTAGGTGCAGCTACAGCTCCGGTTTGACCCCTTGCCGGGGAACTTCCATGTGCTGCAGGCGTGGTCATAAAAAGAAAACAAAAAGAAAAGAAAAGAATGGGTAGGATTTGAAGAAGCAGAGAATGTGGTGGGCAGTCCTGGTGGAGACGTGGACCGTCTGGAGAGACCCCTGGAAATGCGCTGAATGGTGGGGCAGGGGAGGAAGGGGTAAAAACTGGCCATGGCAGAAATCATCACAACACTGTAAATCAACTGTATGCAATAAAACTTAAAAAAATAATAAAAAATAAATTCATTGGGAATGGTAAAAAAAATATATATATATGTGTGTGTGTGTATATATATATACACACACACACGTGTGTGTGTGTATGTGTGTGTATATACACAGACACACACACATATATATATTATATATATATATATATAATATATATAGGCCACGGATTATTTTCCCCTTGGCTCTGCAGAGAGTTGGCCATTACTGGCACAACTCAGTTGAGCAGCAGATGCAAATGTGTACCCCAGTGTGTCTCAGATGCACACCCCACTGGCCCCAGGTTGCCTCAGAGTTGTCTTGTTTCCTTTGGACACCTGAAGCAGAGTGGCCACTAATGCCTGCTGCTGTGTCTGCTTCTGCCCTTTGGAGCAGCCAGCCCAGTGGCTTGCTGTACAGATGTCTGGCTCAGCTTGATCGAACCTGACACCCGCCAACACTGGGGTCAGAGGAGGTGGCGTGTGTGCCGCTGGGTCCTGGCCCACTAAGCCGGAGTCCCCAGGGCTCTCAAGCGGGTTTCAAGCCAGGCCTCTTCTCCGCCATCTGAAGCCGCACGGTGGGAGCGAGCTGAGTCAGGCTTCGATGTTGCTGGTGAAACAGCTCTGGGTTTGGGTACTTTCAGAACCAGACTGGGGGCGATATGGGCAAGCTGTGGGTAGCCAGGAGAGGGCCAGGGTGGGGGTGCAGATCCCGTACATGTGTCTGCCCAGGGTGCGTGCTGGAGGAGACTGGGGGGTCAGAAAGCAGATCTCGATTCCCTCTGCTCCCATGTCTGTGCCGGGCAAGGATCCTGATGGGGTGAGTTCTGCCTTCTCCAGTGTGTGCTTGGTCTCTTCTCCTAACAGGGCCCCTTGCATTCTGAGTCAGGTCCACCAGTTGTGTGTAAGGAAATCTTGAGTGTAGAATGTGTGCCGCTTGGCAAGCTCCGCAGGCACAACCCGGTCACTTACTTTGGTGTGACTCAGGTGACCGCATTCATCAGGCTGGCCGACTTATTCCTTATGCCTTGAGTTTTGGGCTCCTCAGTCTCCACTCCCTTCTAGGCTCCTGGACAAAGGCCTGTCAGAGCACTTACCTTTGTTGGAGCATCTCTTTGAAGCCTTGGTTTTGTTGGTCTCTGTTTTCCATTCTAGGCTCTCCTACCAGGCGTCCTCGCCCCTGCACTCATCGTGGCCCCGGCACTCAAATACACTCCAAGGCTCCCGCCTCCGCTTCCTTCCCCACTCCTGCATCTGGAGACTCTGTCTCGGTTGAGGGCTGTTTCTCTTTTCCTCTCTCTTCACCATCTCCTTGAAAGGGGCCCCTTTCTTTTCTGCCACTGGTCTTTTGTCCAGTCTTTCTCCGCCCTTGTTTCGGTGGCACAGCCAAGCCTTCCTGCCTTCTCTAGACTCTGACACTTTGTCTGGGTTATCTCCTTCCCCAACCACCTGCCCCCCTTTAAGTTTTCTTTATCTGGAGTCTCCATCGGGGCGCTCCTCTTAGAGACAGTGAACCCCCTTCCAGACGTGAATGTGTTGTGCCAGGGGCCACATACTAGGCATGGCCTTTCTTAAGCTTTGTCATAAGAAATGGCGAGCATGCCAGCCCCGGATTTAAAGCCATAGATTGAGGTTCTTGGGAAGGACATCTTTCTGAAACAATTCCTATTTCAGGTGGTCTTCACCTCAGAGAAGGTTCCAGACTAGCTCTGCCATCTTGGTTGCTCTCTTTCCACTTTTGTCTGCTTTTGCCCTCCAGTTTGTCCCCAGACTTTGGGCTGGAACTAGGGTGCGGCGTCTGGGAATCATAAGGATATGGCCTACGTTGTTCAGAACTCCTGGCACCTCTGTTGTTCTTCAGCTTCCTTTCTTGTTGCCAGTCACCTTCTTGGAAGCTCCTGGCGGGAGAAGGGTGGCCCGTCACACCGCTAGGGCTGGATTCACAGACCAAGCCTCCAAGGGTGCAGTGGTTCTCGACCTCTTCTTTCTGTGCTCCCATCCACCCATCCACCTTTCTATGGGTCCCACCGAGGTAGAAGCCCCCCCACTTTATTCCGAGAAGGCCATTTGTGAATTTACAGGCATTCTGCTATTGCAGTGATCACTTCCAGTAAAATTTAAAGACATAAAAAACTTCAAGAGTATTGTTGGGCGTCTATTTTATGGCTATGGCTTTAAAACAAACAAAAATAGTAATTCCATTAGTAGTTGAAAATCATAGGAGTTCTGTATTGTTGACGATAAATTTACGGCTACGGTAACCGTGTGCCACAGAGATAATAAATGCAGTTGAAGAGAGGTTATTGACAGGCAGGGTAGACAGGAGACAACACGTCACACTTTTGGGCCATCAGGGAAACGAGGCGGAGGATTTTTCAGTGTTTGAAGAACTGTGTATGCGTCCCTGTCCACGAAGGGTGCTGGGGGGCGGGCGGGAAGGGCGCTGAAACCAGACAGATCCAGGTTAAAATCGCTGCCGGGGGGAGCAGAGCAGTTCGTGTGGCCTCATCAATAAAATGGGGGCAGTTCTGCCAGGTCGCAGAGATTGAGTGTGACCCCAGTGTAAAGGCCCTTGTAAACTGTTCAACTATAAATCCCGTGAAGGCAGGACCCCGTCCGCGCTGTTCTCCGCTTCATCCCCCGCGCTCCATCCGAGCCTCGCTTGTAATCCGTTTGTGAATACAACTATCACTGTAGTGTTTTTGTTGTTGCTACATCACTGGTGGGTAATCAGAAGCCTTTGATCTAGTTAATCCCCTCGGCCACTTCTTCAGCCTCAACCAGCAACCCGCCCCTCCCAACCCAGTGCCCTAGAGCCTACCGCCAAACAGCAGAGATCTACAGGGTGACAGTTAGGAAGTCAGAAGAAGGCTGGAATAATAAAACCGAAAGGGCTTTCATACCAACCCATGAGACTGATGAGCTATGAGTATGTATATGTTAACCTTTTGGTAAAACATTTCTAAAGCAAATTACAATACTTGATTTAATAGTGAGTCCCAGACACAAAGCATGTCTCCGAGAGGCCAGGGATTTGTAGCCTAATTTATAGGAAATAGCTTTGGTGTAAATATTTATTACCGTCAAGTTCTCTTTAAAGCGACGTATGGCGTTATTCCATATTAGCTTGAAACGTGGTGTCTCTGGATCCCCCAGATTGCACCTGCTCGGAGCTCCACAGCCTCCTTGCCCGGGGCCCCTGCCCGCCACCATCTCACCTGGCAGCACCCAGGGTGCTGTGTCAACTTTATGTCTCAACTGTCAGACCTGCACAGCACCTGTCAAGCATTAAAAGTTCTCTGTTTGCACTTTGGGGCATTGTAGATGAACTTGTGCTTTTTGGATTGTTAATTTTCTTTCTTGGAGAGAGCTAAGCACACGTAGCCCACCAGGGATTTCAGTTTCCCTACCTGTGAGATGAGACAGGAACGGAGTTCCCCTTGTGACTCCGTGGAAACGAATCCGACTGTTATCCAAGAGGATGTGGGTTCCATCCCTGGCCTCTATCAGCGGGTTAACAATCTGGTGTTGCCGTGAGCTATGGTGTAGGTCCCGGAGGCAGCTCGGATCCCGCGTTGCTATAGCTGTGGTGTAGGCCGCAGCTGCACCTCTGATTTGACCCCTAGCCTGGGAACCTCCATATGCCTCACCTGTGACCCTAAAAAGCAAAAAAGCAATAAATAAATAAATAAATAAATAAATAAAATAAAAATGATGAGAAAAAAGAAAAGAAAAGGACACAAAGAGAGCCTGATCTCTGCCTCTACCTGGTCTTTTTTTTTTCTTTTTTGTGGAGGTGGGGGGTGTGCGGCATATGGATATTCCCAGACCAGGGATCAAATCCAAGGTGGGTGCGACCTGACCGATTCCACAGCTCCAGCAACTCTGGGTCCTTAATCCACTGTACCCCAGCGGGAACTCCTTCACCTGGCCTCTCAAAAACAGCTCTATCTTCCTGCTCTGTCTTCCTCTCCATCTCCAGGGCCATGCATAACATCTGACATTTGGCCATGTGCCCTCATCGGCTTTGGATGGAAGGATTGGGTAAATGATACCACGGATGGGACATTGGGGACAGCAAAGATCCATGTAACTTATTTTCTAGCCTTTCAGAGAAGAGGGTTCTGTTAAATCTCAGTGAAACTTCTTTCTCTCTTCCTTTCCCTTATGGGGCCCCTTGGCCTTCAGATGTGCCCAGCTGACTTGGCTTCTAAACCTTGTTGCAGCCGTGAGCTTCAGGCCCCTGCCCCAAACTCCCCAGGCTGCCCTTCATTGTCTACTTTTGAACCCCATCCTCGTGGATGGAATTGGCAAACACTATATAATTATATTGGAAATCACAGGTTCCCAGAGACTCGGGAATAATTATGCTTAATAGGAATAAAATGAATTCCCAGTTGCCCTCTTCGGGGTGCATGACAGTCCGACCCTATATTTACCTTGTAATGATATGGCAATTACCATGTAATAATTACCCTGCTGGCTGGCACCTGCCCAGCCATTAATTGGTTAATGGCCATCATGCCATTCAGGGAATTGAGGAGTATGCCTGTTCCTTAATTTCCATAACTTAAAAATCTTCAGCAGGCTGGGGGAGGCTCTTAGGAGACAGTCACGTGGGGAACTGGATGGAACAGTGCCGCCTGCAAAAGGATGGA
Organism: Catagonus wagneri; assembly: GCA_004024745.2. Taxonomy (NCBI): domain Eukaryota; kingdom Metazoa; phylum Chordata; class Mammalia; order Artiodactyla; family Tayassuidae; genus Catagonus; species Catagonus wagneri. The sequence continues at coordinate 3,294,032 of PVHT021183653.1, read as the reverse complement.
GGTTCTTAGCTGAGGGTCTTTTCCCTAGGAAGTCAAATCCAGCCCTCCTGGGAGTGTTGGCAGGTGGCAGATGCACAGGAGAGAAGTCCGCTGAGGTCAGGACGGCTGTCCTTGCTCCCACCTTTGTGGCAGTGAAAGGACCCTAGATGTTGTGGCGACTAATAATTACAGACCACATTAAATCCCACTAGCCCCTTAAACCTTAATTAAATCCTTGATTCGCCCAGTGTGTTTATGGAGCACATGCACAGAGCAGTGCCTGCTCGGTGTGCCTCCAGCCTGCTTGGTGCACGTCGGTCTTTCTCTTCCCCGAACCTCCCCCTCGAGATTCTACTCACTAACTCTGTCTTGCGTGGTCTCCTCCCGGTTCCCAGAGCCTCCGTCTTGCCTTGGGAAGCAGACCAGGAGCTTTCCTAGGGCAACAGTAATAAACCACCCTTTGCATGACAAGTCCAGAGCAGGCACTTAAGATATGTGTTAAATGAATAATAGTTAGCAAGACAATGATGGAGAGGAAAAAATGCATGAATTTTGGGGTCAGCTAGACCTGAGTTCAGTTCCCAGCTTTGTCATTAATTACTTGTAGGACCTTGGACAAATCTCCTACCTTCTCTAAAACCCCCAAAATGGGAATAATAATGATTAGGACATAGTGCCTATCACACAGTACCTAGCTGACACCAGAATGGTTCCTAATATTATAATATTTACTATGTATTATATTTGAATATTAATGCATATCACTATATATATGAAAAATATACTTGAAAAAATATATATACATGTGTATATATGTATGATATATCCATCTATAAGTCTGTTTTGTGTGTACGTATGTGTGCATATATACATATATACACACACATACATAATAGGGTAGGGTAGGTATTTTACTCTCCTCTTTTTCATGGGAGCAGAGGTAATGGGGGTTAGAAACCTGAGTACCTGTGAATGTGCTTTGTGGTTAATTTTTCTCTGACCTATGCGTGGATCGATACTCTGCTTCAGTCTTGAGAATGTTGGGGATCATTCCAGTCCCACTGGGGGAAAATTACACCGAAGGTGCTGTGCAGTACAGCTTTCACACATGTTATTCCATCTAATCCTCATATTAACTCTGCAAGGAGAGAAAATGTTGTGAAAGACAGAATGCACTGAGCAATTAAGGAGATGATTTTATTATGGCTATTTGCAATGGGGCAAACGCTCAGTAGTGAGGAGTGTCTCAAAGAAATGGAAGGGAGCCTAGGATGTTAGAGGGGCAGGTAAACAAGGGAGCTGTCAGAAAGTCTCCTGGGGGTCACGAGGAAGGTGGCGGTGGGCCTTATCTCAGCAGACGAGCGGAGTGGTCCTTCGAGCTTAGTCATGTCTGGGAACACAAAAGGGTGGAGGGATTTCTCGACTTCAGGGAGCACGGGGCTCAGATCAAGTTCAACATTGTCAATATCATCTTGATGCCTGTAGTTCAGTAAACTAAAGATGATAGGAGAGATGAAGTAACTTGGCCAGCATCTCATCGCCAGCTTGAAATGGAGCAGACTCAGAATCGCACCCTGTCTGGCCCCAAAGCTGCCATCTTGTTGTAGTTGCTGCAGCCTTTTCTTCCTTCATTCACTGGTTGATTCAGCAGATAGTCCCTGATACACTGTGATGTACCAGGAGCTGTTCTAGGTGCTGGGGAACTTCAGTGAGGAGAAACCGAGAGCCCTGCCCTGACTTGTTGGAAGTTACATTTGAGTCGGGTGGAGAGACTTTGAATCGCTTAAGTAAATGAAGAAGGTGGTGGAGATTTAATTTGAGACAAGGATCAAGTGCTCTTAAGGGTTAAGACTGATGTGTTGGAGAGTGACTCAAAGCCGGCAAGGCTTCTTGGAGGGCCGGCAAGAAGGAACCACGCGCACACGGCTCTGGGATGTGGACGTGAGGGGAGAGCATTCTAGGAAGAGCGAACAACGAGTGCAAGGGCCCCGCAGCAATGAGCTTGGCTTGTGTGAGGGACCAGCAGAAGCCACTGAGCTGGTGCGCATGACAGGGGAGAAGGGAGACTGAGGTCAGGCGGTTAGGACAGAACCCGATCAGAAAGGCCCTTGTAGATCCTGATGAAGTGTTGGGATCGTTTTGAAGCTGGGCCTCCCTGCAGTTGGGATGGGCTGTCAGTCAGGCGCTGTTGCTGCGCGCACCTGATCCCTGTGAGGTTGGAGAACGCAGTCACCCTGTTGGCCATAAACGGGGCCAGTGGCTGGCCTCCTGCGGCTGAGTCTTTGCCAGCTTTGCTGACCGTCTGACTCTGGATCTCCCTGTGAAATGTCCAGGTGTGTCCACTTCTATCACTGACCCTCGTTTTACCCCCTGCAATGGTCAGAAGGGGAATATGACCCACTTCCGCCCTGAGACGTGAGAAATCGGAGGGGTCACGTGGTGGGCCCGGTATCCTGCAGCTCGTGAACGGAGGAACTGAAACCGGACGCCAGGGTTTGTGACTGGTGGGCTGAGCCCGCCCCACCTCGGGCTGCAGAGACTTCGGAACAGGCTCACCCAAGAGTGTCCAAGTGACTCCTAAAGCCATTTAGAATAACAGATGGAACTATGTGCTGTTCGGTATTCAGTGGACTTTCAGGCCACCACCTATGAGCTATCAGCTGTGATCTACAGCCGGCCGCTATTATCTGCTATTAGCGCTGCCCCCTATTAGCAACTATTATCACTCACCAACTATTAGCTGCCATTAGCTACTATTATCACCTAGCTCCTATTATCCATTATTAGCTCCTCTTATCAGCTATCCACTATTATCCACTCTCAGCTTCTATTATCTTCCACCACTATCCAGTGTCTTCCATTTGTTATCTGTGATCTAACTGTCAGCGCCTATCTATTATCTGCTAGGTGCTACAATCTACCAGCTACTTTTTATTCTCTACTCTGTATGGTTACCTACCTTCTAACAGCTACTATCTATTATTTAACATCCATCGACTGTCATCGAGCCATCATTCTCCCTCTGTCCTTGATACCTAAGCTCACACGGATTTCTAATAGCCATTAGAAATCTCAAGCCAGAACTTTGCTTACAGATGTCCCACTGGGGTGAGAGACTAGTGTCTGCCGTGTGAGTTTTGACGGCAGTGTTCATGGTGGGTCCCTGTGTACGCACAGCCAGGATGCCAGAGACCCTCTCTACCCGCCTCGGCACCCTACCTCTGCCTCCACGAGACTCCTGGCTACCACATTACAGAGAGTGGGGGTGGGGGGCTGTCTTTGACAGGAGGGGGCAGAGATCCACTTGGAAGACTGCAAGAGAAACCCAACTTTAGTGACACACCTTCGGCGTGACCGACTCAAACCTGCATGGGGTGGAATGTCCGCTCTTGTAGGACTAAGTTCGGAAGCATGCCCGTGACCTGGGTGGAGCGGAGTGGGCTGACTCACCTGGCCCTCGTCCCCAGACACACGCGTCACCCAGGTGTCCCCAGGCAGACGTCAGAGACGGGCTTGGGAATGTGTGCTGTGAAGCGGCACAGAAGGTGAGGTTGCGGATGCAGATGGGCGAGATTTCTGCGGGCTGCCCGTGGCGGGAGGCGGGCGGTGCCGTGGAAGGCCGGGACGTGCAGTCAGGCTGTGCGGGTCAAAGTCCTTGCCCCGGCCACTGGCGGTGGGACGGACCTTGAGCGAGTCGTTTCGTGAGGGGAGCTCATGAAGGTGATGTGTGCACATGACGCAGGTTGTCAGGAGGAACGTCCCCGGGGACAGGGGAGAGCCTTGTAGGCTTCACAGGAGATCATCAGCTCAGCAGGACCCGCTCTGGAGGAGGAGAAGCCTGGGTAAAGATTCATCATCGTCACAGCTGGGATGGCCATTAGAGAGTGTCTAGAACGGGATCTTCCAAATTATGAGTCGTGACCCCTTAGGGGAGTGAAATCAAACCAATTAATGGGCTGTGACCAGGATTAAAAAAAAAAAAAGGAAATAGAATAAAATAGAAAAATAGTAGCGTGTGTATACATATGCACACGTATTATGGATAAGCTTTGTTTTGTGGAAGGAAAAATATTTACACGTGAACTGGGTTGTCAGAGAAAATATATTTCTTACTGTGAGTTAGGGTGACATAAGTTTGAAAATCGTCAATCTGGTTCAGTTTTTCAGTTTGGAGATCAAGCTCAGAGAGGTTAAGTGCTGAGCCCTGGCAAGCATATGCCACCACTAAAAAAAGATGATGGCTAAGCCGGGGACAGGACCCGCTCTCCCCTGCCCCGCTTCTGCAGGGCAAGGGGCCATCTGAGTGCTTTGAGTTAGGGACTTCCTGGCTGAAACAGAGGAAGACGAGGTCAAAGGAATTTCTAAATGACAAGTCACGGATACCGGGACTGCCGTGATAGTGACACAGAGGGTATTCTTGCATCTGCACAGTCCTGTTGTTTAACAGAAGTTCCAGGCCAGAGTCCAGCCCCAGCCGTGGCTCCAAGGGAAATTTTATTTTATTTTTATCTTTGACTTTTGGCCTCGCCAGTGGAATGTGGAAGTTCCTGGGCCAGGGATCAAACCAGTGCCACAGCAGCGACCTGAGCTGCTATAGTGATGCTGCCAGGGTCTTAACCCACTGCACCACAAGGGAACTCCCCAAGGAAACTTTTAGTCTAATAGCATCCAGCCTTCCAGACCAGCTGTGGATTTGGAGTCTGATAGACCTGAGGTTCAGATTCCGTACTGCCAAGTATGGACTGGGTCGGACATGCCACGTTAAATTGGTAAGTCTCAGTGTCTCTGTATGTAAGCGGAAATGAGGTTTTATTTGTTTTAAATAAGCATTTTAAAAATAACCAAAAGGAAAGAGCTTGGCACTTGAATGGATTCAGTAAATGCTCACCCCTGCCACTTCCCTGCACACCCCCGCTCCCCCAAGTGCCTCTTGGTTCACAAAGACTTCCATATTCGTGGTCTCATTGACTGTTTCAGCCAGCAGAAGATAGTTCTTACACAAATAGGTCTGTGGAGTAAATACATTTAGTATTTACATTTACGCAGGCAAAGAGGCCAAGGTCCCTTAGCAAGGCGGCGATGGCATATAGAGATCCCAGCAGACTGACAAACTTAGAAGCCATACCTTCTTCCAGAAAATTCCAGTGCCCCTGAGGTCGCTAGCAGTGTATGCCCTTTGAGACACTGTGAGGTTGGGCAAAACGGAGGAAGCTGGTTTGGGGTGGCTGGGGTCCCTCCCGCCTCCCCCCTCAACTTGGCTTGGATTAAAACCACCAGCCAGGCAGATTCACTTCCTTTCCTGTCCCATGAACTTAAGATGAATCTAGCTTGCAGGCCCATTAATGAGAAACATGATCTAAGCCTGGAAGGGCTTGAATGCTCTGGGGAAAAATATTGTTTTTTCCCGCAATTTAAAAAAGTGCTTCTATTATCTCCCTCAAGATAAATTTCAGCTATTTACTCACAGTTTCCTCTATGAAAAAAGCATATGGATTCCCTGGGGGCATCTTTCCTGCTTGATAACCTCATAACCAGATTGCGGACGCATATCTATCAAGATGCTTGTTATTGCACCTCCTCTCCCTCAGGTGTGAAGATGGAGGGAGGGGACGGGCTTCCTGGACTCGGGAGGCAGCAGTGGCCCAGGTCCTGCTTTTAGAACAGGCTGACTCCCGCACGAGTTCCCTGCTCTTTGGACAGCGCCATTCACTACGCCTCTGCAACCCCACATCCTGGCCTGGAGGCCCACCCTGGCTTTTCCTCCCTGCACCCGCAGCGGGCAGACTGTATCTGGAAGCCGGGGACCCTCTGGGTCAGCCTGGCTTTGTATACTTTGTCTGGTGTCCTCCATGTGTTTGCACGTGCCCCGTTTCCGGGTTGGAAATTGTGGGTACTGTAGCCAGCCTTCCCTCTTGCTGAATTCACACGCTAATCTTAGCTCTCTTGGGGGAGCACTTCCCCAAAGCCTTTCTCTCTCTGGGAGGCTCGGACTATTCTTGCCCAACACTATAGGCTCCTGAAATAGGATCGGATTATCTATTTAAGCAGTACAACCAGGGTCCCAGCTAGTAATCTACAGACGTGAGTTCTCAAAACTACCCCCGCCTCCAGGAAGCCCTCACTCAGCGGGGCTGACAGCTGCAGTGCAGGGTTCTCCCTCTTCCCCGCCTCCTTGCTGCATGGAGGTATAATTTACATGCCATAGACTTCACTTGTTTTGAGTGTACGATTCAATGATTTTTAGCATATTTACAGAGCTCTGCTACTATCATCACAGTCTAATTTTGGAACATTTTTATTACCCCATAAAAGAAATCCTAGGGAGTTCCCGTCATGGCTCAACAGTAACCAGCCTGACTAGTACCCATGAGGATGTGGGTTTGATCCCTGGCCTCGCTCAGTGGGTTAAGGATCTGTGGTG
>PVHT021183653.1:3259908-3286632 GCA_004024745.2 Catagonus wagneri | reverse complement strand
CACCCCCTCCTCCCAGCTCTAGTCCCCCGCTAATCTGCTTTCTGTTGTTATATAGTCGCCTACTCTGGACGTTTCACTTAAACAGAGTCATGCAGTCTGTGGTCCTTTGTGACTGGCTGCTTTGATGCAGCTTAATATTGTCAAGGTTCATCCACGTTGTAGCGTGTATTAGTACTTTCTTCTTAGTATTTGTCACTGTTATCCTTATTTATTTTGTTTATCCATTCACCTGTCTGTGAGCGTTTGGGTTATTCGCACTTTTTGGCTGTGAAGTATAATGGGAGGAGGTGGAGAAGAGGGAACCCCCCTCCGCTGTGGGTGGGAAGGTGCACTCTCGGAGCCGCTGTGAAGAACTAAAAAACTGAAAAACTAAAAACGGGGTCACCATGTGATTCAGCAATCCCACTCCTGGGCATATATCCAGAAAAGATGAAAACTCTAATTTGAAAATATACAGGGACCCCAACATTCATAGCAGCACTATTTGCAGTAGCTGTCACATGGAAGCAAACAAACGTCCACCCACAAAGGAGGGGGTAAAGAAGACGTGGTACATGTACAGTGGAATATTATTCAGCCACAAAAAATGAAATAAGGAGTTCCCATCATGGCTCAGTGGTTAATGAACCCAACTAGCATCTGTGAGGACATCAGTTCAATCCCCGGCCCCGCTTAGTGAATTAAAGATCCAGCATTGCCGCGAGCTGTGGTGTAGGTGGCAGATGCAGCTCGGATCCCATGTTGCTGTGGTGTGGTGTAAGTCGCAGACGTGGTTCAGAGCTGGCGTTGCTGTGGCTGTGGTGTAAGCTGCTGGCTGTAGCTCCAATTCGACTCCTAGCCTGGGAACTTCCATATGCCATAGGTGTGGCCCTAAAAAGACAAAAGACCAAAAAAAAAAAAAAAGAATGAAATAACGCCATTTGTAGCAACATGGATGGTCCATGTAGAGATTATCATATTAAGTCAGACAGAGGAAGACAAATATTACGTACTACTTATATGTGGAATCTAAAATGATGAACTTATATACAAAATAGAAACAGATGCACAGACACAGAAAACAAACTTGGGGTTGACTAAAGGGGAGAGGGGAGGGATAAATTAGGATCTTGGGATTAACAGACACACACCACCATATATAAAATAAACAACAAGGACCTACTGTGTAGCACAGGGAACTATATTCAGTATCTTGTAATAACCTACAATGGAAAAGAATCTGAAAAAGAATATGTAGACGTATATACACACACACACATACAAGAATCACTTTTCTATACACCTGAAACTAACACAACGTGGTAAATTAACCATACTTCAATTAAAAAAGAATAATGCTGGCGAAAATATTCACATGCAGTCTTGGTGTGAGCACGTGCCTTCATTTCTCCTGGGTAGATACTCAAGAGTGGGACTGCTGGGCCGTGCATTTATATACCTTATGTGAAACTTTTTAAGAAAATGCAGAGCTGTTTTACATTCTCTCCCAGTTTCTTCACATCCTCTCCCAAACTTGCCGCTATGTATCTTTTTAGTCCTAGTCATCCTCGTGGGTGTAACGTAGTATCTCATTACTGTACAGTCGGCCCTTGATCTGTGCGTTCCGCTTCCGTGCACACAGAGGGCGGGCTCACTGCACCATTTTACGTAAGGACGTGAGCATTCTGGGATTCTGGTGTCCGCAGCGGTCCGAGGACCAGCCCCCCACAGATACAGAGGGGTGACTATCGATCTGCATTTCCCTCATTGCTGATGATGCTGAGCGTCTTTTCCTCTGCTTAGCATTCATCTGTCTTTTGGTGAGATGTCTATTTAAATCTTTTGCCCATTTTTGTGTTGGATTATTTGCCTTATTACTGAGTTGGAATAATTCTTTGGGTATTCTGGTGCATTCATTTTAGATGGCTGCTGTAAAAATTACCACAGGAGTTCCTGTGGTGTCTCAGTGGTAACGAATCTGATTAGTATCCATGAGGATGCAGGTTTAGTCCTGGCCTCGCTCCGTGGGTTAAGTATCTGGCCTCGGCACGAGCTGTGGTGTAGGTCGCAGACACGACTCAGAACCTGCGTTGCTGTAGCTGTGGTGTAGACTGGCAGCTACAGCTCTGATTTGATTCCTAGCCTGGGAACCTCCATATGCCTCAGGTGTGGCCTTAAAAAAAGAAACTAAAGATAAAAATCACCAAAACTTTAGTGGCTTAAAACAACACAAATTCATCATTTTATACTTCCATAGGTCAGAAGTTTGACACAGGTTTCACTGAGCAAAAACCATTGTGGTTTTTGGCAGGCTCTGGGAGATGGTCAGTTTCCTTGTCTTTTCCAGCTTCCAGAGGTTGTCTGCATTTCCTGGTGTGTGACCCCTTCCTCTGCCTTCAAAGCCAGCAATGGCTGTTCTTCCACTATCACATCTGTTTCTGACCACAACCTGGAAACAGTCTCTGATTTTAAGGAATCACGTGATTAGGTTAAGGTCACCTGAATCATCCAGGATAATCTCATCATCTGAGGTCCTTCACCTTAATCACATCTGCAAAGTTTCTTTTGCCACATAAGGTAACATATTCAAAGGATCTAGGGTTCAGGACTTGGGCATCGTTGCGTGGTCACATAAGGACACAAGTCGCTTGTCAGATATTTGATTGGTAAATATATTGACATATTCTCTCCCAACCTGTGGCTGATCTCATTTTTTTTTTTTTGCATCTTTTGAAAAGCATTTTAATTTTGAAGTCCAGTTTATCAATGTTTTTATCATTTGTGCTTTTGCTATCACAGCTAAGAAAACATTGCCTAACTCAAGGTCAGAAAGATTTACTCTCATGCTTTCTTCCAAGAGTTTTATAGTTTTAGCTCTTACATTTATATCCATGATGGATTTTGATTTAATTTTTATGTTACAGTGTGAGTTAAGGGTACAGATTTATTCTTTTACACCTGACTATCCAATTGTCCCAACACCATTTGTTGAAGAAACTGTTCTTTGCCAATTGAATTATCTTGGCACCTTTGCCAAAATTAATTGCCCGTGACTGTAGAGGTTTATTTCTGGATTCAGTTCTCCTCTGAAGATCTTTATGTCTCTCTTTGCCTGTACCACACCGTCTTGATTACTGTAGTCGTGTAGTAAGTTTTGAAATCGGTAAGTGTAAAGCCTCTGATTTGGTCCTTTTTCAAGACTGGTTTGGTTAGTCTGGGTCCTTTGGATTTTCGTATGAATTCACTATGTTGTGCCTCTGATTCCTTTGTCCGTCACCCATAGAGAATGCCTGTGGTTGTATCCATCTTGTCCACCGCCCAACACATTAAAGCAGACAGTACTCTATGCTGGTCTTCAGTGCAGACCTCCAGGAAAGACCCTGTCAGTCCCCAGAAGCGGTGTCTTACCCGGGAACATGGAGATACACCTGAGAGACGAAGAGGTCAGCTCAAGGCTGTGGGATCAAGGCTCAGCTCTTTCGTCTTGGGTCCCTTTTTCCCAGCCTGCAATGAGGAACCGCCCTCCCTCTGTCTCTCCCTTTGCTTTGCTTTGAGGTGTGAATGCTGTGTTCCATTGGGAGTGCTTGGGGCCGGAGTCGTTCACTTATTTATCCATCATGTCAAACATTTGTTTAATGCCTGATTTCAGGGGATGATAGGAAAAGTCAACACAAATTTTGGTGAAGACAACAGTCAGTCCTTTGGAGAGGCACCAAAGTCAGTCCTAATAGGTCCTGTTCCTTTGGGCCGTGGACTGTTAAAGCTAGAGAACGTGTCTGTGAACCTAGAACAGAGTCTGTAACTTCTGTCTCTGATCAACCAGTCCTGGCTTTGGTGCTTTCCTTTTCCTATACTTGAGGCAGTTGGAAACCTCAGACTGGGCTAGAAAGGCCCTCTAAGTCTTCTGGCTTACAGAGGCACTTTAGCCAGGAAAGTGAGAAATCCTTTTCTTAGACATTTCATACTTAACAGGTGTATTTGAGAGACACCTAGGGGGATGAGGCTTCTGGGTCGTAATCTGTCTTCAGCTGAATTTCTTACTTCCCACCTCCCGTTGTAGGAAATTGAGCTTGAAGTAGAGAATGTGGCTTTTCCAGCTCTCCAAGGCTCATTATTAATTGCCAGACATCTGCGGAATGTATGTTGCAGTCCACAAGCTGAAAAAGATCTCTTAGCAAATCCATATTTTCTTCTCTATAGTTGTTTCTAGGTGAACCGGTTTTAAGCCTTAGTGGAGGCTTCAAAAGTTAGCCTTGGAGTTCCTGTTGTGGCTCAGCGGGTTAAGAACCTGACGTTGTCTCTGTGAGGATGCGGCTTCAATCCCTGGCCTCGCTCAGTGGGTTAAGGATCCAGCATCACTGCAAGCTGCGGCATGGGTCACAGATGTGGCTCGGATCTGGTCTGCCCTGGCTGTGGCCTGGGCCTGCAGCTGTAGCCCCCATTTGATTCCTTAGCCCCGGAACTTCTATGTGCCGCAGGTGTGGCTATAAACAAACAAACAAGCAAACAAACAACAACAAAAAAAAACAAACAGCCTTCACTCTACAACATCTTGGATTTTTGCTAACAAATTCTGGGGTGCTGAAAACTTGGCAGATAGATGGTATGAGGCTTAAGATTAAAAAAACAATAATCGCTTAGTCAGCTGTTTGCAGCCTCAGAGCGAGGTTTACCAGCCTCCTGGCCTAGAAAGTGGGGCCCTCGTCGCCCAGCCCTTTACTTCCGCAGCCCAGTCAGTTCCTATAACACACCACTGCTGGTGCCTCCTTCTACGTCTGGCCTCAGAAACAGAAAACTCAAGTTGAACCAGCTTGAACAAGTCAGAAGATATATTGCTTACAAAACCGTGAAGTCTGGGGCTGAAGGAGGGCTGAAGGGTGGCTCAGGCCAGGAGCTCAGCGCTGTTTACTCCTCTCGTTCTCTCTCTCTTTTTTTCTTTTATTCTATCCAGTTAGGTGGAGGGTTTCTTTCCCTTTTTGGAGGTTTAAGTTCTTCTGCCGGCGGTCAGTAGATGTTGTGTGCGGATCGCTGGACGTGTAGACGTGTTTTTTTGAGGAGTTCGGGGAGAAGATGAGTGTGCCGCCCTGCTCCTCCGCCGTCATGGTACTTCTCCTCCACTGTTTATTTCTAAAGCTTTCCGTTTCTCTGACCCACGAGCCATGGTCTTGGTCTGCCCACAAGGATTCCTATAGACTTACGAGACAGCCGTAATTATTTTAAGATGTCATAGGTCTTGTGCCTGGACAGCTTTGAACCCCTGTAATGCCTGAATCCTGTCCCCAGAGATTCTGATTTAATTGGTCTGGGTGTGCTTTCAAAGTTGAGAATCAAGACTAATCTACGTGAAAAAAATTCAAGAAGTGTAAATCTAAAGCAGCTGGTACTGAGCGGTAAGTCAGAACCGTTCGGGGTTTCCTGTGTCTCTGAATCCGAGATGACACTGATAGAAAGATTACTTTGTGTGCCACGAAGAAAGAAAAAAATGCTGCCATTTAAACTACAGCCCTCCACCAATTGTCATCGGTATCCTGGTTTCAGAGATAAAGTGTGAGGATAAAGCTGCCTCTGAATCCATGAAATAACGCACGTATCCAAAAGAGAATTAATTGCCTTTTAAAGTAGTCGTCTTAGGAGGAGGGGTTTTTTACAGATGCCTTTGAAGTGACTCTGTTCAGAACACTGTGGAATGTTTTGCTTTGCCTTCAGAACACATTTTCTATTTACACAAGAAACTCATAGCATGTCGGAGCTGGAGGCGACATTAGAGGCCGTCCAGACCAACCCCTGGATCGATTTAATTACAGTTGCACCTTGTTTGAGATTAAATATGGTATTTCCCAGCCTTAATCTCTCACTCTATTCACCATTCTTGGCTTTGGATAGCTCTGGGCTGTTTCCAACAAGCAAATCCAACCTCTGAGGATGAAGATTTGCCACCAATGAGGCAGATTTCAGGGTGACATGGAGCAGGTTCCCAGAAGGGGAACCGAGTGCTGGGATAAGTAATGGAACTTCCTTTGCAATGAGGTCTTACTCTCATTTTGAGGTTTATGTTGTATTTTGTCAAGATCAGTCACATGGCCAAGCTTGGTTCCCCAGAGTGAAGATGCCAGGAGTGGGACCTTGGGGTGCCTGAAACGAGGTCCACCCCACACTTACTGGAGCTTCTTCAGATACAGGAACCCCATAGTGGCTGGAGGGGAAAACCTCAAACAAAGGCAACCTGGTGCATAGCTTGCAACCTCATCAGAGGGAAACCAGCAAGGATGCTTTTGGCTCTTTTGCTGAGAGCGAAATGAAGACCCAGAAGAAGCAGGCTGGGCCAGGGCCACGGCAGGTCGGCGTTAAACCCAAGGCAGCAGGAGGGCTCTTGCCTCCCTCGCCAGGGCACCCCAACCAGCCTGTGCTTCCTCTTTGCTTTGTAACACCTCCCAGCGCTTACGCAGCTTGGGGTTTGAGTTGGGGCTGGAGCTGGAAGTCAGGCAGCAGGCTGAGGACGGCTGTGCCGGTCGGGCGTGTTTACAGCTCCAGCACAGTGCGCCGGTCTAGGATCGACGGTGAATTAAAGCCTTGCCCTGGGGTCTCCAGGCGGCTGTTCACGTCACATATTTTTTTCCCATTTGTAATGCAGGCAAGTCGATGGACTCGGATAGAATGGTTTTTGATGGGGGCGTGGGCTGAGCAGTGATTCTGGCAAATCCTCACTGGAGGAAACTGGACTAGAGGTGGCTCCGCTGAAAACTTTTCACAGCAGTGTGGCAAGGCCAGGGGAGAGACGAGGAGAGCTCCGAGGGCGGGCAGCAGTGCCTGGGCTCGAGTCTCTGCATCCGACACCAACGGCGTGGACTCCAGCCAGTGCGCCTCTGCTCACCCGGCCCCCCGCTCCTGGACCTTCTCTGCAGCTCTTTGATCAGCATCATCCTCTTTTCTTCATCATAGAAGGACATTTTATCATAAAGTTTGTAATAAGGCCCCTTAACTTGCGTCCCGGTAAACTCCCAGGTAGTGATATTGCTGCCACCCTGGGGACCTCGGTTTGAGTAGTGTGGGCCTAAGACAGCAGATCTCAAAGTGTGGTCCCTGGGCAGCAGCAGCAGCATCTGGAAACTTGTTAGAAAGGCATGTTCTCAAGGCAAGTGCCAGGAATCTGTGTTTTTTTTTTTTTGTCTTTTTGCCTTATCTAGGGCTGCACCTGCGGCATATGGAGGTTCCCAGGCTAGGGGTCTAACAGGAGCTGTAGCCGCCGGCCTTCGCCACAGCCACAGCAACGCGGGATCCGAGCCGCCTCTGCAACCTACACCACAGCTCACGGCAACGCCGGATCCTTAACCCACTGAGCAAGGCCAGGGATCGAACCCGCAACCTCATGGTTCCTAGTCGGATTCGTTAACCACTGAGCCACGAAGGGAACTCCAGAATCAGTGTCTTAATAAGCCTTCCTAATGGTCGAATACAAGCTAGGTGATGTCCTAGTGCTTTTGCAGAGGCCTGGTTACACTCTAGAATCACCAAGGGAGTTTTAAAAACCACTGGCCCTTCCTACCATCGCTAGGCTCCAGATCTCCAGGCTAACTTGGGCAACTATAAGCCTAAAATACTTTCCAAGTGATCCTGATGCATCATGAAGGTTCAAACTCAAGGAGCGCTTCTGACAGCTTACTGGTTAGAAGCACCTTCCGAGGAAGAAAGAGGCTTGTCGGAGCCACACAGCCTTTCCAGAGCCCCTTATTCCCTCCCCTGGGAGTTGCCAGTGTTTCTGGGCACACGTGGGGCTCAGCGGCTCCTAGCCTGCACTGCCAGTCAGCGCCTGCCCTTGCTGTCAACACAACGACCTGTTTTTCTGGACTCCATGCTCTTTAGCCCTGCCTGCCTACGTGCGGATAAGACACCCTGGAAAGGGTTGTTCCGCGGAGCCATCACTCTGCTTCCGGGCTTTTCCGAGCCCAGCAGTGAGGTCCTGGGAAGCCGGGGCTGGTGGGGGACATTCATTGACCATTCGTTCTAAATTTCCCAAAGCCACTTCTTCCTCTTAGGGTCCGGCTGGGGTGTTGTCCCCGTTCCCCTGATGAAGGCTTTGAAGCCGGGAGTGGCCCACTCCCCCCAGCTCCCCCTGCCCTCCCCTTGCCCTCAGGACATTCCAGGAGATCAGGGTCTCGCTGCTGCCCGAGATCATCGGGCTCAGCAGCCCTCCCACCGGGACGGGAGCGGCACCGCAGAGAGGAGTCAGGGCGTATGGGCCTCTGAAAGGGCCGCTCTCAGTTGGCTGAAGTTAATCCCTGAAGCCAAAGGGCTCCCACGCTGCCTCTGTTCAGACTGAAAATGAGTCATTATTGTTGGTTATTTCCCCCCACCAAGCAATAGCTGATTAGGCTTCTTAATTATATTGAATTTAGTCTCGTATTTAAAACAGGTTCCTTGAGCTTGCTCAGGGAGCAGGACTGGTGGCTCGTGGGCCTGGTAAATGACAAGATGAAGCCAACACAGGTCTCAACATTTGCAATGAGTCATGCAGCACACGAGTTACCCGTGGCTTATGCAGTCAATCTGGGCCTGAAGTGTGTGTATGTCTGTGTGTGTGTGTGTGTGTATGTGTGGCAGTTGCTTGATCTGTCCACCTGCCCCTCACTAATATTTGGTGTCCGTGCCATGAAGGCAGCTGGTTTCCTGGCACCTGCTGCCTGGCAGATGGGCCTTGACCTTTGTAGTAACTAGCACTGTGTTAGGTAAACAAGACCCCCCTGCCCCGTCCACTCTCTGCGCCTGCTGCCAGTGAGCTCTGTTTTTGACAGGCATGGGCTAGGGAGACGGGGAGGTTGATGGCGGGGGCAGAAGAGAGGGCACCTGCTGAACTGGGGGTGGGAGGCAGATGGTGGCTCGAAGCCTGGCCTCTCACCCCAGCCAGATTTGGTCCGTCACCGGGAAGCCGGGAGCCCTTCCTAGCCCCCACCAAGCAGCTCTGAGGATGCAGGGGGGTGGCCGCGGCCGGCAGGAGAACGGGCAAGGCAGGCAGATCAGTTCCATAGCCACATCCTTGATCTTGTGGCTGTGAGAGCAGGAGCCAGATGACTCCTGATGGCAGAGCCCAGCTGCTTGCGGAGGGCCAGGCCCAGTCCCAGGCCCCCTATTAGTCTGATGGATGGCTCGAGTGCTGCTAATGTGGTTAGGGTGGGCAGTGGCCTGGAGGGGCTGGGAGCACAGAGATGGGCCAATAGAGGCCCCGCTGTAATCACATTCACCCGAACAAACAGGGGCCTGGATTGCCCACCCAGAAGCCCAGAGGATATTAGTTAAAGTCATTTAGAAATATTTTTTATATCAAGCTTTTCTTACCTTATTTTTATTATTTTAAACATTCAGTTACTGCCAAGGGCACACATAGAAGAAGAAACAGCTCTAAAAATGGCTGTGGAAGAGTGGCCAGAGCAGACTACCTCCCTGCAGCCCCAAGTCTCCAGGGTGGGCCCAGATCTGCAGGGGGGATGGGAGCACCCCATGCTTATCAGAGGCTAATAAACCACTGAGCCGCTTTCTTACATTTCCCAGGCTTGAATGGCTACTCATTTTTCTAAAAATAAGCTTTTGGGGGAGGGGAAGGGAGTGGGATGGACTGGGAATTTGGGGTTAATAGATGCAAACTGTTGCCTTTGGAATGGATAAGCAATGAGATCCTGCTGTATAGCACTGGGAACTGTACCTAGTTACTCACCATAGAGCATGATAATGTGAGAAAAAAGAATGTATACATGTATGTGTAACTGGGTCACCTTGCTGTACAGTAGAAAACTGACAGAACACTGTAAACCAGCTCTAATGGAAAAAATAAAAATCATTGTAAGAAAATACCATATGGTCCAAACAAACAAAAAAACTAAGCTTTTGATTTTAGGTAGCTTTAGTTTTATTACAAAATATGAAGAAAGAACAGAGAACTCCCTACCTCCCTCCACCTCCAGTTTCTCCTATCATTAACCTTCTGCATTAGGGTGGTACACTTGTCACAGTTAATGAATCAATATTGATACACTGTTATTAACTAAAGTCTATATTTTATTCACATTTCTTTAGTTTCTGCCTTTTTCTGTCCAGGGTCCCCTTTCCCCAGCCCCAGCAACTGCTAATCTACTTTCTGTCTTTATGGGTTTGCTTATGTCTGGACATTTCAGATAAATGGAATCCTACGAGATGTGGTCTCGTGTCTGGCTGGGCTGGCTGCTCTTACACAGACTTTAATAGCTTTAATTCATATCCTTGGATTGAAGACAGGATTCTAGGGGAACAAAAAAATCGAGGGACATAGGCAAGAATTAACTGGAATTCTGAGCCCCAATCCAAAACTGGAGCATTTTCTGTCTCTCATCTATCTGTCCATTTGTTCATTTATTCAGCATCCTCTGGATGTGGGGTGCTGGGGTGAACCCCTCCCGGAGCCGGACTCTCAGCCTCCGACCGACTGCCAGACCCTTTTAAGTGACCTGCTCCGCCCTTGCTTGTCTGTAGTCTAGATCCATCCTCCCAGCCCTGAGCCAGGACACGTCTCAATGCTCTGCTCACAATCACTCGATAGCTTTTGATAGCTTTTAATTTTCCTCCGAGTGAGAACCGAGGTCCCTACAATGGCTACAAGGCTCCCTGTAGCCCCCGTGGCTTCATTTCATGCCATAGCCTCCTTTTCCACGCCGGCCTCTACCCCTTTTTCATATCCTACCAGGCACACTCCCCATTCAGACCCTTTCCCACTGGCTGTTTTTTTTCTGCCTGGAGGCTTCTTGCTGCAAATATCTGCATGGCTCACTCCCTCACCAGCTTCAGATCGTATTGTGCAACTAGCTTGTCAGAGACCTTCCCCGACCATCTTATTTAAAACAGCAATGTTGGAATTCCCGTCGTGGCTCAGTGGTTAATGAATGACTAGGTTCAGATTCGATCCCTGGCCTTGCTCAGTGGGTCACGAATCCAGCTTTGCTGTGAGCTGTGGTGTAGGTTGCAGACGCAGCTCAGTTCCTGCATTGCTGTGGCTGTGAGGTAGGCTGGCAGCTGTAGCTCTGATTCGACACCTAGCCTGGGAGTCTCCATATGCCGTGGGTGCGGCCCTTAAAAGCAAAATAAAATAAAATAAAACAGCAATCTTCCCTTGGGTTCCTTCTTCTCCTTCTGTGGTTTATTTTTCTGCATTGCACTCATACCATCTGGTAGGCTATATATTTTGGTTTTTTATTTGTTTATTCTCTCTCTCCTCCCGTTAGAGCACGAACTGACGAGGAAGGGGAATTTTTTTGGTCTGTTACACTTACTACTATATCCTCAATGCTCAAAATATGTTTGATATGTAGTGTATGCTCAATAAATATTTGTCACATGAATTATAAATTATTCACTCTCAATCTTTTATCTCTTCTAATCAGAAATCTCTTAGAATTCAGCTCCCTGCTGCTACAGAATGTAAGGGGATAATATAGGGGGAGGCTTGTTCTATAGGACTCTTGAAAGATAAAATTCATGCTCTTTGGGAGGAAGAAAGTTCAGAACATACTTCATTCATTCGTTCATTATTTAGCCCTTGTTAAGTAAGTGCTGTGTAAGATTCTTTGTTGTTGTTTCACCGCATCCTGGGTCAGGTATAAGATTCTTAAATAAGATTAAAAACAACTTGTTCATCTATCCAGTCAGTAAATATTTGCTGAATGCCTATTAATTTACTGTTGTCATGCCAGATACTGGAGATACAGCAGCGGAGAAAGAGGATGCAGTCTCTGTCCTTACAGAATTTACCCTGCCGCGTGGGAGGTGGGTATTGAAAAGATTATTACACAAGTAACTTTTAAATTATGGTCTTTAATACATGCTCTGAAGGAACGAGAAGCAGATTTGTGTCCTCTGGCTGAGCCCCATTCAGAAAAGAAGCATGAGTTTTCCTCTGCCTACAGCCACCAGCGTTCTCAGGGTTTCAAGGTCAATTACAATTTAAAATAGTCCTTCCCCTCCCCGCTGTAGTCGCTATGTGTGTACTTCAGCTGGTCAGACCATCCATTTGGATTTCAGACTCAGGAGAAAAAGGTTTTAGGATCCATGCCTCCAGGATCAAGATAGGAATACACTACGAACCAGAACTGACCTGCTGTCCTAGGTCATAACCAAATGCCCGATTTGCCAACAATCTGAACTCGCGAAGGTCACCTGGAACACACAGGGGAAGTTTGGGTGTGGGCCCTCCATTCCCATGGAAACAAAAGCTCTTTCTTTCTGACTCAGAGTCTTTAGGGAATGACTGACTGAGAAGATCTACAGAGCATCTTATTCTTCCGGGCTAGAAGTGTGGTCCAGAGCTGCTGGGGGTGAGGTGATGATGGATGATGAGGTGTCTGCTTAGAGTCAGGTTTGGAACTTCAATCATTGTCCCACAGAAACTGCCGTGAGCAATGGCTAAGAGTAGTTGAAAAATACATTGGCTATTTTGTTGGTTTAAAAAAAATCTCTGTGGGAGTTCCCGTTGTGGCTCAGCGGGTAACGAACCTGTCTAGTATCCATGAGGACTCGGGTTCCATCCCAGGCCTTGCTCAGTGGGTTAAAGGATCTGGCGTTGCTGTGAGCTGTGGTGAAGGTGGCAGATGCGGCTCGGATCCCATGTTGCGGTGGCTCCACAGCTACAGGCCGGCAGCTGCAGCTCCAATTCGACCTCTAGCCTGGGAACTTCCCTATGCCACAGGTGCAGCCCTAAAAAGATTAAATAAATAAATTTTTTGTGACTGGCCTAGGAATCTGGCCGCCTACTGTGTCAGGAAGCATGGAAAATTACTGGCTTTGGAGTCTCACATACCTGGGTTTTAATCTTGGCTCCACAGATACTTGCTGTGTAGCCGTGGGCATGTCTTGCTACCTTCTGTAAGCCCCGGGTTCCTTGTTTGTAAAACGGCGGCTGTTGATACAGCCTGATGCTTAGTGAATTGGTTAGAACGGTTGATCTTCAGTAACTAAGGAAATCTCTGTGGCGTGACACAATAAAGTTTTATTTCTCACTCATGTCAAAGTCCAGCCTAGGCCAGTCGTGGGGTTTGGCTCCATGCAGTTACGGAGGGACCTCGGACCCTTCCGTTTAGTGGATTCCCAAAGTCCCTTCCCTTTCACTGCGCCTGTGCATCTGGCAGAGCCCTGGAGGAGGAGGGGGCACACGGAGGGCTGGGCGGGACGCGTTTGTCTGGGCCACATTCGGAGCTGTGCCCGTGATTTCCATCTGCATCCTGTTGTCCCGTGGCCACCCCTGATATAAGGAAGCCTGAGAAGGACTGACTGTGTGCCTGAGAGCAAAGGGTTACAACCGACGCCGCAAACAAGCCAGTGTCTGGCACTCCTGCCTTGTAAGGTTGTAATGAGGTGGGGATGTAATGAGACAAAGAAAGCGGACGGAATGCCTCTATCCCATGTAGACTCAATCGACGTTAGTTTTCACGACACTGTTTACACGGGCATGTGAAGTTTGAATCCCAAACAAGCAACTTAGAAAGGACTTCCAAGCCTCCGTTTCTCTGTTGGATGTGGGCTGCCTTGCCTGTTTGTCCTTGGCTCCCCGGGAATTCTGACTGGCTGGCACCCGGGGGTTAAACTGCCCCGGCCCCCACTGACACTCACCAGCTGGGTATCTTCCCGAGGGCCTTCAGCCCTCCTTCTGTGCAGTAAACACATCTGGCGTTCCCCATTCTGGAAATACAAGCGACCAGTCAATTGAAAAAGGCGTCTGCTGATGGTAGCATGACAAGCAATATCCATAACTGCTTGTAATCTCCGTCAGACATCGCCCGCTCCCATCCAGCCCCACGCAGCACAAAGCGGCTCCCGTTATCTTGGCGGCCTTCTGTCGCCAAAAATGCCGATGAAGCCTGACCTGATGTTCCAGTCAACAGGCCCTCTGAGCAAAGGGCCTTCTTCAAGGGCTCACCTGCCAGGATGGCAGGTGAGTGGGCCGCGGGAGCAGCTTGCAGGAGGCGGGCAGCTGCGCAGTGCAACGGAGGGCAGGTTTTGGGAATTAGAAGTCTCAGATCTGCAGCTCTCTAGCCCCGCGGCCTTGGAAAAGTCACTTTCCCCCTCTAGCCTCCGTTTCCTCATTGGCGTAAAGAGGATAAGCGTGGTGCTTTGTGGATCTGCGTCATGGGAGGTGTCAGGGCTCGAGGGACACACGTAGCCGAAACGTACATAACACCAACATTCCTGATAAAAAATTACCTGGTGGGAACATGTACCCAGGCAGGTGGGTTTGGAACTCTGAGGCGGAAAGACTGTCAGCATCTCTGAGTTTTAGAGGATGTAGTTGTCTCTTGTCTTGTGGGCAAGTGGTGACAGGAAGGATTCCGAGTTCTCTAGCCACAGTCATCTGTCCTGGACCAACCCGGGGAGAAGGCAAGAAGCATGGCCTGATGGGGACTTGTGACTGCGTCTCTCCCAGAGCAGGCTCCACGTGGGGAGAAGCAGGAAGGTCGCCCATCCAAGGCCAAGAGGGCTGTGGTCCCCTGTCTCTGCCATGATGATAGTTCTGCACCACACTTCATCGTTGACGCAGCCTTCTTCCAGGCTGTGCCCCATTCACCTTCACAAAAACCTTCCAAGCCAGGCATTATGTCTTCACGGAGCACAGGCTGAGACGTCGAGCAGCTTGTCCACGGTTCCGTAACCGCATCTGTCTGATTCTGAAGCTGTATCTCCTCCCCCCACGCCACAGCTGCTCTACTTCTCCGTTCCCAGATACAACCCCCCAGAAAGGCTTCATCTTCTCCAGACTACACGTGGGCAGATGCATGCTCCCGGATCCTCTCTGGACTAGAAAATGGGAACGTCTTGGCTTCTCTGTGCCTGGGACATGGCACAGTGCCCTCCAAGTGGTTATAAGACGGATGATTGACAGAGTGAATTGGCAGGAGGCAGGGAAAGCCTTGGGTGTGGACGAGAGCTCAGAAATGGATGGCTGACCATTGGCGTGGTGCTGTGTGCGCTGAACGGAAAGGGGTTAGGAAACGGGCAGAAAGGAGGCCGGATGACAAAGCTTTCTCACGTTCTGTTCATTACTAGGGAGAATCCAGACATGGATTTCCCATGGTTCCAGAACAGACCATAGAAAAACTCGAAGAGCTTCCTGCAAAAGGGTCTCTCCGGGGGCCACGGGTAGGATTAAAAGCTCTGCTCGGGAGGTCCGGGCGTGGCTTAGTGGAAATGAATCTGACTAGTATCCATGAGGATGCATGTTTGATCCCTGGCCTTGCTCAGTGGGTTAAGGATCCGGTGTTGCCGAGAGCTGTGGTGTAGGTCAGTGGCTATAGCTTGGATTTGACCCCTAGCCTGGGAACCTCCATATGCCGTGGGTGTGGCCCTAAAAAGACACGGACACACACACACGCTCCGCTCAGATGGACCTGGGCAGCTGGACCATGAAAAGAGGCTGCGCTGACTCCCATCCTGTGTAGAAGGACTGACATGGCCCTGGCCCCAGCCGGGGTGGACTGTGAGCCCGGGGGCTTCTGTGCAGCAGGTGGCAGAGCGGTTAGAAGTTCCACGTGGGGCCGGTAGTACGTACGCCCGCGGTGTGTCCGGAGAAGCTGAAACCCACTTCTCCGGGGGTGGGGAAGGAGTCTGGCTCTGAGAAGACAATTTAGAGCTGGAGGAACCCCATGTCACTGGCGAATGTGGGCGCGGCTGCAGAGCCAGCCCCTGCCCTGGCGACCCAGAGGTCATGGAGTCACAGCGTGGAGGGCCCCGCCTTGTGGGGCAGCAGCACTGAGGGGAAGGGGGGAGGGTGCCTTGAAAATGAAGAGATCAGAGGATTTTCCTGTGGAGAGTTATATGCAAAGACACATTTACAGGCAGGAAGTTGTGTGTGTGTGTCAGAGATGGGGAGACCTCACCCCCGAGCCGGGGCAGGATCGGGGTTTTGAGGGAACCCCAACCCAGTGGTGAGCCATCCATGTGCTGAGGAAATGGAGCAGCAGCCTCAAGATTCCTCCAAGGAAGAGAGACACGGGGGCAGGCCTTCCCGTCTCCCCTTTTCCCCCGGCCCCCGCCTGGTGGGGTGGGGCGGGGTGGGTGTGCTGCGGGCAGCAGCCCCCGCACAGCCCCGCCCGTCCTCTCTGATGACTGTGACCCACCACTGAAACCCCATCAGCCGCCAGGCAGAGGAGGTCAGGCCCGGTGGCTTCAGACAGTGGCCTTATCGGCTGCTACTAGTGAGGGTATAAGCAGGGGCTTGGATGGTATCATTCTAATTTACACGGGATTTTGTTTCTTTCCAGGTACTTAGCATGTGGATCTAGGTGATATCAAAGGCAGAGCATTATACAATAAGTAGGCTTAACCTCCATCTCACCCCCTCTCATCCTTCTGTCTCTTCATTGAGGCCACGAGGCGCTGCAGCTGGGGTTGCCATAGTGACCAATTAGGATTACTGAGATGTTCTTGCAGAGAGAAAAGGGAGTATTGATTTAGCTTTGACAGAGGGGAACTGGGGGACGAGGGGAGCCCAAGGGTGCTCAGCATTAATAGAGGCGGAATGTGTCACCCTCTCGGCTGCCTGGAGTTGTGTTGTTTGGGGCTGGACTTCACATGCGGTGGAGACCGTGGCAGGCCCCTGCCTGCTTGGAGCTCAGAGTCTGCATGGCAGTGCTGAGGGGCCTGTGAGGGTTTCGTTTTCGGGGGGAGGGTTAAGGAGTGCTGCCGTCATCTGCAGGGCGACTCTCAAGAGAAGTCGGCAATTTGGCTCAGCTGGCAGGAGGCTCAGATGGCCACACATTCCCCGTCCCTACCCACACCCCCACAAAGGCTCCCCATTGTCACTCGAGTCTTTGGGGCAGGATCTGACCACATGGCCTTGAACCTTTAGAAGCTATGAATGGGCCAAGCATCTGATATCACTGTGTGCAGAATCAGCTCCTCTGACTTTACGACTTTAGGAATTTCAAACCAAGAGGCAAATGGGGGCCCAGAAGCCTCCCGGGTCAGATGGGGCTCAGTGGTGAGGCGGCTGAATCCAGCTGTGTGGCCCTCGATAAGCTTCCTAACATTACCGGCCTCAGTTTGTCCCTCTTGCAACAAAGGGTGGTAATGATCTGCTGAATAGGAGGGGATGAGATGAGAACCTCTGTTGCTGATGTGCCTGGCATATTGTAAGTGCTGGGGCTGGACTGAGAGGAGCTGGGGGCAGAGAACAGGCAACAGGCAGCTGGATGAGCAGGAGAGAGAGGGGTGGGAGATGGGAGTGTGGAGACCGGGGAGGAGTGCAGGTGGATTCTGGATGGAGGGAGAGAAAGGACTGATGCCCCAGGCAGGGCGAGTGGAGGGGCAAAGGAGGAAGGGCATCGGGGGGGACCGGGGGTGGTGCGGAAAGGCGGGGGCTGCTTGGCAGGAAGGGGGAAGAGGGGCCCTGCTTTCACTCGGAGGCGTGTTTCCTTTTCCTCATCTCTGGATTCAGGGGAGCAGACTTCTAAAGTTCACTGGTAGTGAAAAGATAGTGAGTGAAAGGAATTCAGGGACAAAGACCACCTTGTCCTGGGCCTGAGCAGGTGTATCTGGCTCCAGGGCTCACAGTTAGAGCACAGCGGGAGAGGGGGCCCAGGAACAGCAGCTCCTTTGCCCTCTTGGCCCCCACCCCCTGCCTCTGCAGGATTTAATAACTGCCCCCCTTAAAGATCAGGAGACATGATTAATTCTGACTTGAGGATTATTAAAATGCTTCCACTGAGCATCTGGCATTAAAAGTTTTAAATCAATTAATCTGTTGTTTGGGGGAGGGCGTTCTCGTTAGCACAGCTGCAGAAGCCATTCAACTTGGGCTGGGCTGGGGCAGTAGCGGATGGCCTCCTTTGGGAACTGCGGGGACACCCACTGGGCTCCAGGAATTTCTCGCAGCTCCCAGGCTAGGACTCTCTCACCATCTCTCAGCCAACTCACTGTGCATCCAGCTTCCAAGTGGTTTTCTTTCCACTCCCCATAAGGTTACCTGGTAAAATACTGGATTCCTAGTTAAGTGTTAATTTTACTTGTTTGTTTGCTTATTTTTAGGACCACACCTTTGGCATATGGAGGTTCCCAGGCTAGGAGTCAAATTGGAGCTGCAGCTGCTGGCCTACGCCACAGCCACCGCAACACCACATCCGAGCAGCGTCTTCGATCTACGTCACAGCTCACGGCAACGCCGGATCCTTAACCCACTGAGCGAGGCCAGGGACTGAACCTGCATCCTCATGAATATTAGGTTCCTTACTGCTGAGCCACAAGGGGAACTCCCTAAATTTGAATTTTAGATAAAAGTGGACTTTTTTTTTAAGTATAAATATGTCTCCTGAGTATTTGGGACACACAAGATGTACAAAATGATTGTATTCATTGTTTATCTGAAATTCAGATGTAATCGGGCCTTGTGTATTTTTATTTGCTAAATCTGGCAACCTTCCCCACCTTTCCCCCACCCCCTGCCTGTTTTAGGAGCCAGACTTCCGAGCTGAAGCGGGACTCCTAGCTTTGAGCCCTGGGCCTGCTGTGTACCTGCCAGATGTCCTGGGGAGCGTTGCTGCTTCTTCCTCGGTCGAGCAAGAAATAAGCAACTTTGAACTCAGAGGCACTTAGGCATTTGTGGGACTCTAGCACAGTGGTTTGCAAAATCTCCATTTGACTGGTGAAGCATATGGGGAAATTACATTCTCAACCAAGAGCCCACACTTGGCATTGTTTTTAACTTGCATCCCTGTTGGGGTTATGTAGCCGTGAGCTCCTTGATGGCACAGCTGTGCCCGGTCCACATTTGCATCCCCAGCAACCTAGTCCAGGGCTAATACGTGGCAGACCCTCAATGTAAGTTCATAAAATGAATTCATAAGTAAATGAACCTTTCCAGTCTTTTCACACAGGCTCCTGAATAACTAGCGTTGTAATCTATAAATTATAAAGGTTTAAGTGTACAGAAATGGCCAGGGTCAGAATCAATCTTAAGTCCCCTGGACCAGGCATTGGACCAGGGGCCAGGATCCCTAGGCTCAAAACCTAGATGCAGGTGGTTCCCGTTATGGCTCAGTGGAAATGAATCTGACGAGTATGCATGAGGACGCAGGTTTGATCCCTGGCCTCGCTCAGTGGTTAAGGATCTGGCATTGCCGTGAGCTGTGGTGTGGGTCCCACACATGGCTCAGATCTGGTGTTGCTGTGGCTGTGGCGTAGGACAGCGCTTACAGCTCTGATTTGATCCCTAGTCTGGGAGCCTCCATGTGCCGTGGGTGTGGCCCTAAAATCACAACAAAACAAAACAAAAAACCTAAATGCAAGTCCTGGTGCTGGGTAATATCTTATACCCTTGGCAAAGTTCTCACCCCTCTCTGGGCTCTGGTTTCCTCGTCTGTAAATGGAGGCAGTCACACCTGGGGTCTTTACAGCCCAGAAATTCTGAGAGAGCTGCACCAGAGCTGAACTCTGTGGCCCAGCTTTGAGTGGATCAAGTTGAAGGCTGAATCCTGGGTCTAATCTGAGTCCCAGAGCCTGGTAAGGTCATGCACAGTAAAGCTCCATCTGGAAGTCCTGGGAAGGCCCTGTTCCTCAGGTCGGTTTCGGATCTCAGGTGCTTTCTCTGCCCAGAGGGACCAGCCTCTGCTCTCTCACTGGCTAAGCAGGAGGGAGGTGGGGGGGGGGGGCCGCCCTCCCGGACTCGGCATCCCGTCCAAGTCTCTCCTGACCCTTGTCTGCAGCTCAGATATTTCTTTTCAGCCTCCGCGGTCAGCCTAGATTTATCCTGCCTCGTGTCTCTCATGTAAAATGCATATCCCAACACTTTGCTGGGTTAAATGATTTAACAGCCGAGGCAGAGAGAATTAGGGGTCCGGGAGCAGGAGGCAATGCCTGCTTTTCAGATGAGATTGGAAAGGAGATGGAGATCGGTGGTGACGATAATCTCTTATTTTAATAGTATAAAATAACTGTCCCACTGAATCAGAGTGAGCGATGAATTCGGTGGCCTGGGGTTAGAGACAGCTGAGCCTGGAGAAAAGAGCCTCGGTGGGGGAGGGGCGGCAACAGGGACACCCCTCTTCCTCCGTCACTCCCTCTCTCGTCTTTCTCTTTTGGAGATTTGTGCCAGCACCATCCTGTGCCCCTCTAAGCTTGTGGGTAGCCAGGGAGCCTGGAAGGGAGAGTGGTAGATTTGGGGAGGGTGTTGTGTGCATGTGACAGAGAGAGAAAGAGAAAGAGAACAAGAAAGGGAAAGAAAGGAAGAAAAATGAATGAATGAAAATAAATCTGGGGAAACTGATGATCTTTCTTCCTTTGTGGTCGTCTGATAGGAGATAGGCTGCTCTGTGACCCTGGACTGCCTGAAGGCAGGGGCCGGGACAGGATGACCTCTAGGAGGCATGGGGACGGCTAGCTGACACCCAGCATCATAGGACACTTGGTCCTGGCCCCAGTGAACCCAGGGGGAATGACTCACTCTTCCATCTTGACTGGCATCTGCCCCTTGATTGGCAGGTACATATTAAACACCTATCACGTACCCCTCTCTCTGAGGTCGGCCGGACCAGACCGGGGAGGTTCCAGAAGGAGCCAGGTGGTGGCAACAGTCTCCGCGGCACCTGTTGGCTCAGCAGGGCTCCCTTCGCAGCGGGCCGCTAGTAGCCGAGGAGCTGCAGACCTGTCCTCTTCCCTAGGATTAATTCATTACTCCAGCCCTACTGGGTTCCGCCAGGTTCAAACGTCAGAACTGAATATGCAGCGAACGAGCCCAATGCCCTGTCTCTTCTCACTCTAGCCCTAACCCTTCTCTCCCTCTCTAAGCGGACGCTGTAGGTGTCAGGGGGCTGCGTAGGGTAGCCTGGGGTTGTGGCCGCCTGAGCTGGCGAATGGGAAGTCTGCTCCATTTACGGACTTGTTCATGGTGCAGAGAAAGCCCACGCTCTCTGGGGCCCCTGAGTCCATACGGCTCAGCACGAGTGGAGCAGTGCGGACAGCTGATCACAGGCAAAGGCTTCACCCCCTGCCTTGTACGAGTCAGCAGCCATTTATGAACTCAGACGTGTCGGGTCCATGATTGGCATTAAGGTACAAAGCTGAACAATTTGATTAGTTCAGTTTTAAAAATAAATGTCTCGTGAACATCTAAAGAGCCAGTGGAGTGTAGTCCTTAGGAAGGTTCTGGAACCAGACGTCGTGGTTTGACCCTGGTTGGGTGTGTTCACTTAGGCAAGTCGGTCGCTTCTGTTTCCCCGCCTGCAACACTGGGATTGCAAAATACCACCTTCATGTACTTGTTTTGAGCGTTAAATGAGTTAATACAAGTAAAACTAGCAATCGCTAAATAGAGTTGTTGGTCTTATGTGGTAAGAACTTAGGGTCTCCGAGTTGAAAACAGAATGGGAGTTTCCCGTCATAGCTCAGTGGTAACAAACGCGACTCGTTCCATGAGGATGCCGGTTCGATCCCTGGCCTCATTCAGTGGGTCGAGGATCCAGCATTGCCGTGAGCTGCGGCATAGGTCACAGATGTGGCTCGGATCCCGCGTTGCCGTGGCTCTGCTGTAGGCTGTGGTGTAGGCTACAGAGCTCTGCTTCAACCCCTGGCCTGGGAAATTCCATATGCTGCGGGTGTGGCCCTAAAAGCCTTTTTTGTCCTAAGAAGACAGAAAAGAAGAAGACGAAGGCGAAGAGGAAGAGGAAGAGGAAGAAGAAGAAATGAGCGTTGAGTGGTGCTTCCTCTCACCAGACATTGTGATTTAGCTCATTAACTCACTTAACCCTCACAACCACCTTACAGGCAGGTCGCGTTGCCGTTACCGCCACTTTACACAGGAGGAGACTGAGTACCATCTGTTCTTGCAGGAGGGCACCTAGCTAGTAAGCGATGGGGCTGGGACTTGATCTCTGCTCTGTTAGACTGAGTCTGAGCTCTCAGCCACACTTTTTGTCTTGGAGAGAGAGAACCTAAATAATTAGGTAAGTGGCCTTACCTTGCAATCTAGGTTCAGTATAGCACCGTGGGATCCACAGAGAATAAACCATGTGGCTGCCTCTGCCAAGGGAGTTCGGGAGGGCTCATGGAGAAGGTGATATTTGAGCTAGAGGTTGACTAGGCGTTTTCTAGGTGTACAGGGTGGGCTGGGCAGGAAGCAGAGGGATGGGCGAAGAGCAGGACACATTAGGGAACCTCCAACCAACCCAAATGGCGAGAGGGAAGGTGCGGCACGGGGAATGCCAGGGAAGGCGGGTGATAAATGCACTGCGCGGGCACTGTCAGCTGAGCCAAGGAAGTGGGCTTTACGTGAGGACGATGGAAGACACTGTGAGTCCCAAGCCAGGGGGTGGCACAGATGTGACAGCAGACAGCTCTTTCTTCACTGCACCGTGGAACCCAGACCAGGGAGGGGAGGCTTGACGCAGGCGTGGTGCTTGGTGCTGCTGTGATCACCAGCCAGTTGCTAGAGACAGACTGAGTCCACTGCCCACCCAAGGAGACGGGAGAGTGAGGGTGAAAGGAAGAGTGGCCTTTACAGGCAGAAAGGGACATGGTGTCTGTTTCTGATCCTTGGATGATGGCGGCCAGGGAGCCGTGGTGTCAGCTCTGAAGGCTGCCTGGGAGCCGAGGAGAGTGAGGCATCTTTGAACAAGGCTGCAGAAGCTGCCTTGGGAACAAAATAGATTGTAACTGGTCCTTAGTGACCAGCAAACTGAGCACACGTGGCCAAGGGGCAGGTGGGCAGGAAGGCTGTTCCAAGCCAAGTCAGAAGATGCTTTTTTTTTTTTTTTTTTGTCTTCTTAGGGCTGCACCTGCGGCATATGGAGGTTCCCAGGCTAGGGGTCTAATCAGAGCTGTAGACACAGGTCTATGCCACAGCCACAGCAATGCCAGATCTGAGCCACATTTGCAACCTGCACCACTGCTCACGGCAACGCCAGATCCTTAACCCACTGAGTGAGGCCAGGGATTGAACCCACAACCTCATGGTTCCTAGTCGGATTTGTTTCCATTGCGCCACGACAGGAACTCCAGAAGATTCTTGACTGGAAGCAAAGAAAGGTCTGCTGGCTTAGTGTAGGGAGGCCGTGGCTGGGGCTGGGCTGTGAGCAGCATCAGTCAAAACAGGCCATGTCGAGCAGAACTAAGACGTCAGAGCAGCAGCTCTGGCCCCTTGGGAGTAACTAGGGACCCTGATTCCGAGCCAGGGCAGTTTTGGGAAGTCACTGAGGATCCCGCAGGTCCTGGGAGCAGGGCCCACCCTCACCTGCTTGGGAAGAGATCCTGGAATATCTTAAGCAAAGAAAAGATGAAATGACAATAGGAGACAAAGGCCTGGGGGCCTCGTGGGCTGTGCCCAGCAAGTCCATGTTTTGCTACTTGTTCAGTTTGCATTGAGAGAAAAGCACTCTGCAAATATGTTTCTTCTTTTAGTCCTTGGTATTTTTATTTTGCTTTCCTTGAAAGTTTCCTCCCCAGCTCCCATCCCACTGTGGGCGTGTTTACAGACCTAAGAGGGGAGACAGGTTTTAATGGCTGGGTGGAGCATGAGACATAACCTCAGAGCCAGGAAGAGCCAAAGCAGGTCCCGGAGCAAGCAGAGACGGAAGCGGGAGACACAGAGGCCCCAGGGAGGGGTGCTCACACTTTCCTCGCCCCCATGTGGCATAAAGCTCTGCTGGGAATGGTCATATTGGCCAAAGAAATGGAGACCTATGATGGTTTTCTGGGTCATTTGTTTTTAGAACAGCCATAGCTGTTTAGCCAGGGCTGTTCTAAAAAGCTCTTCGAATCATACTTGGCCTCATATCTAGTCATTTTTATACCGGGCTCACCCTCCGTGCTGGATGGCAAGCTTCCTAAAGGCTGTGAACTTGTGGCGCCCGGCTCTGTACCCTCCACAGCATCAGCACAGCGCCTTGTCTTTGGCGGCGACGGGTGGGACATTCCTGGGAGGGAACTTGAGACCGAGGCAAAGCCGCTGTCCCGCTGGGGTCGTTAACATGGTGAGCTGTGGCACGGGCCGGGGCTCCCAAGGACACGGGTTCAGTTCCCACGAAGGCGGCAGTTCAGGACTGCCTGTCCCAGACTAAGGTTCGAACTGCGTTGCCAGTCAGGCCGTTAGTGTAGGCATTCTGGAGCGGGGCCCGCGGCAGAGGCCCAGTAATCCTGCCTGGGCGCTCCTGGAGACTGGGAACAAGGCAGGGCAGCTTGCCGGATTCAGACAAGGAGTAAGCAGTGCGTTCGCACGCCTGTCACCCGGGTCACTGCGACGACCTTCCAGGCTACCTGCTCTGTAGTCTCTCCCGGCTTCTAGCCATCCGTCAGTTGATGGGGCGTCATGCTGTTCCACTGTCGAGTTCAAAACGTCCAGTGACTCTCCTTGGCCTCAGAAAGAAGTGCAAACTCCAAAGCCCCGTTTGGCTTTATTTCCCACCGTCTGCTCCCCCCACCCAGGCCACCTTTACGCCCCCCCACCCCACCCCAAAGCACTTGGCAGCTTCCTGCCTGGACACCTCCTCCTCGGCCTCGTTCTGTCCTCCTGTGACCTGCAGCCCGCTTCCCGAGCCCAAGTTCAATCTTACCTCTGCCGGGAAGAACTTTTTGGCTTACCCAGCCCACGTTCCTTTTTAATCTAAGATCTGTTGACTAGCCCTGTATGAATGTTTCTCATTTAGTTCTCCCAGTAGCTGCATCGCTTCAGCTCTGCTGTTAATTCCGAAGGTGCAGCGCCTTGCTTAGGGCTACAGAGCTGCAAGTTCGATACTGGTGTGGAATCTGGTATTTTAAAATCCAGTGCTTTGTTCTCAACCCTACCGTATACAAATACTCTTGAGGGAGTGGGCTGGACTGAGAGTTTGGGGTTAGTAGATGCAAACTAATACATTTAGAGTGGATAAGCAAGGTGGTCCCACTGTACAGCACAGGGAACTGTGTCTAGTTCTTGGGATTGACCAAGATGGAGGATAGTACAAGAAAGGGAATGTGTGCGTGTGTATATACATGTGACTGGGTCACTTTGTTGTGCTTCGGAAACTGGTACAACATTGTAAACCAACTACACTTTAATTAAAAAATAAACAAATACCAAAAAAACACCCTCAAACAAGACACTCTTTGTGGTCTTTGTATTTGTTATGCAAAGAATAAACAGCTCCCCACAGCTCTGTGGCCCAGGGGCCAAGTGCACTGTGAGAAAACGTAGGGCTCGGGGCTTGTGGTCTGGAGACGACGTGATAGTTTATAAGGTACTGACCTAGGGCTCAGGGGACCTGTCACGCGGCATTGTTCCTGGGTCCGTCACTCAACCTTCTGAGCCTGTTTTTCCCCTTGTTAAAAGCAAAACATGATTCCTATGACTCAGACTTGGGCGAAGGTCAGGTTGGGTAATGCCGCCACTCTGTGAGCTGCAGAAGCAAGGTGGAATTATTGTTATTGTTATTATTTTTATTGTTACCCTCCAGAGATGAGTCCTGTCCTGAATAGAATAATAGGCGGCAGATAGCAAGCGTGGTGTCCTGAATAGTAAAGGATGCAAAGCAAAGGCACACAGCGGATGTTTGGAAAATTCCCTACAGTCTGTTGGGACTGGTGAGATTTCACCAACAACCGCAGTCAGATCAAGATGCCTTTACTAGGAAGTCACAGGCTGGGCTGATGGGCAGGCTTCACGGCGTTTGTGAAGCTTTCAGTATTGGACAGTTCTGGGAGGAGGGCTCATTGGTTTCATGAGATTCTCCGTGGGACCCATGGTCCCCAGAAGGGTGAGGAGGCAGTGGCCTAAGGAAGGGCGCTCGGCCATGAAATCAGGCACAGGCTCGTAGCTAGCTGTAAGAAGGTCCTCTTGACGCAGAAATGGAAGTTAGGGGTGGGGAGGTCCCGGGGGCCGGCAGAAGTGGAGCCCCCAGTCCAGCTAATTCGAACCTCACCTGGCAGGGTGCTAGACCTCAAGGCCAATGAGGGGCCTCGCAGGGAGGCAGCCTTCTACCTGCACAGGAAGCCAGATCTGTCCAAAGATGAGACGGACTTCCGGGAGGCGGAAGTTCCAGGAGCTGCCTGTCCTGAGAAGTGCTTGGCTTGGAATGGGCCCCGCATAGGTTTTTGGAAGGGATTCTAGCATTAGCATTAGATGGGCTGTTGGGCCGAAAGCTCCCTAGGCCATCTTCCACCTTTGAATTTCCTGTTTCTCTCATTCAAGCAGTAAGCAGCATGGAGACGCGATCACTTAGCTGGACACCTGTCCTGTGTCTACCTGGGCCTCTAAATTCCTCAGCCTGGTGCAACTTCAGTTTTGTCTGTCTTAGCTGGCTGCGTGTGTGATTGTTTCACGGCTCCCGGTGAAGAGCTCGACGTGGAAGAGAACAGATGGTCTGGGCAGAGTCTCCAAGGCCGAGTCCAAGGAGGAGAAAGCAGTCCGAGGGGGGCCGCCGGAGCCCAGAGCAGACTGCGTTCTGTGGAGCAGGAGACAGACCCTAACATTAGGTGTTTTGACGAAAAGGGCCTCGCTGTCAAATATGTTTGGGGATTCTGGATGAAACAAAATTAAACAGCTTTTCATTTATTTGCTCGTTTTACTTCCTCGAAGCTGTGACTTTCCAAGAAGGCAGCACCATAGGCAGCATCTCCCTAATCTTTTCGAGCGCGGAACCTTCTCTGCTCCAAGGAGCAATTCGCAATTCTCAAGGCTGGAGTTCCAAAGAACACACTAACATTGCCCAAGACAGCTTTGTCAGGTGCCCTCTGTCTTTTCTACCTCCTGTCTGTCTCTCCTTTCATTTTCACAAC
>PVHT021183653.1:3178046-3258908 GCA_004024745.2 Catagonus wagneri | reverse complement strand
GTGTAATGAATTTAGATTTAATTTGCAAGTGAAAAAGCTTGCATTCTTTTGTAGCTTACACCAAAGCTCAAACGTCTAAGCTTCCAGGGTTTAAGTCTAATTAACTGTATTTCACAGCTTATTTAAAGAAAAGAATGGAGGCATTAAAATTGTAAAATCTAATTTTTGAGTAAATCTTTCAGTGCAAAATTAATGTCGCAGCATTAGAGCCGCCCTGGCAATATATCTCTTGTCTTCAAATTTCAAAATGAGCTTTTGCAAACATGAAATTATTCATTAGACTGTCTGGTAAAGAGATAAATAAGTGTCTCTTCAAATCCTTGATCTCCTCTTCTCTATTTAGCCGAAGACGGAGTTATTTGGTTTGAGGGCAAGTGGGCTGATCAGATATGTGAATTTTGACAGGTAAGGAGAGCAGCACAAGAAGCAGGAGCTGTGCGTGTCCAGGGAGTGGGGGCAGAGATTGAGTCCCTTTTCCGTTCCGGAGGCATTGGCCCTGAGGGACAATAAAATGTCTCAGCAGCTACACCGGGGCTGGGGAGCAGGGATCTGCTGGCTGCCGCTCCGGCTGAAATACCCAGACTCTCGTCCTTCCAGCTGGGCAGCCATCCACTCTTTCCAACCGAGCATCCGCGTCCTGGTGGCCCATCACTGAAGCGTCTTTTACTTCTCCCTGTCCCTTGGTCGCTGCACCAGTTCCCACGGTCACGCACCACCTTTCCGTTCTCATCTGCCTCCGCTTTCCCGCGCGGGTCCCACATCCCGGGCTCAGCCTGTTCGCCTCTCTGAGCCTTCTTCTCACGAAATCCAAGTCACTCTGTTACCCCTCGCTCACTCCGCCTCCCCATCAGATGATGGATGGTTTCCTCCAGGACAGGGAATAAATCCCGTTCCCCTTCCTATCCCTCTTGTCTGGCTGGTATACAGTCGGTGCTCGCTAAGTGTTTGTTGGTGATGGCGCAGATGACTGGTGGGAGATCAGGCCCTCGGGGTTCATGTTTTCCAGCCTTCCCTTTCACTCGGTGGTTATTCCCTTTGACCTGTGATGCAAAGATGGGGGAAGGGGGTCTCGGGGGATCTGGGCCTCAGCCTGGAAGGGGCTGTTCTGAGCATCTGTGAGCGGCAGAAAGAACAGCTCCGGGTGGGAGTTCAGCTCTGCTTCCTACTCCCCGGGTGGATGTCAGCAAGCAGTCTTCCGTTTCCTGACCTGTAAGATGAGAATCACAACACATGAATGCCAGGGTTTTGTGAGGCTTGGAGACCATACCTAACCCCGTCGCCAGGAACACAGCAGAAATCGGTAGCTGTTTTTTTTTTTTGAACATTGTGTGATGGAAGGATGAGGTTTAAGTGAGCTAACGTTCGCCTACCAGTATTTGCCTCTTCATTTATTAGGTCTTTGGTTCATTTATCCATTCATTCAGTACATATTCATGTCACTTGTACTGAGCGGCAGGAAGCGTGCTGGGTGGTGGGGACGTGACTCGGACTGAGCCCATCGCTGTCCTCGACCTCCTCCGTATCATTCAAATCAAGCCCTGCTTCGATCTCTCTTTGCCAGTAACTGAGCCCAGACCACCTCTGTCTCTGGTCTGATTTAGTCCACTCGCCTCCTGGGCTGTTGACCTCTGTCTCGTTTCAATCCATTTCCCATAGAACAGACAGAGGAGTATCTTCGAGTACAAACTGACCATATTAGCGCCCTGATTAAAGCCCTCGGTGGCTCCTGATTGCCCAGAGGACGTGGTCCATGAGCTGCCATGGAGCTCAGAAGGCCTGGCAGAGTCCCCACCCTTAGCCCCATCTCTCCTTCCATCGCTACCACAGGCCGGCTGTCTTCGGATCTCGAACCACATGCAGATCCTGGAGTCTGCTCTCCACGCCTCCTGGAACTATCCCCACTGTCTGGAAGCTTCCTGGCCTTTCCTTCTCTCATCACCTTCTTGTGTTGCCCGAACATCTACTCCTCCACAATTTAGTTTAAAGAACTTCCCGGTGGGGGCCTTTCTTGACTCCCGGATTGGGGGGGCTCCTCTCAGGGCCCCCTCCTTCCTGATCACACACTCCCTGTCCTTTATTGATTACGCTCCTCCCACCCCGACTGCAGAGCTCTGATCAAAAGAAGCAGAAGACAGGATGTCCAAAAGGCACTGAAAACCATTTAAATCATTTATGAAGCTGCTTGAAAAATGCCAAAGGGATGTTCATTCCTAACATACAGCAGACCTTTTAAAAACCCCACCCTCAAAAAAAAAACCCTCCCCCATCCCTCTCCATCTCACACTCCCCCACCCAGTGTGACGGCGCCCCCACATCTCGTTCCCACCCCACACTTTCACTTTCCCGAAGCCACCCCAGGCACGGCCCTTGCTGGCTTTTATTTCTTTCACCCTTTCCTTTGCCTTTCTAGTATTTTTTACTCACAGGTAGCTCTCTACGCTTTCATTCTGGTTTTCAAATTAAGAAATAAAATTTCAAATGTTCATACACATGCAGAACATGGTCTGATAAACACTCCTGCACCACAGGCTAGAGGTTAGCATTTATTTAGTCATTTTGCTTCAGCCCTTTCTGCCCTTTCCAGTCAGTGGGGGTGGGGTGAGCTCAGGGACCAGGCAAAGCCCACACATCCGGAGGACTGGTTTAGGGAGTGGCGGAGACCGGGGCTGACGAGAGCAGACGCGCACTGCGAAGGGGCCAGCGCCAGATGGTTTTGGCCTCTTGAAGTGATTCGTCTCAAGAGCAGTGAATTTGACGTCAGTATTCCCAGCACTTGGGATGGGACCAGGCCCGCAGATGAATGAATGAAGGAGTGAATGAAGGAATGAATGTGGGCCGGGCAGTACCAGATCTCCTGAGTTTCTCAAGAGAAGCCAGGAGTCTGAAAGTTAGTGAGCAATCCGGGTTGTAACTGTGGATGCCGCTTCAAAAGTTTTAAAAAAAATCCCAGTTGCCCATGCTGGCACATCTGACCGAGCTTGCTTGCTGTTGTGTCGGTTTCCACAGTACAGAAGGGCAAGGCCAGAGGCTGCCCACACGGCCAGGGTTCCTTCCTCTAAGAAGGTGGGGGTGGAAGGTGGTGGGAGGGCCGGAGCTCTCACAGGTGAGTATGTTTCTCACGGTCTCTGCTGTAGGCTTCTCTGGAGGGCAGCTCCTGTTTACGGCAGAACCAAGCCTAGCCTAGGGTCTAGAACATAGTAGGTCAGCACATGTGCTGAAGGAACAGTGTGTGCCAGGGTGGGAGTCAGAATCCCTTGAGTTCTCTGTCAGCTCCCTGGGCTCCTGGCTCCCCACAGAGCATCATGCCACCTGAGGGCAGGTGGCAACCTGCCTTGTTCCGATCCGGTGCTGGGAGAGACAGTGAGTTTCTGGCAGCCTAGGGTGGTGTGAGGTGCTGCATTGGTCTCCTGGGTGCCAGCTGAGGACTGGCTGAATGGCTCTGGGAGGACACGCCCCCTCTCCGGCCCTTTTTGGACGTAAGGGCACTTGGATCAGTGCCTTCCAGCCCGGCTGCCCCTGCTCGCAGGTGAGGGCGGAGGAGGCCGGGCGGGGAGTGCTGGTCCCGCCCCCAGCGCGGCTCAGCAGCCCCGCCTGCGGGTGGGCAGAAATCAGCCCCTGGGGCAGCGTCGCTCCAGGCTGGGGGGAGCCAGAGTGTCGCCGTTTGTTTTTTCTAAGTTTCGGTCCGATGGGGTCTTCATTGAAGCCGTCACTTCTCAGAGCCGATTAGTGTCTGGCCACACTCAGTGGAATGATCCAGGCTGCAGTCTGGGCGGGCCGATGGTCTTACCGTGACAGAGGTGATGGGTGGGGGTAGGGGTGACGGGTGGGAGTGTGTCTGGGGGTCCGCGGAAGAGGTGCAGCTACATGCGGGGTTAATGGGTGCCGTCCATGCGTTCAGAGCCCCAGCTCTGCTCAGGATTAGCTGTGACCTCGGCAAGCAGCCCCACCTGCCCCAGCCTGTTTCCTTTTTGCTGAAATGGGAGCACCTGGCCGCCTACCTGGCAGACCTGTTGTGAGGTTGGGTGCCAAGGCCCTTAGTGAAGACAGCAGGAGGGCAAATTACTTAATTGTTTAAGCTTCAGTTTTCTCTCATCTGTAGAAAGGGTCGTATCAAGGAGGAGAATGCATACAAGCCGCCTGACCTGCAGTGGAGACCACAGAAACAGTTGTCTCCGTACTAGTTTTAGGGACCACGGGGAGGGCACACTCGTGTGTAGACCTGGCCCCAGGGTGTCAAGTTGCACGTTCCCTTAATGAAAGCAAACGCGTCAAGGTACCACAGTCAGGTTTCTAACTGGATGGGTGGTCTTGGGTCGGGCGTGATGACAGCTGAGAGGGAGCAAGGCCCTGGCAGAATGGGGTCCAGAGGAGTCTGCTGTGAGTCAGGAAGGGGCCGGGACCCCTGTGGAGACACCTGCTTTCAGACAAGGGAGTCCAGGCAAGTCCCAGAGACACTGGGCGAGATGGCATTTTGTTGAAGATATGGCACTGTCGACTTAAAAAAAAAAAAGCACAACCTGAAAGTTGAGAGTTAAGTTTTATTTGGGGCAGAATTAGGACTTAAGCCTGGAGACAGCATCTCAGGTGGCCCCGAGAAGCCGATCTGAGGAGGCGAGGGGGAGCCAAGATTATAGGAGTTTTTGCTACAGAGGGCAGGGAACGGGAACAAAAGAGGTCTGGGCTCACTGAAATCATTCCTTTGATATGCACCTCAGCTACTGCCGGCGTCCTCCAGGACTCACCGGCCCTCACCCTTGGAGGTGACTGCATTCGCAAATGACTGTGAAATAGCGCCCCAAAGAGGCGCGGGAAATAATATCAGTGAGGGGAGGTGCCTGCAGCCACGCACGCACCTTATAAAAAGTTGCTGGTCTCCCGAGGGTCACTACTAGTCACAAAGAGCAGACGTCACCATGAAGGATTTTAGTGTTCTTCTAATTATGAGGCCGTGTAAGAACTGGGCACGTAAAATCTTCTAAGACTATCTGGCTGTCTGAGGACCTGTTCTTCCTGCTGCTTTCCTGATCTGCACCCTGAGCTCCACTCGGGCTGCTGCGGGTCAGCGGCCGCAGTGGCTAATGATTCAGTCC
Organism: Catagonus wagneri; assembly: GCA_004024745.2. Taxonomy (NCBI): domain Eukaryota; kingdom Metazoa; phylum Chordata; class Mammalia; order Artiodactyla; family Tayassuidae; genus Catagonus; species Catagonus wagneri. The sequence continues at coordinate 3,253,818 of PVHT021183653.1, read as the reverse complement.
AGGCAGGCGCCAACCTCCGGTTCACAGCGCAGAGACAGAAAGAGACTTGGTACCAGGCAAGTGAGGGCAGGTCCCGGCCCCAGCTCTGAGCTCCAGACCATTGGTCCCCGACTCACTTCTCCCCCCCCCGGAGGGCGTGTCCGCAGAGGCTGCACCTGCTGCGCCTCACGGCCACCTGTGCCTTATGAGTCCCCGTACCTACAGCTCCCCCACTTCCTCTCAGCACCCCGAGGGAGGGCTCAAGTCCTGCCTCCTCCCCCATCCTGTGCCTGCTTCCCAGCTCCCCTGCTCCAGGCAGCCAGCGTGGCTGTGCCTCTTCTGTGCTGACTTGGGACTTGGCCTGGTGTCCTCGGGCCAGAAGGAGAAACACATCGGGCCATTTGAAACCCTCAGGCTTGTAGGCTCTGGCTTCTGAGAATCAGGATAAACAAACCTGGGCCCAAGAGGAAACTCATTCTTCTTTCTTTCCTCTGCCTTTCAAACTCATCAAAGTCAAGTTCTCAGAGCTCTACTGTCCCACAAGTGCCTTCAAATGGGTCTCATTCTTTTATTTATTGTGCTTATCACAAGTGCAGGCAGCCTGGAGATTTCTGGGCCAGTTGAGACCTCTTTCAGAGAGTGCCGACATTTCTGGGGGATCTGAATGGTCCTCAGGGTTTTTCTTTGCTTGTACCTGCCTGATGGGGGGGGCATTGCCAAAGGGGGTTCCCCAGGTGGGTGGTCCCCTTGGGGCTTCGCTGTCCACTGCCCCTATGGCTAGGTCTGTGCCCAGCCCAGGCTAATTTCCGGCAGCCTGGCTCCCCCCGCACCACCCTGGTGTGACCCTATCCCATTCTGTAAGGCTCGGCAGCAGCACTGGAAAGAGTCACCATGAACTTTGGATGAAACAGCATGCAGTAAATTTAAGCCAGGGGCCCGTGTGTGTGTGTGTGTGTGTGTGTGTGTGTGTGTGTGTGTAAGCACAGGAGGCCTGCCTTGTGGTTCCCTGCGGCCCACAGTCCACTGGAGGGAGACAGAGGCTTCCGTCAATCACCCTGCCGCCTGGCGGCCTGGGCTAAGTGCGTTATTGGGGCCAGAAGAGCTGGTGGAGGGAGAGACGGATTCCGCTGTAAGTGGGAGGAGGAGGAAGACCTTGTGAAGGTCAGCAGGCAGGCGGGGGGAGATGTGTCAGGTGGGAGGGCCGAGAGCAAAGGCCCAGAGGCAAGGAGTGTGGGTGAGCGTGGGGGCTAAATGGTGCTGCATCCTGGTATTGCAGAGGAAAAAGATGGTCCAGGACGAGCGGTGGGAGACTGGGTTGGGCCGGGTCACAGAAGGCTCAGCTTTGCTTTGGAGGTGACCGGAGTCCTCTGCCAGTTTTTGAGGTGCATCTCTGGGGTGATGGTGCCCCCAGTGGGTGCACAGCTTGACACCCGTTCTCAGCAGATCCTAGAGGGTTTGCTGGCAGAGGGGTGGGGCTCTAGTTGAATTAAACAGCGCCTGGACGTGGAACAAGGGCTCTCTGGCCAGTGGGCCTTGCCGGCCATCTGGCTCCTCCCATCTGCTGGACACCTGGTAGAAAGACCCCGTGTGGAGGGCTTAGTCCTCGGAGTATACGCCCGGTTCCTCTTGAAGGGGCTCAAAGTGGGTTGGCAGGTGCCCTTCCGGGCACTGGAGTGCGGCAGGAGTCAAAGCCAAGGCCAGCTGGGCAGTCTCGGCTGATCCCCCACCTCGCTGAGTCTGGTTGTCATCTGTGTAATGTGGTCGATATCACCTCTTTTTTGCCAATGTGAGATAATGTGTATAAAAGTGCTTTGAAAGCTGCACCGTGCAGATGCACGGTATTGCCTTTTTTTTTTCTTTCCTTCTGTTATCCTCTCATCTAGTCTCGGGCTGCCCTGTGACTGAGCCAGGACCATGGTTGTGGAGGGCGGGTTGGATCGCCTCTATGTTGTGGCAGTTCTGGGAGGCAGAGGCTGGAGAGGTGAAGCAGCTTGGGCTTGGTCAGGCAGTCACGAGAAGAATGGCTGGGTCTGGGCTGGGAGAACATGCTTGAAAGTAACAAGGGATTTTTCTTTCTTTTTCCTTTTTTGGCCACCCCATGGCATATGGAGTTCCTCCGGCCAGGAGTCAGATCTGAGCCACAGTTGCGACTGACACAGCAGCTGTGGCAACACTGGAGCCTTAACCCCTGTGCTAAGCCTGGGATCGAACCGGTGTCCCAGCGCTTCAGAGACCTGGCCGATCCCATTGCGCCACGGTGGGAATTCCTAACAAGGAAACTTTTGATGTCATCCTTGATGTCGTTTGACCTCCTCAGTGTCATCGTCATCATCTTCTTCATCTGCATGACTTCCTGGCCCCCAGATGCCCTTGCGCCCCTCTTCGCCCTTTGGAATCTTTTATTTCTCTTTTCTGAACGTTCGGTTTATATTATCTCTTGGGAAGCTCCGTCTTACAGTCCTTTACAGATTTCCTTTCCTTCCTATTGGGTTTAGTCGCCTCCAAGGAAGGGGCCGTGTCTTGTGGAACTCTGTGTCCCCTTGTCAGCATTCCTTGTACCCCAGAAGGCCCCATGAATACTGGAGGGGTTAAGAATCACCTGTCAGGAGTTCCCCCTGTGGCACAGTGGGTTAAGAACCCGACTGCAGTGGCTCAGGTTGCCATGGAAGCGTGGGTTCAATCCTTGGTCTAGTGCAGTGGGTTAAGGGTCTGGCGTTGCTGTAGCTGTGGCGTAAGTCACAGCTGTGGCTCAGATTTAATCCCTGGCCCGGAACTTCCATAGGCTGTGGATGCGGCCATTCAAAACAAAACAAAACAAAAGTCGCTTGTCTCCAGGGGGCACCTGTGAGCCCAGCGCTCGCCCGGATGCTGAGGCATGTCCTCCAGAAGCGCGTTTTCTTTTGAGGGCCAATATGGAGGTCCCCAGGCTAGGGGTCAAATTGGAGCTATAGCCTCTGGCCTACACCACAGGTACAGCAACACCAGATCCGAGCCGCGTCTGTGACCTCCTTAACCCACTGAGTGAGGCCAGGGATCAAACCTGCATCGTCATGGATACAGGTCAGGTTCGTTTCCGCTTAGCCACGACGGGAACTCCCCAGAAGCCTGCTTTCTAAGGCAGCTCCACACCTGCAACATGAGTCCAGGGGCTGAGGACTGGCCCGTTGGTTCCAGGTCCCCGGTCAGCTGCTGCCGCATTCCTGCCCCAGCCTCAGGCGAGCCTGGGTGCTTTTGTGCCTGAACCGTTTCATTGCCTTCTCACAGCTGGAGGTGAGGCCTGCCAGGGCGCTCGGGGGCGAGGGAGAGTCAGAGAGCGAGGGAGGCTGGAGCGGGGAGTGGGGTCGGGGGAGGAGACAGTGCGGGGTCCCCGCTGTCCACAAGGAGTCCCAGAGTCCCGCCCAGTCCAGAGGCATTTCTCCGTCCTTCCTGCTCCTGGCCCATCACCCCTGGAGAGCCTGCTTGGTCCTGGAGAAATAATGGCTTGTCAGAGCGACGCGATTATTACTAATTGCTCGATCGCTTTGCGCCTGGTGTTCCCAGACAGGCCTGGCGGGGCCTGTCTCTCGAGGGGCCTCCGGGTGGCCTCTTCCTGCAGAGGAGAAGCCGGCGCCGGGAGAGCCAAGGCACGAGGGACACAGGCGCCGTCCTCTCGTCTCTCCTGGCCTCTAGTTGTGGCCTTTTCAGGTGGCCGGGGACTCCGGGTCTGGGCTAATGCTTCACATTCACACACGAAGACGGCAAATGCTGGCAGATAAGGCGCGCGTGAAATCGCTCACACCCACGTGAAAACACCCGTACGCACGGCTGTTGCGTGCTCAGCGGCTCACACGCACACAGGCGGGTCCTCGGTGAGCCGCAGCCAGGCGGGCTCCACACGGAGACCCGGCCCAGGACGAGCGCAAGCTGAGAGATTGGAGAGTGACAATCGATTGCATCCCTCTTTCACATTTTATTTGTTTTTTTCTTCTTACAGCTGCGCCCTCAGTATATATGGAAGTTCCCAGGATGGGAGCCAGATCAGAGCCGCAGCTGCCGGCCTGCGCTACAGCCATAGCAACACAGGATCCAAGCCACTTCTGCTCGAGGGCACACCAGATCCTTCACCCACTGAACGAGGCCAGGGGTTGAGCCTGAATCCCCATGGATACTGTGTCGAGAGTTCTTAACTCGTTGAGTCACAGCGGGAACTCTGTATTCCTCTTCCCACCAATTTCTGAACCAAGTGAAAAACAGACAAAAGAGGCAGAGAGTGGCCAAATATTCGCATATTTCAGCTCTTTTTAAGACACATGTTTTCACATTTCTGAATCTGAGGTGTGTTTTCACCACTGACAGCACATTAGTTCTGTAGAAATACCAGCTCTCTTGCTAGCAAAGTTGACTTAAAGAGATGAGGCCTGCGTGGGTTTCCTACCCCTCCCTCTTGCCTCCCCTGCAAGGCCCGGAGGCCACCTGTTTTTACCCACTCCCCCCATTCCCGGTACCCGGACGCATCCAGCTCAAAGAGAAAACCATCTCTTGCTTTCCTGGTGTGTGCCTGACCTTGGCACCCATCCCTGTAAACGCCGCCTGGGCCTGTGTAACAGGTGGGTTTGTGTAACAGACGCGTTATACGTTTGTTTCCATTGAGCTCTGGCATTTCCTGCCTGTTCTCAGCCTGCTCACCTTTGTGACTCAGGCAGCGTGAGCCCTCCTGCTCCATCGAGGTTTCTGGGGCAGCCTGGCTCCTGGCGCCGTCTGCCTCATTGGTCACTCGATCGGTAGCCTGCAACTTTCCACTCAAGGAAAGGCCTCTTGGACCCCCATGTAGGCTTAAAGCGCATAAGCTTTAATGTTTCCTCTCTTGTGGGAGCCGTTCAGTTGCCAGCCTCTGTCCCTTTTATGCGATGCTGGGTTGAGAGGGAGGCTGGCCCGGTTGTCTTCCCAGAGCGGTGTGACTCGATGCCCAGGACGGTGGCTCACTGGGTGGAACTGTCTACCGGCTCGGGGAACAGCTCCTTTCCCATAGGACAACCTCGACTTCAGCATTGGGGTCAAAGCCTGCTGGAGACCATGAGGTCCAGCCCTCCCACTTGAGGGATGAGGACCCTGAGGCCGAGGGAGGCAAAGGGACTTACTATTTACTCCTGGACTCCTGGTCCAGGGCTCTTTCCCCCGTTTACACCAGGCTTCCTGGGATGGATGGCTAGCCGTTCACCAAAGACTCTTGTTCCCCTCTACGGTGTAGATTTGTTGTGTGCAAAGTCTCTGTGCACGTTCCATCACCCCTTGCGTCTATAAGGGCCATGTAACTGAGTTCTGAACTTGGACTATGAGTGGAAGTGATTGACCTGTGCCAGCTCCAGGCCCCATTCATAGTTATCTCCCAGGACACATTCTCTTGGTCCTCCCTCGCTTGCTGGCTCGAAGTGCGTCCCCATGGTGACCAGGAAGTAACCACATGTTGATGGTGAGAAAGTTTTTATCAGTCTGGGTCCTCGAATCACTCTTTGAAGCAGAGCACTTCCCCGTGAGAGGAAGAAATATAACTTCTGTTGAGTTAAACCGTTGAGAGTTTGTGTTTATTTGTTACAGCAGCTAGCATCGCCTTAATTAATACAGTCTCCTCTTTTTCAGGAAGTGACCCTTAAGAAACACCCCCCAAATCCCCCATCGCGGACATTGTCTTTAAATCACCGGACACCGTGCGGTGGGGTCTTTGATCATCCGGAGCCGGCCTGGGAGGGAAAGCCTGGGTCTCCATGGTGACTGTTCCTGTGGTGTGTAATGAAATTAATGCACGTACTCATTACAGCAATTCTGGCTGTCCTTTGAGCAAATTTCACTCTTCAGAGGGATCACTGGCTTTTATTCATGATGCCTGAGCATTATCCTTTAAAATTGTGGATAGAATCAGATTTCCTTCCGACCTCATCCCTGGGGCCTGTGGCTCTGCGCCTTGAAGGAGGGTCAACATGACATTTGGTGCCGGGAGCTCACCCTTGATTTTTCTTCCTCAAACCCTCTCCCAGCTCAGGAATGCTTCCTCTTCCCAAAACGTCCTGATGAGAATTCTTCCCCAGCCCAGCCTCATGAGTTGCAGGAAGTCGGTTCTGTTGCTGTACCCTGGGTCAGTGCTAATATTCTCATTAAGTGCTCTGGAGGATTTCCTCCGAGCCCGCATCTGTGTCATCCTTGGAACTTCAGCTCTGCTGGGGGGAGGGTGGGGGCAGGCCCTGAAACCTTATCACAGCGTGAGAAGGCCAGAGGCCCGGAGATCCCTCATGTGTCGCAAGTCTTTATCCAGTGAGTATGCTGCAAGGACGCTCAGAAAGCGAGGCACACGCCTGCTCAAACCTTCCATGACTCCTATTGCTAAGGCTGCAGGCCTAACCCATTAGCCTGCCATTCAGGATTCTCACAGCCGGGCCCTTCCCCAGCCAGGGCCTCCCTTCCCACCTGGGCCGTGGCTGCTCCTCAGCATGCTGCGACCTTTTCTATCCGGGTTCTTGGTTCATGTTTTTTTTTTTTTCCCCCTTTTCCTGGAATACCTTTCCCCTTTTCTTGGCTTGTTAATTTCCTTCCTATCCTTGCGGCTCATCATCACCTCCTCCGTGAAGCCTTCCCTGACTTTTCTCTCCCACTTATGCCACACCCCATCACAGAGGACTGGAAGTGTCGCCGAGCCGGCAGGTGCTGAGACTGAGCTGAGATGCTTGAGGTCAGGGAGCAAGTCTCTGTTGTCCTCATGCCCCGGCACTGAGCTCAGTCCTCGGTGTTTCTGTGCCGGTAAATACTGCTTGATCACTGAGCGCCCTGCTTGCTCATCTTGATGGAGCAACGGCCGCCCAGTGGGGGTTTGTCTGAGGTCTTCCTGTTGACCCGGGCTCTTGTGGGAATTTCAGAGTGAGAGGAAACTAGAGGCCCGAGGTGGGGCCGCCCCGGAAGACCAGCCGAGGAACGTCGGTCGGCGGTAGGGAGCATTCCATCTGTGACCCGTGGAGTCAGCTGGTGAAGATTTGTATGTCGTCACTCCTGCCTTTGTCCGCATGGTAGCGTCTCTGAACTCAGACAGGTTCTCACCGCGTTTGACCTGCCGTGGTTTACTCGACAGCGTGCTTTTCTTTTCTGGTGATGTATAAGGACATTCTATGCCGAGTTAGACAGAGAAAGACAGCGATATCGCTTATGTGTGGAATCTGAGAAATACACACACTGGTGAATATAACGTACGAGGAGCAGACTCACAGATAGAGAGGAAAGAACTGGTCGTTACCAGTGGGTGGGGAGGGGCAGAGTAAAGCTGGGGGAGCAGTGGGCACGGACTTCCGAGGTATAAGATAGGCTCAAGGACGTTTGTGCAACACGGGGACTGTAGCCAATATTTTGTTAAAACCGTAAATGGGGAGGAATCTTTAAAAACTGCACAGAAATAAAGGCTGTTATTTTCAGTGGGAAAAAAGTGCATTTTAGAATTGATGCATCTTAGATCTGATGACATAGGTGCAGTGACCTGTGAGGAGAGGCCAGGGCTGAGACCAGGATGCCTAACACTGCTTGGTCAGATCTGGTGCTGAGGAAGGGGCGGAGCCGGGCCGAAGGTGAGGCCTCTGGAGGAGGAGGCAGGAGGCGGAGGTGCAGTCTGGTGTCTTCCTGCCCCGAGCTTCCTTCCGAAGGTGGAGAGGAGAGCTTTCCTGTCCCTCTGCGAGCCCCCAGGAAGTGAAGCTCCGGTGGGGCGGTGATGGGTTCCCAGGTCTCTCGTCAGCTTCCGCAGTTCTGGGGTTCCCTCTTACAGACGCCTCTCCGTGGACCAGACCCGCTCCGGAGGGCAGAGGAGGAAGCAGGCTGGGCGGGAAAGTAAGTGGGGGAGGGGAGTTTGCTCCTGGACCAAGGGGATGCATAGGCACAGAGATGGGACAGTCAAGTACAAGCCACTGCCTCTCAGCTCGGCTGCCACCTTCCATCACCTGGGTGCTTCTCGAGACTCCTTTGCTTGAGTCTTAACCCAGACCAGTGAAACCACCATTTTTCTCCTAGGTTGAGAATTACTGGCCAAAAGTATTTTTTAAATATTTAATGCTAATCATTGAGGATCAGTTTCAGAATAAAAATTACATGGCAAATCCCTGAATTGGAGAAATAAAACAATCTACAGTTAAGCAGCCCTTTCAGTTTGCAAAGCACTTACACAGTGTGTGATTATATTTGCTCCTTGGAGGTAGGTGGGTACGTTGCTATTATCACGTTCCTTTTACAGATGTGAATCCAGGGTAGGAGACTGAGAAACCTTGTAAAGAGAGGTGGTGTTCCAGCTGAGTGATGGGAAGGTCCTACACTTGGCCAGTTGTCCAGGGCATTACAGGAGCACAGCTGAGCCAAGCTGGTGGCTCGTGTTCGGTAAGAGAGAGAGAGGAAGCACAGAGTACTGGGTACAAACGGGTCGGAGCAGAGACAGAGGCGGAAGGGTGGAAGATGGCAAAACAGATGGGGTGGGTGGAGACAGCGCTGGCCAGAACGAAGAGCTCAGTGAATAAAGTAGAAGACGTCCAAGTGGTTTTGGTGGATGGAAAGCCATCATTAGAATCAGCTGAGGAACCCCAGCTCCTATCAAGGGCCAGAAAGGTGAGAAAAGTCAAGATTTTCTTAGAGAATCTACATTGGTGTGGAAGATGGAGTCAAGACCAGAAGCCAAGAGGAATTGAGCAGGACCTTGAACAGGAAGGACCCGGCTTTTCCAGGGAGGTCAGTGAGTGAGAGTCAAAAGGAAGGAGGCACCTCAGAACACAGGCAGGGGTGCTGTGAGAGCAGGCTCCCAGCGAGGGGGGCCTAGCAAGGTTCTCCAAGGAGAGGAAACTGGACCACGGTGGCTGCACGGCTGGGCAGTCTCGGCACCCGAAGCCCGTGTGCTTGCCGCAGACTCAGCTGTGCAACCTCACTGCAGGCGCAGGAGAGAGACGCCCGGGCTGGGAGGCGGGTCATGTCCCACAGGTCTGAGCCCCCCTAAAGCACACAGACCTGGAGTTCCTGGAGAAGCCACAGCCAAATCGCTAGTTCCTGCATCCCGTAGTCAGCATGGTCCTTGGGGGGCTGCTCCCGGGCCAGGCTTGGGTCTCCAACAACAGGCTGCCGGGCCCGCGTGTCCTTGCTTCACCACCTTCTGGTCTTAGCTTCTTTTTAACGAATTCTGAATCATAATGAAAATTTTCCTTGGATGTACTGTATGCCTGACAATCAAATCACTACTAAATCAGTTCTTTGCAATCAATGTTTTTCTAATGAATTTTGCATTTCTAATGGCAGGACCTGAGAGGATCTGTTTATTTTCCCGCTTTGCCCTTGGCTCCCTCCTCTGCCTCCTTATTTGAAGCAAATGGCAGAAGAGGTTGCGGGAGCCAAATGGCGGGCCTGCCGCTGTTTTTCTTCCTCAGCCCCTCCTTAATTTTTCCTAGTCCTTCTCTGAAGCATCCTTCACTGGGAAACTTCACTGGGAAACTTAATGGGGTGTTTCTGGAGTAATTAGAATGATTTAAATAGCCCTGCTAACCAAGTTTGTCAGGAAGCCGCCCCTCCCCAGACCCATCAGAGCTCCCCCTGTGTATCTATTACAGCCTAGACAAGAGAGGCGTGGGGAAGACACGCTGGGGAAATAAAGGGGGTCTCGCCCCCCCACCCCCGCTCCACTCCCCCAACCCTCCCCCATCCTGCCCCCCTCCCCGCCGAGCACAGAAATGGCTTTGATTCGATACAAAATAATATTTCATTACCGACTTTCTGCAGGATTTCTTGGCAGAAGAACATACCTGTTAATAAAATAAACATCGCGGAGGGGTCAGGAGGACGACTCCCGGAACAGGGCTGGTTCCTAAAGCCCAGGTTCCCGAATCAGTAACGGCAGGAACGAAGGCGCGGGGACGGTGAGGACCCGGAGGCTCGCGTTCTAGAGTTTAGCCCCACTGTGGGAGACGGCAACCCGTGCACTCCAAAGCCTGGAGCCTGCGAGGGCGGACGGTCAGCGCGCAGGGACGGGGATGGCAGCCTGGGGCACCCACGTGGCGCCGTGTAGTTAGAGGGGCCTTAGAAGTGGAAGGGGGCGGAGCAGGGAGTCAGAGTGATTCCATGTGCCAGGGACTCAGCCTGCTTGCCGACTCTGCAGGCGGAGGAAGGGGTCACAAGCCAAGAAACGCAGCTGGAAAACCAAGGAAGTGGATTCTTCCCTAGAGTCTCGCTAGAGAAGGGAGCACAGCGCGGCCAGTATCTTGATCCTAGCCAGCGAGACTCCGCTGGACTTTGCACCTCCAGAACTGTTAAGATGATAAATGTGTGTTGTTTCAAGCAACTGAGTTTGTAGTCCTTTGTTACAGCAGAAATAGGAAACGAATATAGAAATATGGATGTTTTCTCAGGTGTACTGAATCTGGCTGATGTGGTGGAGGTACATTAAAATGGATTTTAGGAGTTCCCGTCGTGGCTCAGTGGTTAACAAATCCGACTAGGAACTATGAGGTTGTGGGTTCGATCCCTGGCCTTGCTCAGTGGGTTGGGGATCCGGTGTTGCCATGAGCTGTGGTGTAGGTCACAGATGCGGCTCGGATCCTGCATTGCTGTGGCTGTGGTATAGGCTGGCAGCTGCAGCTCCGATTGACCCCTAGCCTGGGAACTTCCATATGCCTTGGGTGCGGCCCTAAAAAGCAAAAAAATAAAAAAATAAAAATTGAAAGACCTCCCTGTATTTGCAGTACCCATTACCTTCACACATACTGATTTATTTTAAAAAATCATGTCTAGTGTTTGTTTGCCTCTGTCTGCTAGAAGGAAAGCAGTATCAAAGGAGAATTACCATCTGTCTTCCGACGTGCACCCAGCATCTAGAACAACGTTCAGGCGCGTGTAGTCCCTTTGTGCTTGTTGAATGAATTTCAGGATGGCTCCCTGAATCTCTGTACCGACTGTTGCCTCTTAGTTTTTATTTACGCAGGGGTGGGGTGCTGGGAGACAGCGAGGGATCAGAGTTCTTCTCTCAGTGTTTCTTCCCCGCCAACCGTCTTCTTTTTTTTCTTTAAGTTTTGTTGAAGTAGAGTTGATTTACAAGGCTGTGATCACGTCTGCTGTACAACACAGTGATTCGTTTATACACGTACACACATCCACTCTTTCTCAAGTTCCCCACTGACCATCCTCTTGACTCAGATATTTTGTCTCTATTCAGTGCATGTTGTTCCCCTCCCTGGGTGTTCACTGCCTCAAAATTAGGGGGCGGCCCTGGTAATAGAACTGCTTGAAAATCTTACAAGTGGGCCCCTGAAGTCCACCCCCATGAAATAGCCATTGTCTGTCCTTTGATGCTCACAGCCAAATAGGTCTGTGGAACACCGATCCAAGCCTGGGGCCCTGATGGAAATCTTATTGTCACCACCTGTTTACAGCTTGAAAATGTGGGACTCTTTAAAGTGCCAGGATGTTGTCTTATTTCCAGGCTCACACATGACTGGTACACGGTAGCGCCTGTTATTGGATGAATGTGTGACTGGCTGACTGTCAGTGACAGCTGACCTCGTGAGTGTAGACTGGAAACTTGGTAGGGCCTTTTCAGTTTCAGGTGGTCAAATCCGTTACTCTATTCTTTCTTTCACACGATGAGTTATGGCTTGATTTTGCTCAGCCCATCTTTTTTTTTTTGGCTTTTTAGGGTGGCACCCATGGCATATGGAGGTTCCCAAGCTAGGGGTGGAATCAGAGCTGTACCACCGGCCTACACCACAGCCACAGCAACACCAGATCCAAGCTGTGTCTGTGACCTACACCACAGCTCATGGCAACATCGGATCCTTAACCCACTGAGCGGGGCCAGGGGTCGAACCAACATCCTCGTAGATCCTAGTCGAATTCATTTCCTCTGGGCCACAATGGGAGCTCCTCGCTCAGCCCATCTTAATCCCAAGGGACCCAAGGCCAGTCTTGAAAGAAAATGAGCAAAGACAAGCAAAAGAGCACATGAGGCTCTGGGCCTTTTTCTAGCGGGTCAGGTCCACCTGAGAGAGCCTCCCTTTTGATGAACTCAAAGTCAGCTGATCAGTAATCTGACTTCATGGGCAAGGCCCCACGCTCGGGGTGGGGGAGCCCTGGGTGTGTGCGTCAGGCACAGCGCTCTGGGAGCTGGCTCGGCATTCCGCACGCCACACCTCAGCCCGGAGGACGCTCATAACTTGTCCACAGCCCCAGAGTTGTAAACAGCAGGGACGAGCGAAGCCCAGCTCCTAAGAGCGCATGGCGGCTGTGCTGCTGCAGGAACAATGGGTGAACGTGTTGTGACTTGGTAGTGTAGACCTGAACCCTTCCGCTTTCGGCGTGTAGCTGCACTAGAGGAAACTTCGGTTGCCACAGACAGGGCATCATGGACAAAAGAGGCCGTTATAGAGACCTAGAGAGGCTGGACGCGCTTCAGGCCACTTAAATGACTTGCAGAGGTTTAGGTCGTAGAATCATGACCTGTCAGGGCTGCCAGGGCACCCATAGTTTCCAGAATTGTGTTCCATGGGATCCTAGTTCCAAGATGTCAGTGATCATCCTAGGGAGAAACTAGGAGAACTTTGGGTTAAAGAAAGAACGGATCTTGCTTCAGTGTAGGACTCTGGGTGCCTTTCAGATGTTAATATGCTTCCGGAACACGTAAGAGGAGGGAAGTGTATTTGGCCCCGAACCCTGCCCCTGCTGGTTGTGCGTAGGGAGGAACCAATCACGGTTGGGGGGGGGTTGCCCCAGCCTTGGGGTCAGCGGCAGCTGGGGGCTGGGCGACCTCGTCAGGGCTCCCTGAGCCGCAGAGGCAGGTGAGCGGTTTGGGACGCAGAGGCAGGTGAGCGGTTTGGGACGGGAGTGGGGTTCTGCTGGGGTGAAGGCGCGCTGTTTCCAGCTCAGGAAAAGCAGGAGCTCGGGCCCTCGAGACGCGGCCTGTGGAATGAGAACGGGGCGCCTTCTGTTAACATGGCCTGGAGGGGGCTTGCTGTCCTAGGCGGGAGGAAGCTTGTCCTCGCTCTGTCAGTGAGTAGAGGAGAGGGGGCTGGGCCTGTTGGTTTAATGGGAAGACGCCCGCTCAGAGATTGCCGGGGGATGAGGTGATCTGTGGGGGATCGGAGAGGCAGAAGCCTCAGATGACCCAGTGGGTATGGAATGGCTCAGGGGCCTGTCTTTTCTTCTGTTTGCTCTGTGGCTGTATTTGTTTTCTCTTGTTTTCCTAATCACAGGCTTCTAGGTTTCAGGGGAGTAAACGGATGAGGATTGGGAGGCTTCTGAGGTGCAGGGACTCGGCATTCCCCCCAGCCCGCCTCTTTCCCAGGGTTGCTGGGGACCAACCTGCAAGCGGTGGGAGGCTGGGCCCTTGTCCACCCGTGGGGGCAGGGGAGCAGTTCCCCGCTCCAGGGCGGGGGTGTCTGTCTGTTCCTTCGCAGAAGAGCCCTGGGAAATGGAAGAGGGAATCAATCTGAATATTCAGCTCCATAAACAATGCCATAAAAATCACATCCATTTGCAGAGGAAAGCTCAGCGCTAAAGGTGCCAAAACAACGATGTGCGTTTACAGCATCAAGCCCTGCTCCATCTCCTCTTGGGGGCCAAGAAGCTGCCTCCCGGGGAGGCTTACTCCCAGCTTCTGTCTGGGAGGGGCTGGCCCTGACCCTCAGGATTCTCTGCCCCTTCCTTGTCCCCACCCAGCTCACCAGGCGTCTCCATTGTCCTGCCACCAGAGGGAGACCCTACGGGACTCGGGGTAGGACGTGTGCGCTGGGGGCTGGGAGGTGGTGTGGTGTAGAGAGAAAACGGGGGCAGAAAGAAGTGCACCACCTTTTGGGGTCCAACAGACTCGGGTGTGCGTCTCACTTATTCTGCTTCCTGGCTCCGTGACCTTGGGAAAGCCACTTTACCCTTCTTAAGCTTTCTTCTCTGTAAACCATAGAATTTGGCCTGCTGATCTCTATGGGTTATTGGGAGAGTGGAATAACCCAAGACTGTGAGGTTTCTTGGCAAACTGTGTTTGATCAGGAAGGGGCATTTGAGGTCAACCAGCACAGCCCCTCATTTTGTAGATGTGGAAACTGAGGCTTAAAGCGATAGAAGCACTTGGTTCAAGGTCACCCTGGAAGAAAGCGGAGAAGTCATTGTTATTAATACTGAGCCGAGGCCCAAAGCAGAGTGGGATCTGAGACAGCATTTCCTCAGCACAAAACCTTTCCTGCAGCCTCCAGGACAGCTGGCCACTCCCTCCCGTCCCGTCCCTGTTTTCCAGGTCAGTAATTCAATCGACGCCTCCCGCTGGTGCATTCTCACTGGGGCCCCGGGCCAGGCCAAGGCCACCTTCCTGCTGAAATAATGCTGGCAGCTGCCTGCGAGGCCGAGGCGGAAGGGAAAGCAAGACATTTTTCCCTGGCCCTTCTGAAATGTCACCCTTGGACTGGCTGTGAAGCCTCTGTTCCCGGGGGAGCTTGGTGGCTCTCGTAATTCAATCTCACTTCCAGCTCCCCTCTGGGTCTCCCCAGCACCTGGCCTTTTCTGGTGCCTGCTCACGGCTGGGGGGCCGAGACCTAAGCCTGCTCTGGGGGGCGCAGGTGCCCATCAGGAAGGCCTCTCCTCCTTCCTTGGGGGGCTCAGCCTTCCGGGACTCTGGGGTGAGATTTTGTCTGGCTGTCCCAATGCCGTGGGGCTCGAAGACTCGACGGGGGGCCCGGGAGGGTTTGAAGGCCCCTGTCCAGAGTATGAAATCCCGCTGATGCTCTATTTCTTACATTCTTTATATAAAAGGGAAAAAAATGATGGGCTCCGCCAAGGAGTAAGAAAGGAGGAAGACCTTCCTGGACATTCCAGGAATCTTAGAGTGGAAAGGGGTCTTCAATGGAATGTGAACATCTTTTTATCAGGGAGAGAAATCCCACCCACAGCATCCAGCCTGTTTGACAGTATTGGACCTGGAACCCTCCGTCTTACTGGCCTCCGCCCACACGGGCGGCTGTTCTGGTTGTTAGGTGTTCTCACACCATTGAAATAAGCCTTCTGCTAACTTCTGCTCTTCATCCTGGTCTGCCTTGTGGAATTCGCAGCATAGTGATGAGCCCTCATTCGTGGCCACTGTCCTTTGTGCCTTTCGCTGAAGATGTGTGCATGTGCTAGCTTCTGGGTTAAATGAGTTAAGAACCGTTATTTATACTTATTTTCTGGATGAGGTAACTGGGTACAGAGAACTCAAGAAATATGCCCCTGCTCTCTCTTTTAGCAAATGGCAGAACCCAGGTAAATTTGAACCCAGGTGGTTCTGGCTCCTGAGCCTGCCTTTTATTATTATTATTTCTTCTCTTCCTCCCCTCCTTCCTTCCTCCCTTCCTCCCTCCCTTCCTTCCTTCCTTTTCCTTTTTTCTTTCTTTGTCGCCATGCCTGTGGCATGTGGAAGTTCCTGGGCCAGGGATCGAATCCGAGCCACGGAAGTGACAATGCTGAATCCTTAACTGCCAGCCACCAGGGGACTCCAGGTCTGCGTTTTTAGCCGCTACACTGCCAGGCAGTCTTGACTCCTCTCTCCTCCAAGGAACTGCCCTTTTGAAACGGGCTGTCGTCTGTTCCCGATGAAACACTCCCGTAGTCTCTGCCGTCGTTTCTAGACTCCTTGGTCTCCTAGAGACTCTCCACTGCCCCTTTTAAAATGAGCCGGTGAGAGCATAATCAGGGTAGGCTGCCGGGGGGCTTTCGTTTCTCATTTTAAACTGTGCGCTTTCAGCTCCCTCCCCCTCTCTAGCAGCCGCGTCGCCGAGCTTGTGGTCGTCCCTAAGCCTGGGACCGTCTTCTCGCGGATCTCTGCCAAGCCAGAGATGCTTTGTCTTAGACTCGTGAAATTGATAGTCTTTGGACCTAAATGCAAGACTTCACACTCCTGGATTTCATCTGTGTGGTTTTGGCTTCTGTTCTAGCTTACTTAGGCGGTCGGCTTCGGGATCTGCCATGCCATTAATTTCTCTGATCTTTGTCATATACAAATTAGGTAATCAGCCCTTCTCAGACTTCATCTGCGCTACTGATAAAAATGGTGAATGAGTTCGAAGACGGTCTTGGACCTCTTCTCCAGAGGGAGGTCTGCGCAGGAACCTGAAAACAGAGACGCTGTAATCTCTGGCTTCGTGATTCCATATCAGTCCTACGGTGAAAGCCTGCTATGTTTCAGGCAGAGTCGTAGGCACTGAAGACACACAGGTGTTCAAGTCAAAATCCTTGCTTTCACAAAGCATTTGGTGGTGTTTGGGTGATGGGCACACAGGCAGGTCCTAATAGCGTCTCAGTGGTCCGTCCAGATGCACGTGGGTGGGAGGCCGGCCAGGGGCACCTCACTCAGCTGGGTGTTCCTGAGTTAGGGCTTGGAGGCGGAGATGGATTTATCAGAGTTGGAGTGCTGGGAAGGGGTGGGGATGAGCCCTGAGGGAGTATTTTTGATTCCATCGTGTAGCCATTTGAGTGCCATCGTCATTTGAACTCCTTTCTACTTTGTGACTCGTTCTCTAGCTTTATTTTCTCTAAATTTAGAATGATAGCTCCCAGTTCAGTAGTACCTGGGGGAGTGTGTGTGTGTGTGTGTCTCCATGTGGAGAGTGATGGAGAGTAAAAGGGCGGGGGGCGGGGGATGGGGGGCGGGAAGAGAAGAAAGGAAGGGAAGGTCCAAGTTTCCTTTTTTTGGATGGAGGGAAGGGGAGTCAGCTGCAGAAGAGGTTAGTGTGATCTGGGGCTGAACCTTGCAGGGATTTGCCGGTTGATGCTGCACAGCTCCCCCAAAAAGAGGGATGGACAAACCGAGCTGGGGCGGGGGACTGGGTACAACACAGCAGAGGCTGATGTTGGCACACTCAGCCCAGCGAGGCTTTGTCCCTGGCTTCCTTGCTGCATTTGAGTGTTTGAAGTCCCAGGTCACCAGACACATCGCTGGTTCTAAACATACAGCCCATCACTCCAAAGACAAATGAGGATGATTTTTGGATGGCCTGGGCCACAGCGCCCTCGACTTCTTTTGGCGCTTGTGCCTCTGTTTCCTGTGGGGCGGTCATTCTTCAGGCTGCCGCAGTCGTGTCTGGACCAGCCAGGAGACTAGATGGGGATGCTTGGCAGCGGCCTTTGCCCCCTGGCTCTGAACCCTCAGCTGGGTGTTCGAGCTCTGTAATTCCTGCCAAAGGTTGCTCCTTGCAATTTCTCTCCCGCCCCCTTCCCCCCCAGTTCCCTTGCTTCTCTCCCCGCAGTGGGAGAGGAAAAACAGCTATGCTTATAGAAAGATTGATTAGTTAAGCAAGTCAATTATATCTCTTGCCGAGAGCAACCGTATATTAAGTAATGCAGCAAAAATGATTGTCTGCGCAGATCCATTTTGTCGAACAGCTGTTCCAGAGGCCCGGAAAGAGAAGACGAAGGTTAAAATCCCGTAATAGTCTTTACTCCCCATCTCACCCCGCCCCATCAGGCCTGGCCCTCCAGGGGCTCCGTTTATTATGAAATGGAATAAGGTTGGGTAATGAGCATGCTGGCGGCCTGCTCCATTTTTCGGGAAAACTCTCCCGTCATGCCCAGAGCTCCTGGCCTTCCCGTCACGGGGGAGCTGACTGATGCCGGCCCACAGGCTAGCCTCACTCCTCCCAGCCCAGCCCAGCCGCTCGACAAGGTGGAAGCAGTTCCAGATGTAGACTCTGGAGTCTCGGGTTCAAGTCCAATTGTTGTGAGTGTCTGATCTTGGCTAAGTCTTTCAACCTGTATGAGCCTGAATTTTCTTGTTAGAAAAGTGCAACAAAATGTAAATGAGGTAAAGTGTGTGGATGAAATTTGGGGTCTATAATTGTATTATAAAATAATTCATTAAGGTTGGATACTATGACACTAGGCAAAGAGGAGAGGACGAGGGGAAAGTAGCAGTGCGGGTGGGGCCACCAGCTGGTTCAGCTGGAAGTCCGGAAAAGATCAGAACTTTGCCTGCCACCTGTGATCAGTCTGTATTTTTTTCTTTTTTTTTTTTATAGCTGAAGTGTAGTAGATTTATACTGCTGTGTTAGTGTTCGGTGTACAGCAAAAGTGATCGTTGTATAACTGTAAATGTCATAAAATTCACTAAGAAAAAAATACATTTTATATATACATGGAAAGAGAGATTCTCTTCTGTATTCTTTTCCATTATGGTTTATCACAGGATATTGAATAGAGTCCCCCCACCCGGCCTTGAGTCAGATTCCACTGCTTCTAGAATGCAAATCTCCTGAGTCCTAGGCCCTGTCTCCCAGGGAGCATCGCTGCTTCCTCCCCGGGAGCTGGTTTGGGAAGGACGGGCAAGGGCAGGCAGGAGTGCAGCCCTGGCTGTGCTGGGGGCGTCATGTGCCCGCCCCACTCTTGGGCACAGCAGAGTCTAAGTGGAGTCCCACGGGTCGCTGGTTTCCAGGACCAGCAGCCCTTCTCGCAGCCCTCTGGGCTCCTGGCGTCTGGTCCGGGGCCAGGGCTCAAATGCAGGTCAGACCCCAGGTGTCTGGGCTCTGCCTAGTCTTTGGCGCTCAGGGACTCCAGCTCCTCTGATTTCCGAACGTTGTTACAGTTGCATTTTCTAACCCTCAGGTCACGTGTGGGCCCTTAGCATAGGAATGGCGTTTCCCCAGCCCGCCTGCGTTTGTAAGTAGGGATCTGAGAGGGTGTGCCCGGGGGGGGGGGGGGGGGGGGGGGGGGGGGGGGGGGGGGGGGGGGGGGCGGGCGATGCTGACCGCGGTGACCCCCATGAGCATCCAGCCTGGGAAACGGGGTCCTTGGCTGGCGGGGGGCCCCGAGCAGGGACAGGCAAGGGAAACATCGCAGACATTTCAGGGACCTCGGATGGCCCAGCCAGGGTACCACTTCTCGTAGAACGCAGAACGGGAAGGGGCCTTAGGGGTCAGTGAGTCCAGCCACCTGTCTACAGCTTTAATGCCTTTGCCAGCCCTGCTGCCCAGCCATCTCCTGTCTTCGTGGAAACTATTTGGTGCAGCCCAGTCTGGAGAGGAAGGAAGCGTGATCCTGGCCTCTCCTCGCCAGCGTATCTTGCCCACAGTGGACTCAGGACTGGATGCTTGCTCACATTAGGACCTGATTAGTTATGGAGTTGGATTCCACCTCTGGTACTTCTTTCCCTTCCCATTTATCTTAAATGAGGGGAAGAAATTCCTAATCGACTTACTGGATTTTCTTCCTACCACCAACCCAGTTTCTTGTCCTTCCAGGCATCTCCTGAGTACCTGTAAGGAAGGGGATAGAAAAAAAAAGAAGGGTTCCTTAAGCCCCTGTCTTCTACATCTTCTCTCCTTGATGAGGGTGGGGATGCAGGTCAGCAGGGAGAGAGGCGAGGGGTGATGAGGACAGCTTTTCCTGCGGCTGCAGCCCAGAGGCCCAAGTGACCGAAACGTCAGTGAGGACGTGGGCGTAGGAGCCGTGTAGTTGCAGCCCCTTGTCTTACAGAAGAGAAAGCAGAGCCCTTCCCAGGGTCACGTGGTGAACCTGTAGTTTGGCAGGGATGGATGGCCGGGGACATCTATGGCTGACTGTGGGCACCGCCCACAAATCACCCTGGGAGTGGGGCAGGGCATTTCGCTGTTGTCCAGTGAGGGTCCCAGCTGCAGGAGGTGATAACCACCTCCCGGGAACCAGAGGCAGCTGTCACTTACAGTGGAACTGGGGGATCTCGAAGCCCCTCCTCCTGCTTGCTGAACCAGAAATGCATGCCCTACCCATGTTCTGATGCCCAGGCTTCCATCGTGAGTGGAATGGCTTGTCCTGGGGTTGAGGAGACGGCCCTTGGAGCCAGGTGGAGGAAGAGGGAGACCTGGGACTGAAGGAAGAGGGAGAAAGGGAGGCAGCAAGGGCGGGGGCCCGGCCCTCCCCGACAGTGTTCTCTGGGCCCCTGAGCCTGGGGCTGTGATGTGCTGGCGGGGTGGGAGGTGTGAGGGGGGGTGGCGTGTGTCCCTGAGCGCACCGTCCAGGCGGTGTTTGCTCCTACAACCCTATCTGGCCAGCGTGCTTGGAATCCCTAGAGCAAGGGTATTGGCCCCCGTGATCGATTAGACTCCCCCGTGTGTCCTCTTCGAAGACGCCACCTTCTCTGCAGGATTCCTCCTCTGCCTTTACTGTGTGATTAACTCCTGGGCAGCCTGGGTCCCCCAGTCTTTGCCGCCTGGAGTATGATTGAACGCTATGCCATCAGGTATGGCGTGTCCCCTTACTGACTGTAAGGTCCTGGGGACAGGGACGGGTCTCAGGTAGCCCGTAAAACAGGGAGGGCAGTGCTTCCCAGGGCCTCTCCTGCCCGCTGAGGTCCCCTGGTCCCCTGCACGCGTCCTCTGCAGGGTTAGCCAGAACTGGGCTGGTGCCACAGCCAGGCTGTGGGAGGGACGGAGCTTGCTCTTTCTCGTACCTCTCCAGCCACTCGTGCAGTTAGGCGGGCTAACTGTGGAACCACGGGGAGCAGGAGTGATAACTAGGTGCGGGCTTAGGCCGGATGTTACAACACGCCCTCCGTGTCTGCAGGACCTTCCAAGGGTGTGTGTAGGACAGGGGTTCCGCTGCCCCCTCGGCTCTGAGCAAAGGACGGCCTCGCTGGGGATCGTCCCACGACTTTGCTATGTGCCTCGGCATCCCAGCTTATAATCCAGGGTATTTCTTCAACATCTGCCCAAGCCCCTGCAGCTTCACTTGCAGTCCCTCATTCATCGTATCCCAAGAAACGGAGTCAGGGAGAGAAACTCTGTGGCAGGGAGTTTCAGGAATGTCTTTGAACAAGTGTCCCTTCCCCAGCTCCAGGGGCTTGGGCGTGGAAGTCCTTACTTGCCCTGGGTCATCCCCTAGTATTTGGATATTGGATTATCCGGTGGGATTGAAGAGGTTGGGTTGTCCCATAGCCAGTTCCAAGAAGTTCTGAAGGTGTTCTGAGCTCCTGCCAAGTCCTGGCAAATGAACATTTCTGCTGGTACGTCCTTTTCCCTCTCATTTAGTCCTGACATCAGCTGAGAAGCCGATAACCGTTCTTCCATGTTACAGAGAAGGGGTTGAGACTGGAGACATCTCAGGGTCCAGCGGTGTGGCTTCTGTTCAAGTTCATGCCTCTTTATCACGTCACCCTGCTCCTTGCCCCTTTCTTGAAAACTGCAGTTAATTTGTTATTTATCATCATGTTATATTTTTCCCAGATGTATCTTTTCAGTATTTCACTTAGCTCTTTTCATTTTCCAGGGTTAGCTCTGAAAGTTGTGGTTATATTTTCTTCTGGGTACTTTGGTGGCCACTGTTTGAGGGTCACGAGGTTGGAGTCACTAAGCTTCTAGTGACACTTAAGAGATATGGAGCTCCTTTGTGGCTTAGCAGGTTAAGGGCCCAGTGTTGTTACTGCAGCGGTTTGGATTGCTGCTGTGGTGCAAGTTTGATCCCTGGCCTGGGAACTTCCACATATCATGAGTGCCGCCAAAAAAAAAGAAAAAAAAGAGAGATAGTATCACACATTTATGCTTTGATTATACATTAAATGTATGAATTATTTAACTATTATAATAGCCAAATATGATACCATTTTTATGAGTTCCATAATTATTGTCAGTTATCGCTTCTTATAGCTCTAGTCTTATCTGGGACTTGAACAGAACAATGGGTTCTCCAGGAATTGGACATGACTGATGCTCTGGGGGTGTCAGGGCAGCTTGTGATGGAAAGCCCAGCCCTTCAGCTGTTATTATAACTTTAGCGGTCTTGAGGAGTACCATTCCTTGCTTGGCTTCTAGAGCTGCGCTAATCCTAAGAGGAGGCCTAGCCACATATGGCTATGGAGTTCTGGAAATATGACTAATTTAAATTGAAAGGTGTCTTAAGTATAGAATGTACATTGGATTTCAAAGATGTAGTACAAACAATATAAAATATCTCATTACTATTTTTAATATCTACTAGGTGTTAAAATAATATTTTGGATATCTTGGATTTAATACAAATGTATTATTTCACATGTTTCTTTTTTTACTGTTAAAAATTGATTATAAGGTAATTTAGAATTCTGCATGTGGTTCACATGTGAGACTTGTGCTCTGTTTCTGTTGGATAGCGTTGTTCTAGAGAATGCCTTATTTGTTGTCCTTGGCCGTCTTCAGGTTCTAGGTCGCACTCAGATTAAAAACCAAAGTGAAACATATTTATGTATTTATTTAGTCTTTTTAGGGCTGCACGTGCCGCAAGTTTCCAGACTAGGGGTCCAATCGGAGCTGCAGCTGCTGGCCTACGCCACAGCTTACCATAACGCTGGATCCTTAACCCACTGAGCAAGGCCAGGGATTGAACCTGCGGCCTCATAGGTACTAGTCAGGTTCGTTACAGCTGATCCACGACAGGAACTATGAAACATACGTTATAAACAGCATAATTCTTCTGATTTTTTGTAAAGAAGCACTAAAGTGTTTCCCCTTTTAGATTTCTCAACTGCCTTATTGACCCCTCCTACCTAACACCCCCTTTCTAAAAGGAATTAAGGTCTTTGACCTGTACTTGAAATTTGCTGAAAATTCAGCTAGTGCTGATTTTATTTATTAGCCAAAAAGAGGTTATAGAAAAGGCTAGCATCCTAGAGTGTCAAGGCCAGATTAGCGAAAAAAGACAGATTGAGACATGGTTGTACCCACATCCAGGCTGATCAGGCTTAGGAGAAGAGCAGATGAAAGTCAGGGTGAGAACCACCCAGACAAAGCCCGACAAAGGACCTCTGGTGGTACCCACTGCTGATTGCATCCAGGGTCTCCAGCTTTGGCCAGAACCCACAGCAGCCACCACCTTTCCAGCTAAGACAGTTTAGGACTCCTCTTTTCTTTTTCCCACCTCCCCACCGATTCCTGTCTCCAGTACCTTACTCCTAAGCTGAAAGGGCTAGAAACTTCTAAGGTAGGTCCTCAACTCCCCTGGAAGAAGTCAGCTTGTCTCCTTTTTGGGAAGGCCTAGTGTAAGGGTCTGCGGTGGTGCTCCATCTTCTAAGTCACTGTGTGCTCTGTTGGGCGTGGATCTCTCTAGACTGGTGGGAGGTTGGATGCCCTAAGCTGTCTCCTTCCTTTGGTTCTTTGATCTGGACTCTTAACCAACATGTGGAACCTGGTAGTCCTTCAACGTGGCATGAACGCGGTCTCCATGCCAAAATCTTTCTAGAGTCCTGCTGAGACTGCATCCAAATACTGAGAAAATCTCTCAGGCTGTATTCAGATTATGCATTGCATTTGCTATGGGTAATATCTGCCATGCACAAATTCTCTGCTTATGAAAGAATGTTTGTTTTTTCAACTTTTTATTATTCAAACACATAATGAACCTTTGTGGACCATAATTCAGCCTCAACAGCTACTCATATAAGGCCATTGAAAAAAATCTGTATTCTCCACTTCTCCCTGCACCCTGCTAGACATTGTATTATTTCATATGTAAATGCTTCAGTTATGTATTTGTAAGAGGTTAGGACTCTCTTCTTCTTTAAATATAGCCACAATGCCATTTTACCATTTGAAAATTAGAACTTTATTTAAAGCTTTATTATCTTTAGTTTTTATGAAAGTAATATATTCTCATTGAAAATATTCAGACAATTCAAAAAGGTATAAAGAAGAAAATGAAAATTACTCTTAAACCAACACCCAGATATAGTCACTGTGAGCGTTTTGTCATATACTGTTATAAATCATGCTACAAATGATGTTTATAATCCTGTTTTTTTTTTTAAATTGAAGCTGAAAATACATACAGAGAAATTCACAAATTGCAAGTATATAGCTCAATGAATTTTCACTGGCCTGTAACCAACTACTGTCGAGCTCAAGAAACAGACTATTACCTGCACCACAAAACTTCTCCATGCCTCTCTTCATCACTAAACACAACTACTATTCTGACTTTCATCACTGTGGGGAAATTTTGCCTGGTTTGAATTCTATACAAGGAGACTCATACAGTACCTGCTTTTTCATGTGGCTTTTGTTCCACATTGTATTTGCAGGGTACATACATGCTGTTGTATGCAGTGTCAGTTCATCCGTTTTCTTTGTGGCATAGCAACCCACTCTATCACAGTTTAGTACAATTTGTATCACAATTTATTTTCACATTTTATTGTTAATAGACACACCCCTTCCAACACCCTCAAACACAGTGTGTTGTTGTTAGAAATGTCTTTTGGTACCTATACGTATGGATTTCTATTAGGTATGTACTTAGGAGCAGACTTGTGGGTAAACCAGTTTATACTGATACCGACAGTCTGTGACAGTTTCGTTTGCTTCACGTTCCTGCTGATACTTGATCATTATCAATGTTTTAAAATTTTCTCTTCTGGTGAGCATATCATAATAACTCATTGTGGTTTTAATGTGTGTTTCCCTAATGACGAAAGAAATCGAGTGCCTTTTGATATGCTTATTGGGCACATAGACATCATTTTTTGTGTGAAATATCTGTTAATTTTCCCCCCATTTTTCTGATGGATTTTCTGTTTTTGTTTTTGTAGGAGTCATTTATATATTGTGGATATGATTTTCTTTGGTCAAATATATATCAAAAATATCTTCTCCCACTATGTGTGTTGCTTTTCACTCTTTTGGTATCATTCGATAAACAGAAGTTTTAAATCCTTTATGGTTAGTATATTTTGTGCCCGATTTGAGAAATATTTACCTACTTCAAGTTCATTAATAGATCTTCCTACATCCTGGAAGCGTTTTTGTTTTACCTTTCACCTTTTTGTCTACAACACATCTGGAATTGGTTTTTGTGTGAGGTGGGGAGTGGCCATCACCCCCCCCCCACACACACACATAAATATCCAATTAATTGAACTGTATTTATTGAAAAGACTGCTCATGTCCCACTGTTCTGCCATTATCACCTTTGCTAGGAGTAAAGCGCATATGAAGCGGCCTTTGCATGCTCTCTTCTGCCCTGCTGTGAGTTTGCTGCCCCTGTGCCAGCTCAGCGGTGTATGACCTGCTCACGCCTAGTCGGGCGCTCGCTGTCTGGTAGTTCAGGGCCTCCAGGTTTGTTACTCGTCTTCAAGACCATCTTTGCTATTTTAGTGCTTTGCATTTTCATATAAGTTTTAGAATCAGTTTATCGATCTCTATAAAATAAAAAAAATGCTGAGATGTTGATTAGGATGGCATTGGATTTTATATCATTTAGGTGAGGATAGATAGTTTGTACAGTACTTTATCCTTAATATTGATTCTTCCAATCCATAAATATATTGCATTTCCTCACTCATTTAAGTGTTCTTTAATTTTTCCTACTAAGTGTAAAGGGTTTTTCTAGAGGTCCGACACATCGTCTGTTTTTGTTTTTTGTTTTTCTTCTTTTTAGGGCTGCACTCTCAGCGTATGGAGGTTTCCAAGCTAGGGGTTCGGTTGGAGCCACAGCTGCCAGCCTGTGCCACAGCCACAGCAGCGCCAGCTCTGAGCCGCATCTGCGAACTACACCACAGCTTGTGCCAATTCTGGATCCTTAACCCACTGAGTGAGGCCAGGGATCGAACCCACATCCTCATGGATACTGGTCGGGTTCGTTACCACTGAGCTACAATGGGAACTAACCCCCCTTATTTTGTTAATTGGTGAATTAGAATCAGTTGCATTGATTGATTTTCAAATAGTAAATAAATTTTACTTTCCTGGAGTAAGTCCAAGATGATTATTCTATTATTCTTTTTATATATCACTGGATTCCATTTGCTAATAATTTATTTAGGATTTTTGCATTTACGTTCATGAGAGAAATTGATCTGCAGTCTGACTTATTGTAATGTTATTTTCAGGCTTGGTGTCAAGGTTATGCTAGTCTCAATATCAACTGGGAAATGTAAAGTTTTTCTATTTTCTGGAAAAGCTTGTGTAGATTTATTTTTTAAATATTTGGTAAAATTCACTGGAGAAACCATCTGTATCTGAAGTTTTATTTAAGCATGATGGTATCTGTAGGTTTTTATAGATGATCTTTATCAGGTAGAGAAATCTCTCTTTAATTCTTAGTTTTCCGAGAGTCTTTATAAAAATGACACTTAATTTTGTCAAATGCTTTTCTACATCTCTTGGGATGATTATATGGTTTGTCTTTTTTTGTCTGTTGATTCATTGAATAACATTGATTTAAAATGTTAAATCAGTCTTGCATTCCTGGTCGTAATATACTGTCTTTTATATATTGTTGTATTAGATTTGCCTAAGACATCTGCTGTTATTTGTATTAATTGAGTATTTACTGTGATTCCGTTTCATCACTGGTGCTGAGTTTAGTTGTAACTCTTTGTTTTGCCATTTTAGTGGTGTCCTAAGGGCTTATAGTATACATTATAAACTTATTGTAATCTAACTTTAGGAGAGGGAGGAAGGTGGGCTGGAGAGAAAGGGAGAGAGAAAACTCATTTGAGGAAACTACCTGAGGCCAGAGAAGGAAATACCTGCAGAGATCACATGGAACAGTCAGTCTCTGGCACATGACCTCACATAGAAGTGAACAGTGCCCGTTCCACTACCCAGGATGGAAACAGTAACTCATAGAGGCTCAGGGACAGAACTAGAAGGCGTTTTGCCTCAGTAGTGCTGAAAATTAACCCATATTAAATGTTTCGCTGGGCCTACTTAATAAAACCTAAAGCCAAGTTTCCAAAAGTCAATACATTTCCAAATACATAATGTGACTGTATCCCAGAACAAAGCTAAGGAGCATTTATAGAAATACAGATATATTCAGAGCCTGACAGGATAAAATTTATAGTACTTGACATCCAACAACAACAAAAATCATCAGATATTTAAAGAAGCAAGAAAATTATACCTATAATGAGAATTTTCGATCAATTGAAACTGAACCAAATGGTAAAATTAGTAGACAGTTGCATGAAAACAATTATTATAACTGTATTCCTTAAGCTCA
Organism: Catagonus wagneri; assembly: GCA_004024745.2. Lineage (NCBI taxonomy): Eukaryota > Metazoa > Chordata > Mammalia > Artiodactyla > Tayassuidae > Catagonus > Catagonus wagneri. The sequence goes on along the minus strand of PVHT021183653.1, from coordinate 3,226,911 downwards.
AAAAACTAGAGGAAAGATTTAACTATACTATGCATAGGTAGAGACGTGAATGCTAGAAAAAGATCCAGTTTGAATTTATAAGGATGAAAAAAATGCCGTGTTTCAGATGAAAAGTTTACTGAATGGGATCATGATAGTTTAGAGATCGTAAGAGAAAAGATTACTAAATTTGAAGACAAAGCAGTGGAAACTATTCAAAAAGAAACATAAAAATAAAGACTAAGAATAATCAGAATTACTGACTGTGGTCTGAGTGAACTCTGGTCACCTCGGAGGCCCAGACCCTTGGATCTATTTCCTCAATTCGTGGAGACCACTGAGTTTCACTTGGGTTCCCCTCCTTGCATCACAGCCTGGAAACTTTCTGCAGTCAGTAAGCTGGAGCAATAACAGGGCTCACTTACCTCCTTTATTTCCCATCTTTCAGGGGTCACTTTTCTTTGTTTCCTGACATCCATAGTCTTAAGAACCATGTTTTATACATTTTGTTCTTTTTTCATTCTTGTTATTTTAGGCAGGAAAGTATATCTATTACCTGTTACTCCAAGTGGATATTGAGTGTATTGTTTTTATGTATTTTTAATTAGTTTAATATAGTTTTACTTAGTTTAGGTTTATTAAGTATACATTTCAAATCTTCTGTATCCTTTATGATATTTTCATGTTCTCATTCTACCAGTTACTGAGAAAAGTGTAAGAAATTCTTTATTTCTTCTCATTCCAAATTTTGGTATTTCTTTGTCTTTTTTAAATTTAGTTTTTTTAATTTTTATTTTTTTCCTTTTTAGCTGGTTTAGAGTGTTCTGTCAATTTTCTGCTGCACAGCAGGGTGACCCAGTTACACATACATGTATACATTCTTTTTTCTCACATTATCATGCTCCATCACAAGTGACCAGGCATAGTTTCCAGTGCTATACAAGATCTCATTGCTTATCCATTCCAAAGGCCATAGTTTACAGCTATTAACCCCAAATTCCCAGTCCCTCCCACTCGCTCCCCCTCCCCCTTGGCACCCATAAGTGTGTGCTCCATGTCCATGATTTTCTCAAATTTTGCTTTTTACATTTTGAGGTCATGTTATGAAGTGCACACAGATTTAGAGTTTTTATATCTTCCTGATAAATCGATCCTTTTGGCATTAGGAAGTGCCTTTCTTTATCTCTGGTAATTCTTCTTGCCTCGAAGTCCACTTTGTCTGATGTAGATGCAGCCATACTAGGTTTGTTTTGATTAGTGTTAACATAGTACATTTTTCTATTCTTCTAGTGTTACCCTTTCTTTGGTCATATATTTAGGATGCATCACTTGCAAGCAGCATAGACTTTTCTCTTCATCATAGTTGTTGGAAAGCAATGTGAACATTTTCATATTTTGCTATGGGAAGGTTTTCCAAGTCTTTCTACGTAGAGAAAGAAACTCTCTTTCCCCCAGTCACATTTGCTTCTCACATTCTAAGGGTGACAAACCTGGGACCAGTTTTATCCTTATAATGGAGCCATCTGCTCCCATTCGAGGCATAAGTAAACTTATCCGCCCCAGAGCCAAGTACTTGCATTCCAGAGGAGGGGTCTTGTCATTTCTCCTCCCTGAGAAAGTAGTTTGCAGCAGAAAAATAAAGTTCCTCTCCCTCTGGGTGGGGGGGCAGCTGTCCCTGTATAAACTCCCAGATTCACAGTTCCTGAGTCCCTCCCCTCTGTGCCAGAACACCCTCTGTGCCCAGGGCCCTACCCTTCTGGCCCTCATAACACCACCCTGAAGGGGGCAGAGTGGAGCGTGGGAACCAACGTAGCTGTGACTGTAAGTGATGATAATCTGCCCCAATCCAGAAACTTTATGTTTGTTTTCAGGATAATATAAATAAATAATAGGTATTAAAAACTTATCTGAAAAATTAAAAACTTGTCAGCTCATTTTTGTTTTCAGTGGAAGACTTTAGTGTATTTACCCTTTTATGTAATTACTGATATATTTGCACTTAAACACAGTATATTTTATGTTTTATTATTTGTAATGCTCTTTTTGCCCTCCTTGATTTTCTTCTTTTGAGTTAATTGTGTTTTATTTTTTCTGTTAACGTGTTAGCTGTATAGCCTTTTGCTGTTTTTAAAGCGGCTTCCCCTGATGTTATAATATGCTTATTACAATAAATTGAAACAATTACTTTTACCACTTTTATCACTTCTACTAGGAACTTATCTATGTTTTATTGTTACTCACTTGAAAGTAATGTGGATTTTTTTCCTCTGGCTGCTTTAAAGATTTCTCTTGGTGTTAGGTTTTCAATAATTTTGCCATGATATGCTTAGGTACACATTTATTCTGCTTGAGGTTCTCTGAAAATCTGTGGCTTAATATCTTTCTTCAGTCCAAAAGATTGTGAATTTTAGAAAATTCACAACCACTACTTTTCAAATACTGTTTATGCTAATTTTTTTCTCTTTTTCTCTCCCTGGGACTCCAGTTCCACATATGCTATGTCTTTTCACCAAGTCCCATATGTTTTATACTCTTCTCCACATTTCCATCTTTTAAAAATATTTTCTCCTTTTATCCATCTAATTATTGTCTTCCAACCTACCATTCCAACCTGTTCTTTTCTTCAGCAGTGCCTAATCTTTTGTTACCAAAGTATTGATTTTAGGTATTATGTATTTTTAGTTCTGGAATTTTGGTTCTTTTAAAAGATTCTGGAGTGTTTTCTTTTTCTTTTTTGCTGAAATTTCCTATGTTGATCTATTTCCTTAAAGATCTTCTTCATAGTCGTATTAAAGTCTAGTCTGAAGACACTAACATTTGGTTCATCTGTGAATCTCTTTCTATGATCTGATCCTTATATTGGTTCTTAGTTATTTTATTCTCTGTCCGAGAATGCACAGTCATTTTTTTTTAATTGAATGCCAGGCATTGTTATGAAAGTTGTAGTCTCTAGATGCTGCCTCCTTCCAGTTAGGATTTGCTGGTCAGTCAGAGCAGGCCTAACATCCCCGTATGTGAATCTGGGTTCCAACCTCTGTAAAGCTTGGGTGTTTCCTCCTCATGTTTATTCTTTTGCTTTAACCCTTCATGGATCCCACATGAAATCCTGGAATGTGCATCAGTCTATCTACTCTTTGGCTGTGGCCTTTCGTTTTTGTCTTCCTAGCACTGTGAGACTACTAAAATCTCTTTTTTAAAAGTATAACTTCCATTTGATTTTTTTCCAGAGGACAGGTGTTTTGTTTTGCCTTTTTTTTTTTTCCCGGTGCTTAAGTACCCAGCACCTTACATGGGCTTAGCTTTGGCAGAGATCATGGCGCAGTACCATTCAGTCTAAATTAGGCGGGAGTGTGGGGATTTTCTGGGCTTTGGGAGAATGATTCCCGACCCCCTTGCTGCACATGGCGTGACTCATACAAGAGTGTCGTTTCATGTACAGCTTGGGAAGCACACGGGTAGCAAAGGCACTCGCTTCGGAAGTGTTGCTGATGACTGTGGTCTGTGCTGCGTTTCAAGTGATGAACTTCTTAGTAGCTTTGTCCTTGGGCACACACTGGCCGTAGCCCTTTTTTGGCAAGATCATTATTGCCTTTTTTTTTTTTTTTTTCATTTTTAGGGCTGCCCCTGAGGCATATTGACTTTCCCAGGGTAGGGGTTCAATCAGAGCTACAGCTGCCGGCCTGCACCACAGCCACAGCAATGCCAGATCCTTAACCCACCGAGCGAGGCCAGGGATAGAACCCGCAACCCCATGGTTCCTAGTCGGATTTGTTTCTGCTGCACCATGACGGGAACTCCTATTGCTTCTTTTCTTAGTCCACACCAGGTTGAAGATACTCTTAGCAAGGAGGCACCACACAGCCAGCCTTAGCTCCCTTCTGGCATTTTGGCAGCATTTTGGACCCAAAGCTCTAACAGCTCTTTTTAATTTCCCAGCCTCATAGCTGGTTTTTAGTTGGGCTTCTCAGCCTCTGGGCTGCTGCTTATGGATCATAAATGCCTTGAGGGAAACTGTCATTAAATATTGGGCTCACTTCTTTGACCTTCTCTTGTCTCCAACATCTCAACCTCTATATCCTGGAAGCCTTGGTTGGTCGCTTTGAACTTCAATTTATGTTTCCTCAGCCTGATGATACTGTCAAGAGCTCTGCTTGGCTTCACCGTCTTTGCTACTACTTTATGCTCATCTTCTTAGTCTCTGCTTGTCCTCTCAGCCTCTGAGCTACTGCATATGAATCAGGGAAAAGCAATCATGCATGCAGAGTGCTTCTCAGTTCATTTCCCTTCTTTTTTGAGTTTTGGCTCATAAGTCCTGGCTGCCTTGGCAGCTCTCTGTTGATTTTTAAAGGGTCGTTTTTTTGTTTTGATTTTTAAAGTTTTTATTAGCAGCAAAATTTGTCTGATACAAGCCAGTCTGCCACAGACAAGAACAGAAATCTTGTAAACTGCTTTTATGATGGAGTTTTGTGACTGCTACTTAGTGCTAGACCTGGTGGTTAAGTAGAAAAAGAATCAAATAAGTGTGAGAGAGAAGAGTTATGAAAAGATTAAGTTACTTGACATCCCAAAGACTTAGCACTGCCGTACTTTGCCTGGTTCCTCAGATTATAATTAGATTTTGGTCATACTGCTGGGTTGGAAGACACCTGGAGATGTTTTCAGATATCTGAAGGATGCTGCTGTGGCTTTGACAATGTTGGGGGTGGGCAGAGAGTAGGAAATGGTTCAGGGGAACAAGGGCCAAAGGTATAAATAGCAGCTGAAGGGGTGCAGAGTTTGGTCTGAATAAAGGGAATTATTTCTAACAAAGATTGGTTGAATGGAGATCAATAAGCAATAACTCATCCCCCATCCATGAAGTCATCCAGACATTGGCCAGTTTGGGATGCAGTGCTATAGAAGGGATTAAAATATTGAGCGTGGGATGGGTGGATGGTATGGTATATACTGTACCTGGTCATGGTAGGCGAGGAGCTCAAAAGATGTTGAATGAACATGAGATCTACAGGGTCCCATCTAACGCTGAGAAGTGCAGAAGTCAGGATGGCGTGGTATGACGCACATAGGACTGAATGCCCTAATCCCAGAGTAGTTTAGGAAGGAAGAACAAGGAAAATGCCATCTTTTCAAGTCTCCCCCGCCCCCATGCCGCACACCATAAGCTTCAGCTAACCCTGTAAGTCCTAGTTAAACTTTCCATGGAAAGCTGGACTCCATGTCCAGTCCAGTGCAGAGCGTGGGACTTAGAAGAGGTGTGGCGGGGACGGGGGGCAGGGGGCACTGCAGGTGCAAGTTTGGCGGAGCTTGGCAGCCTGCCCTCCAGAGTCAGTCGCAGCGTGCCCTGGAAACAGCCAGCCAGGCGTCATGTCCGGCTGGTCCTCCCCTCCCCCTCTCTGCAGCCTTTACTGGGCCTGAGACGGTGCCACTGCCCCTCCCCCGTGCAGGCTGGGACAGGCTAGCCAGCACCCCTTGCCTGAGGCGCTCCTTGAGCATCCCCGCCCCGGCCCCCAAGCGGTGCTGAGCACAGCGCTCCGCCCAGACCAGCAGAGTCCTGCAAATGGTGCTACTAAATATTTCATTCGGCTTAACAGCTCAATCTGCCCGCCACTATCCTGAGGGCCCCCGCAGCCCCAGCCCCTCTCTGCTTAACAAAGTAGCCGGCCGGGAAGACCTGCCCAGGCAGTCGCCGAAGGCCGCGCGGGCCTGGGCTCGGGCAGGCGGGCGGAGGCGCAGCATTAAGCAGGAAGCATCGATTTCGGCATTAGCTAGCTTTTTACGTTCCCAGGCAGACAATGCAAGTACCTTCAATTATCTTCAAAGCGACCGAAGGGAAGGAAACTGGTCTTAGATGTGTGGTAAATAGGCTCCACCAAGTCTGCCGAAGCGTGCAGGATGGGCACGCCGGCCACCCGGGGGCCTCACCGCCACGCCTGCTCCGGTCGCAATTCAGACGGCCGTCGCAGGGGTTCCATTCCTCTGCCCTTCGGAGCCTGGGAAAGCATGAGGGGTCTGGAACACGGGCTCTCAAATGCCACGGCGGCTGCAGGGAGGTGGGGAGCAAGGAGGCACTGAGCTTGGCGTCAGAGAGACTTGGATTCACTCTTGGCTCTACTGATGTGTGACCTTGGACAGGCAGCCTAACCTCTCTGAGCCTCATGCTCCTTCCTAGTGAGATGGGACGTGTGATACCTGCCTTAGAAGAGAATGTGCTATTTCAGGGCTTTGTCCTCCGCGGGGCAGACCCTCTTCTGTGCCCGTATACCATCTTGTGCTCGCTTGGATCTGGGCTTATCACGCTGTTGTGATTGTTGGTTTTCACATTTGTCTTTCCCGCGGACAGGCAGCTGTTAACATTTTTTTAGACAGAGGTCGGGACCTCATGAAGAAGCTGGTGAAAGCCCTGGCCCTCTCCCCACCGAAAAGTGTATGAACATATAATTTGCCTATAATTTCAAGGAAGTCAGAGCAGTGAGGCTAAAAACCCTATGCCAGTGTTTACGCAGTGCCTGGCAAATGAGTCATAATCAGAATCTGTCTGTTGACAGCTAGAATCATTTTGAAGATGCTTTCCCAGCCCTGTGATTTTGGAATTCAGTTCTATCTAACAAACATTCGTTTGGTGAGCACTCGTGCGGCGGGCCCTCGACTGGGTTTTGTAGAAATTGCAAAGATATAAGTCCTGCCCATAGATGCAGAATTAGACATCACTGCGTACGTTAGTGACTCAAGGTGGTGAGACTCAGCCTGTTTGAAAGCTCCTTTATCTCCCCTCAGCTCAGAGAACTCCTGGGAAACGGTTTGTCCCCCCCCACCTCAGCACTGGCCTCCGAATCCCACAGGGCAGGCCAGGCCGTTAGGAACCGACTGGGGGAGAAGAGGCAGCAGTGTGCGTGTGACAGGAGCCCGGAGGCAGGTGGGGAAGGCCATCGGCAGCCTGGCCTAGAAGCGCTGACACCACGCCAGGTGCTGGGGCAGAGAACCGAGGGCCTGGCGGCCGGCACCTGCCGGGTCCTGTCCGGTACCCCTGCTGGGTCGGTCTGTTCAGGGAGGACGTCATTATGCGTGGGAATCTGCATTGTCTGCCAAGCCCTGACTGCAGGGCACTCAAGTGCCTGTTGGGAACGGTGGGCAAGAGAGCATCCTTTTGTCCTTTCAGACCCAGGTGGGGCTGTGGGCCGGGAGGCTGGGCCCCGGATCTGGGAGCACTGGATCCCGGGTTGAGTCTACGGGAGCTGGGACCCCCCAGGCCTTGCTCCTGGGGAGTCAGACCATCCCCACAAACGGCCTGTTGCATCTTCTCTGCACCGAACGACTTAATTTTAAAAGGATAAAAGCCCTCGTGGATGTTTTTAAGGAGTTAAGTAAGTGCCAGCGATGGCTCCTGTTGGGGCTGTTTGGATTTGAAAAGAAAATACTGAGATGTAAAGATATCAATATTTAATTGTCTCCCGAAGCCTGGATTTTCAGGCAAGCGGCAGGGAGCCAAGAGTCAAGAGTCTCCTCCAGATGTGGTGTGTGCGCGTGCATTCACATGCACATATGTGCGTGCGTGTGTGTGACTGTGTGCGTCTGTGCTTAACAGAGGAGAATTCCCCAGTGGCGTCATGCGTGCTCGCTCTTCTCTTCCTGTGTACCTCTGCTTTCTTCCACCTAAAGAGACAACAAAGAACAGGACACAGACTCTGTTTTCATTTACTGCAATCAACAAATACAGAACACTGGTCTGGAGCCTCATTGCCCTTAAGGCATTTGTGGTCCAGTAAGTCCTCTACCCAGACCTCCATCATGCCCATTAGACTAGAATAAATTCTGCAAGCGTGGGCAGATCTTGCGGAAATGACTCGTAGGGTGGCTGACCTGTCCGTGGAAGCTGGCCTGCCCGAGAGGCTCCCCCAGCCAGAGCTCATCTCTTCGTGTGACCTGCATATTTCCTGGCACATGAAAGATGCTCCAGAAGTTGTGCTGAATGGTCGCTGGACTCCATAAACCTCCCTCTATCTCTGTGGTACCTCTGCCCACACTCCCACCCCCAATGCCTGGCAGTTTCACAGAAAGATAAATGCAACCCTGGGAAAGAAGAGAGCTCCCTGAAGGAGCTCACAGGGCCCCGAGACCTGCAGAGAGTGGGAGTGGAAGCGATGGAGTGGAGACGTGGCCCCCCTTGTCCTACTTGACACCCTCCGGGCACTCGGGTGAGGCCCCAGCAGAAGCTCCCGGTCTCCGGGGAGGGGAGCTGGTGAGGTGTCCGCCCAGGGCCCTTTCAGGGAAGGGAGCTATGGGCAAGGACAAGATAACCTCTTTGTTTCCTCCCAACGTGGGGTCATCCTTGCCCCCCCCCCATTTTATAAACACTGGAAAAGATATTGGTCAGGGGCCTCAGGACTTCCAGTGGCTTCGCTGGGGAATAAAACGATGTGAGTGATAATAACTAAAACCCAGCCACTGGCCGATCTTGTCTTCAGTGAGCCGGGGCCCTGCGGAAATTCTCCCCTGGAAGATTTCAGAGACTCGGGGGGGATTTCAGACAGCCTGGGTTAGAGGAAGGGAGTGTGGGACCACCGTGTACCCGGGTCTGGGTTCCAGACATGAGATTTTATAAAGTAAAATGCAATCCGGATGCTCCCCTCCCTTTCCCCAGCCAGGACCCTCCCAGCAAGCCCGGAGGAGAGGGAAGCACCTGGGATTTCAGGAAGGCATGGAGAGCGAGAGTTTCCTCAGGAATCGGCGAAGCCTTTAGCTGTGAGGATTGAGACTGGAAGGAGGGGAGAGGGAGGTAAGGTGGAGGCGTGGCCCCCTCTTTATCAGACTCCAGGGATCGGCCTGTATGGTGTGTGCTCTGCAGGGCTCCCATCACGCAGAGCTGAGCAGAGCCCCTGGAGCTGGGCACCACAGAGGGCTGAGAACTCTTCAGGAGCCGTTAATAACATTCCACGCCCCTTCAGGGCAGCTCAGCACCCAGACCACTCGCATGGCTGACCACCAAGATTCTACAGCTTTCCTCAGTGGCCGTGCTGCTTTATCTTGCTGGGACTCCTGCTAGGAAAAGTTCTGTCTCTTGCTGTGATGCCTAGAAGATTCTGGTCCCATCTGCCCAGAGATGGGGCACTTCCGCTCAGTCTCTTTACATCAGGGGTTCTTAATATCTTTGTGTGTGTGTGTGTGTGTGTGTGTGTCTGCATGCGCTAATGCCACTGCAGTGACAATGTTGGATCTTTAACCCATTGCACCACAGGGGAACTCCAGGGGTTCTTAATTCTTAATCTCTGCTGGGCACAGACTTCGAGAATCCCTCAAAAGCCATAGCCCTCTTCCCCCTTAAAATGCACATGCATAGACATTTTGGCATACAATTTGGGGCATTTATGGACCTTATGGAACCATAGGTAGATTTCATTAGCAGGATACCTCCTGAGAAGACCGTCGCTAATCTTTTAAGACAATATAATAAAGTTTATGAATAGCATTTCACAGTTTGTAAAGCACTTTCATCATGCATTGTGTTAATTTATCTTTGTTGTAATCCTGCTGAGGTAGGAATAATTATATTCTCGTCCTTATTCTACAGATAAAGAAACCAAGCCTCAAAGGACTTCTGTCATTTCCCCCACAGCCAGTAAGAGATGAAGCCAAAGCCGGACTGCGGTCCTCCTGCCCGAGCTCGGCAGTCTTTTACCAGGCCAGGCTTGCGCGTTCCCGTTGGTCTTTCCCCACTTTTCATGGTTGCGTTAGACGAAGGCTTCCTTGTGAATCTGTGTTCTCATTTTGTGAGACGTGTGGTGGGTAGAGACTGGGGTCTGGCTCCGAGAATGACCAGGGCTTTCCTGGGACGGCAGAGGGGACCAGCAGGTCCCTGGTCCTCAGGAGCCAAGGCCATTTTCCAAATTAATGATTGCACTTGACATTCCTGAGGCTCGTCTGTGACTCCTTGCGACACTTGGGAGGAATCCGGGAGCTCCAGGATTCTAGGACTGGAGGTGACCCATCAGTGCATGGAGCCATTTACTTCCTAGATCTCCAGGTGCACGTGGGGAAAACACATCTCCATACCCTCTGCATCCGAGTGGCCCGCATAGCTGGGTCCCTAAATGACCTTTGAAGCTTCCTTTGACAATTAGCAGGGGCTCCCCTTGCCTGATTTCTTAAACCCGTGGCTTGGCAGACAGTAGTGGCATTAGAACAACTTTCTCTTTAATTTCCTTCTGTAGAGTTCCAAGGGAGTTGTTATAATATCGTTTGCTCAGTTCAATTCTAATGAATATGGATGAATTTTCTGGTTTACGGCTATTGATCTTCGGCCATTGATCTGAGAAGGGGAGACTTACTGCTCATGACTCCCTCCGTTCTGACCGGGGTACCCGGGGAAGAGGCAAGCGACAGAAGAGCTAGAGGCGTGGCGTAGCTCCGGGAGGGGGAGGCTGGGGGAGTGCCGGTGGGGAGTGGAGATGGAGGCGCGAGGACCCGGCTGGTCACCCGATGCTCCACTGAGGTGATCTGATTTACTCTTTTGCACCCACACCCTAAGAGTTTGCATTTCGGGGCCTTTGTGTGCACCGTGCCCCCAGTCCGGAATGCCCTTCCCTCTTTCTCCCCTACCTGTACAAATTCTACCTGCATTTCCAAACCCAGATCTAATGCCAGCTTTTTCATGAAACTTCTCCCAGTTCCCTCCCCACCTGCTGCCCATCGGAATTTCTCAGTCTTTGACAGTCTCGAGCGGCTTTCTCTCTTAGGGCACCTACGACTTTGGGTTGTGTGAACATCTTCATTGCAGCTTTTTCGTTCAGAGAGATGGTCTTGTCATGAGGCCCAGAGCAGGCAGACATAGAGGCAGAAACCGCCGTGTGGACGAGGAGCTCCCGGCACTCTGAGCCGGCTGGAGCGTCGTGTGTGATGGAGGCCGGACTCAAAGGTGCCGCTCCACCTGTGCCGCCTCATCTAGAGACCTCCTGAGAGGTGCGCCAGGCAGGGTCCAGTCGGAAGACAGAAGCCGCGCCAGGTGATCTGGGAAATCGCAGACCTGGAGCATTAACGTGAAAACTAACTGGTTCAGAAGAACTGCTCACTGAAAGGGGTTCGCTAGGGTGTCAGGGAAGCAGCAAGCGCAGGAAGCAGCCTCTGCCCCTCGAACTGGGGAACAAAGGCAAGAGGCTGGAGTTATTCAAACCTGGGATCTTGAAAGAGGGGACCCACAGAGCTGAAAGTCAAACTTGTAAGGAAAGGAGACTGCTTGGCTGGCGCTGGTGTTGCCGAGTTTGAAGGAACCCATCCTGGGGCTGGGTCTCAGTCCTTCTAAGGAGTGGGGAGCTGTCAAGCTGGCAGGAGTCGGTGTCTCTGAGGGGCCACAGTGGGGCTGTGTTGGAGAAACTTCAAACCGCTGCCTTGAAACAAGTTGCCATGGCCAGGTCACTGAATCTGACTAAAGTAGGAAGAAAATGGGGCACCAACAGGAAGGGCCAAGTTCTCTGTTCCTCTTCCAGCTCCGTGGTCTTCCTCCAGTGCTACAGTGGACAGAGCTGGGCAGGGAGCCGGTGCCCAGCAGAATCCCCAGTATCCTAAAGCGGAGTTTAAAAGGAAGGGTTCAAATCAGAAAGACAATGGTTGGGCTGTTCCTTTGGATCCTCCACACATATATACTCCTTTCTACACAGGTCTGAACATCCCACAACCATGCAAAGAATTTTTCTTTCGCCTAACAAGATGCAACCATCTTTTGTACACAGAAAGACATCACAAAGTTTCAGTAGTCATTATGTCCATCTCCAGGGGACAGTCACATGCTCATAGGCTGTGTTGCCTGCACTCCTCAAAGGAGAGCATCATCGTCTGAGTATTTTCCTCTTTAAAAAGTAAATTGCGAAGTTAACCTCTGACAACTTATATGACACAGTAAGGGAAGAAGGACGGGGAATAAAATAATACACACACACATACACAGAAAGAAAAAACGTGCGTAGCTGCCATAGTCTTCATATAACTGGACATGAAGTATATACATGTATGTCTATCACAATAAATTATACAAACAAATTACATATGAATATATTATATTAAAAATATATCCTCCTGGGAGTTCCCATTGTGGCTCAGCGGTTAATGAACCCGACTAGTATCCATGAGGACGTGATTTCCATCCCTCACTCAGTGGGTTAAGGATCTGGTGTTGCCGTGAGCTGTGGTGTAGGTCCCAGACGCAGCTTGGATCCTGCGTTGCTGTGGCCGTGGTGTGGGCCGGAGGCTGTAGTGACCCCTAGCCTGGGAACCTCCATGTGCCGCGGGTGTGGCCCTAAAAAGCAAAAGCAAAATATGTATATAAATATATATATATACCTCCTCCTTCTTACACTGCCTGTTCACATTTGTGTGTTTGCATCATCCGCGTTCAGGATGTCACTGAGTCTATGTTTCTCACCTGGTGGAGTGTTGAAGTGACTCAGACCCTCATTTCTGGAATCCAGATCCTCGAGAGAGTCTGTGTGTTTGTGGTTTCGCTGTGACTTTTCGTTAGTGGTCACTCTTGGACATGAGAGTTGTGAGGGATGTCCCTGAGAATCCCCTAGGCTCCCGACACAGCCTTCTCTGCAATTACATCCTCTTTTGGTATTAATCGCCCCAACTGGCAGAGTAATTCCCCTTTTTTTGCCTGTTGCTTCAGGGACACATGGACCCCCAAATGGCCAGGGAAATCTCAAATTCTAATTCAGTGGGACCGCTGGTATTTATCCTGGTGGAAGGTTTTCTGCCTTGGAAACCAAGACCTCCAAAGTAGCAGCGCTCAAAGCCGCAGTGACAAAAATTTGGAGAGTTTTATGTATCACAGTGAGAGGAGCCACTCCCACTCCCAGCCCTTAAATCTGAGATCTCTGCGTCCTCATTGTGGGAGGTTCCTGTGTAGCGCCACGTACTGGCCACTGAGTCAAGTACGTACTGCACATACTGCATATTCTGTAAGACAGACCCCATTTTTTTTTAAGGGCTATCTCCCAACTGGAACCATAGTTGTGGCTCCAGTAGCTCACTCCCAAGATTCTTTGGGCTCAGTTGTTTCTGGGTGATGAGCTATGTAATAAGAATGAATTCCACGGGCCTGAGCCCATTGCCACACTTCTTTTGCTGAGAAATGAATCCCTTGATTAGAAGCAGTATTGTGAGGAATACCGTGATAAGGCATGCGATAAGCCATCGACGGTGGTGCCGGCAGAAGTGTTACAAGCAAGGACGTCTAATCTCAACCCAGAATGCATCTCTATCTTAGGACAACTCTGTGTCCCCTCCATGTCGGAAGGGATCCAATTAATCAAACTGCCACTGGTCTTCCTGGGAAATGATGCCACATAAGAAGCACAGTGTTAGTCTCTGCTTTAGGCAGGTTAAGAACTCAGCACGAATGACAAGCGAGTCAGCCCTGGTGACACAAAGTGCATGTTGTCAATCCCTTGAGTAGCCTCTGTCTGTGCCACCACGGCCACTTGGTACCTGGGTCCATCGAGCAGGCAGTGGGGGGCCTGGGCAAAGTCTGACAGGCAAAGAATGTGAGCATTCATACAGCATGCAAATATCCTCCTCGCTCCACAGATGGCACAAGGCCACCCCAAGTTAAAGGTCACTGCACTGGCAAGAAAAGCTCTCCTCCAGCCTCTGCTCCTAAGACAGTGGGTGTTGGTAAAGCCAAGTTTGAGCTCAACAGGTGGGGTCTGCACACCTGGCCCTTCTTGGGGAAGTATTTTTTCTTCCAGAGTTTCTCTAGCACTATCTGATTGTATAATTAATTTCTTTGGCACGTAGTTCCGGCTGCCTTGAGTTATTCTTTACTCGAAAATATGTGCTTAAAGACACGTTTAAGTTAGTCCTGAGGGCAGCAACCGTAGCGGGTACACCTCTGCGTCCCCGGAGAGCCGCTCTGTGGCTCTTACTCAGTAAATACCAAGATGCAGGGGAAAGTGTGGCATTTAAGATGAGAAGCTTTAGGTTCGAGGCTTCTGCTTCTGCTGCTTCTCCATGTGACCCTAGACGAGTCTTGGTAAACTCCCTACGACTCCCCCACCCATTCTGCCCGAACACCAGGCTGCTGCTTGGTGTCTGCTGGTCCTGAGCTTTGCTTATGCTAACCCTCCCCGTTTTCATGAAAGAAGATGCTTTCTGTCTTCCCTGAGTGAAGACACAAGTCCGGCACGTTACAGCTGCTTTCAGAGTAGAGGCTAGTCACTGTCTCTGAAAAGACTCAAGGCAAGCGGTCAGCAAAACAGACTGTAGTTGGTCCCAAAGTTATAACTGATATTCAGCATCTTCCTCTCCTACCAGCCATTCTGGACTCTCCTAGTGCCGTGACTGGTCCTGGAAGGACACCCAGCCTTTACCCATGAGGCATCTCAGCCCCTGGTAGCCCCTGCTGGGCTGTGTTTCTATAATTTCATGTTAGTTATTATCTCCGGGCATAAAAGCACCAAGTGACACACCTGCGAATACGCAGACCTCCTCCTCTCTGCCTTACTGTGTCGCAGCAATTCCAACTCTTCATGACAGTCAGGGTAGGTTTTCCTCCTGTAGCCCTTTTCTTTTCCTATTAGTTCACTGACATGAGGAACTCAGAGTGGCCAGATAATAGTCCCAAATCTCCGTGCAGTGGGACGCGCTTGCTCTGACCCCTGACAGAAGTATTCTGTCCCTGGGAACCAGGACCGCTAACCTGGCTGCGTGCAGTGTTGTGACGTGAGGAGGGACTGACTCTGAGGCTGGGTCACTGGAAGTGATGGTGAGAGGGACCTCTCCCGTCTCCACCCCTGATTCCCTTCTCCGTAAATTCTAGCCGTCGGAGCACAGCACCACACTGGGTCATTATTTCAACACGTATGATATATCTTAATCTTAATCCACAGGGTAGTGACCCTTAGTTGGCATCTTAGCTGGAGCATTAAAGACTAGTCCACTCCTTGATTGGACTGGCTGTTTCCGGGTGATAGGGGGCCTGGTTAAACGAGTGTTTCCCGCGATCGTGGTGACGTGCCCATTGGTGCACCTCCTTTGACATAAAGTAAGACCTTTGACCCAAGGCGGTGTTCCTTGGGAGACGCTGTTGCCAGGCGAGGCGTGCGGCAAGCCCTTGGATGGAGGAGCCGGTGGAGGTACTGCAGGCGGGGAGGGCACGCCGCGGCCACGTCGAGACCGTCAGTGTTGGTAAAGGCAGTTGATGGCTCCTCCGGGGCGCAGGGAGCCGACGCAACAGATGGTCCGAAGTGCCCGGCTGATCTCCTGCAGAGACTGCGCCGTATCAGGGTTCAGGGTAGGTGTCCGCTGCTGGCATGTCAGGCCGCCCTCAGGGGAAACAGGTAAATCCGTCAGGATGAGGGGAAGCCTGTGCTGTGGGGCCCACGGGTGGTCCCCGTCCTTGCCGCACCGGCAGTCCGCTCACGAGCCCACTGCAGGAGCGCGGGCTGCCCGAGGAGACGGGCTGGCAGACTCCACGGGGCGAAGCCACCCGGCTGTCGGGAGCTGCGTCTGCGGTGGAGGACCTGTGCTGGGCACGAGGAGATGCAAAGATCTGCACGCTCTGTGCCCGTAGGTCGATTTATGTGTCTCTTCACTAGATCACGTGTCTCTGATCTTCCAGTTATGTTTCTTCTAAGCTCCTTTCAACCAAACCATCTGCTACCCCAGAGTCGTGTATATATATATACGTGTCTGTGTATGTACTGCTCAGGCCTCTCTTCCTTCATCCGCAGTAAATGCCGAAGCAGAGCGCTTCTTGTCTGCCCGCTGGAGATGTTCACCACTGGGAAAATCTCCCTTAGTCCCTCTCGGGTGAGGCTGTAATGCCGCAGCGAGCTTTGGCTAGTACTGGCATCTCGCACTTTCTACGAACCGGCCTGAAGTCATTTTTCCGCTTGGTTGGTGGAAGAACTCTCTACCCCGTGAGGTGATATATATGAACTGCGGTAGAGCCATCAGTGAACATAGGCAAGAGAAACGAGTGCCCAGCTCACCTAATGTCATTTACGTGTATCTTCCAGACTTGCTCTGCCTCGATCTGAAAGGTGCCATTTGCATTGTATGACGGATTGCTGTTATGTCCACTCGACCTTATAACTTGGTGGATCTGGTAATACCCGCATCATCGTGAGCGGCTCCGGTCACACCGTTCCTTCATTTCGTATGGCTTCGGTCTCTACTAGAGCTATTAGCTAATAGCACGCCAGCTGTCTCACCAGTTGGTACTTGCAAAAGATTCCGCTAAATGTCCCTCAACACTGTGGATTCCTCTTTCTGCCTCCATTCACATGGTCTAAGTGACACAACGTTTTGCACCCACAGCCTGGATAGGCTGCAGAGGCTGTTATTTTGACAGCCTTTCAAGTCACCTGATAATGGACCGAAACGGTATTTCCAAGGGCAGTTCTTCCTCCAAGGCAAGTGGTAGGAGGAATGAGATGCAAGAGCTTGTCGTTTATCTTAGAGAAAATGTCTCAACCTTCCCCAGACCACCAACATCCTAAAAACTTCAGTATATGGCAGGATCCTCCATCTTCATGGAAGTTCTTGTTTTTTTGCACTCATTTTTCCCTAGGCCATCTATAGCAGCGCTCCTGAATGTGTGGCTTGTGGACTGTTTGTTACTGCTCTGCCGTAAGATAAATGCAGACATTGTGAGGTACACTTTTAGAAAATTCTATAGCATCTTGACATCGCTGTGACATGAAAGTCCATGATCGGTAGAGCTGTCGTCTTTAGCCAGGTGAGGCCAGTGTGGGTGTTACTGAACTCACACAAGCCCGTGTGTATACTATACGGTATTTTAAGGTTCATTTATCTGTTGTAATCCCTGTGTATAGACCATAACTGTATTCCTTTTATTAAAAGTTAATCTAAGTCTATAATTTTACAAGATAGAGTATTGGGGCTGGCTAATGAAGAACTGAAAAATGATTTCAAAAATACAGCGCCACCTGTTTGATTCTGATGAAAAATTGAAAGTAAACACCCTGAGCTTGCTTCAGCTGATTTAAAAATTTCTTCTTTCATCCCTGGCCACAAGCCTCTGTAAAGCTGGGTTATTTACTGTGAGTGTCATAGTGTTAAATAAATTATAGAAATGGTTTAGATATATTTTATTCCTTGCCAGCAGAATTATCATCAATCAGCCTAGTTTACATAGTTTTATAAGCAAGAAGCAAGTGTGCTTACAGGTATTTAATAAAGGAAATCAATTTTTTTTTTGTCTTTTTAGGGCCGCACCCGTGGCATATGGAGGTTCCCAGGCTGGGGGTACACCACAGCCACGGCATCTGAGCAGCATCTGCGACCTACACCACAGCTCGTGGCAACCCCGGATACTTTAACCCACTGAGCGAGGCCAGGAATTGAACCTGTGTCCTCGTAGATGCTAGTCAGATTCGTTTCCAGTGAGCCACGTCTGGAACTCCAGGAAATCAATATTTCACTCTTAATTTTTGTTTAGTTATACATGAAGAATGATGAAAACTTTTGAGTGTAGTAGTGATTTTTTTCTATTAATAATCTAATGTGCATTTTCTTTTTTTATTTTAACTTTTTATAAAATGATTTTTATTTTTTCCATTATAATTTGTTTACAGTGGTCTGCCAGTTTTCTACTGCACAGCAAGGTGACCCAGTCACACACACACATATACGTTCTCTTTTCTCACGTTATCCTCCATCGTGCTCCATCATAAGTGACTAGATATAGTTTCCAGTGCTATGCAGCAGGATCTCATTGCTTATCCATTCCAAAGGCAATAGTTTGCATCTATTAACCCCAGGTTCCCAGTCCATCTCACTCCCTCCCCCTCCCCCCTGGCAGCTGCAAGTCTGTTCTCCAAGTCCATGAGTTTGTTTCTTTTCTGTGGGAGTGTGTATTTATGCTGTATATTAGATTCCAGATATACATGATATCATATGGCATTTGTCTTTCTCTTTCTGACTTACTTCACTTAGTACGAGAGTCTCTAGTTCCATCTATGTTGCTGAACATTATTTTGTTCTTTTTTATGGCTGAGTAGTGTTCCATTGTGTATATATAGCGCATCTTCTTAATCCATTCATCTGTTGATGGACATTTAGGTTGTTTCTGTGTCTTGGCTATTGTGAATAGTGCTGCAATGTACATACAGGTGCATGTGTCTTTTTCAAGGGAATTTTTATCTGGATACATGCCCAAGAGTGGGATTGCTGGGCCATTAATGTACATTTTCAATGAACACGTGTACAGATTTTTGTGATTCTTCTTCTCCATATATCTTTCTTTGCTTTTTTGTGTGTATGTCTTTTTAAGGCCGCACCCGTGACACATGGAGGTTCCCAGGCTAGGGGTCTAATTGGAGCTGTAGCCGCTGACCTATGCCACAGCCACAGCAACGCCAGATCTGAGATGCGTCTGGGATGTACACCACAGCTCCCGGCAATGCTGGATCCTTAACCCACCGAGCGAGGCCAGGGATTGAACACGCAACCTCATGGTTCCTAGTTGGATTCGTTTCCGCTGAGCCATGACGGGAACACCAGCTGTTTGCAGATTTTTTTGATGATAGCCATTCTGACTGCTGTGAGGTGATACCTTATTGTAGTTTTGGTTTGCGTTTCTCTAATAATTAGTGACTTTGAGCATCTTTTCATGTTTTTCTTTTTTGGGAGGGCATTTGCATGTCTTCTTTGGAGAAATGACTGTTTAGATCTTCTGCCCATTTTTTGATTGGATGGTTTGTAAAGAAATAGAAAAAAATATTTTAATGTTGTGATGAGAACTCTTAGGATTTACTCTGTTAACAACTTTCTTATGTAACAAACAACAGTATCTTAATTATGTTTATCATGCTGTACAATACCTCCTTAGTACCTATTGATGACTAGAAGTTTACACCTTTTGATTGCCCACCCCACCTCCTCTAGTAACTACCTCTTTATTCTCTGTATCTATGACTTTGCTTCTGTTTTGTTTTGTTCATTTGCTTTGTTTGTTCATTTGTTTGTCTTTCCTCAGAGAAAGACGGATGCTGTATGATTTTACTTATATGAGAAATGCATGATTTCTCATACTGTATGATTGTATACATACATCTCATAATGAATGATTTCTCATATAAAATCATACAGTATGATTTCTCGTACTGTATGATTTCACTTACTTATTTCACTAAGTATGATACCTTCCAGGTTCATTCACATTTTGCAAATGACAAGATTTCGTTCTTTTTAATGGCTGGGTTATATTCCAAACTGTGTGTGTATACACACATGTACACACATATATACCTATACATATATGTTAAAATTACTGTTTTTGTTTTCTTTGGATAAATATTCAGGAGTGGAATTGCTGGATTGTATGGTAATTATATTTTTAATTTTTTGAGGAACCTCCATGTTGTTTTCAATAGCGGCTGCACCAATTTATATTCCCACCAACAGTGCAAGAGGGTTCCCTTTTCTCTACATCCTCGCCAACACTTGTTATTTGTTGTCTTGTGATAATAGCCTTCTTACAGGTTATCAGCTGATGTCTCATTGTGGTTTTGATTTGAACTTCCTAATGATTAGTGCTATTTATAGCATCTTTTCATGTGCTTGTTGTCAATCTGTATGTCTTTTTTGAAAAAAAAAATTATTCAAATCCTTTGTTCATTTTTAATTAGGTTGTTTGGTTTTTGATATTAAGCTGCATGAGTTCTTTGTATATTTTTGACATTAACCTCTTATCAGATATATTACAAATATCTTCTATTCAGTAGGTAAAATTATTGTATGCGATATATTAATACATTTGAGTAAATAAAATAACTCATGTTTATTATAAATTATAACCACACAATATAAATATATTTATAAATATGCACAATGCATTTATATTATAATAATTTAAATATTTATATTAAATATTTTATACAAATATTATATGTATTTCATAGCAAAATAAGGAAGAAATTGGAGTTCCGCTTGTGGCTTGGTGGGTTAAGAACCTGACACAGTGTCCATGAGGATGCAGGTTTGATCCCTGGCCATGCCTAGTGGGTTAAGGATCTGGCGTTGCTGCAGTCTGTGGCGTAAGTTGCAGATGTGGCTTGGATCTGGCATTGCTGTGACTGTGGCATAGCTCTGATTTGATCCCTAGCTTGTGAACTTCCATATGCCATAGCTGTGGCCATAAAAAGAAGAAAAATAAGGAAGAAATACTCATAACAATTATAGTCCTTATTTCTAAAACTGATCCCATGATCATAGATGATACATATAACTACTACTCATTTTAAGTCCTTTTGTCCTCCATAAGCACCTTAGCCGGTCTTACTTCTTTGCCCTGTTGAGTGACCCAAACCTTCATTCCTTAAGTGTCTGGGCCATTAGCAGTCCAGTAGTATTGATAGTATTAAACTGGTAGTATTCCATTGACTCGAATCATAGCACATGGGAATACTAAGAGAAACTTGAAAGGAGCTCCTGTATTCCAGACATACTTTTTTCTTATGTAATGGTGTAGTGGTGACCCAGTTCCCCTTAATAATTAGGATCAATTGTCCCAACTAGTATGGCAACCCACTTTTTTGGTTGTTGATTCAGAGACATGAGGAGCCCCAAGTGGCTGGGTGATGTAGGTGAGTAGAATCACTGTTGTTTCTCCTGGTGGAGGCATTTGGAAATAAGATCTCTAGACTGATAGAGCCTAAAGCTACAGGGAGAGGAAGGCAAACTAGCAGAGCTATGAATCCACTAACTAACTATCTGGAGGATCTCCACGGGTAGTAGCTAACAGAACCACCCCCGTTTCCATTCTTTGCTTTCTGGATCCATGAATCCTGGCTATGGGAGAAGCAGCACTATCTACTGGATGCTGATTTAGAGCATATGTAGCATCCTGGAGAACTTCGCTCCAACCGCACAAGATGTGGCTACATAGCTGGCACCATGACCGAGTCTTCAAAAGGCTATTCCACTGTTCTGTCACGTCAGATGCCTCAGGATGATGGATAGCATGGTAAGACCTGTGAGTTCCGTAATCATAGGCCCATTACTGCGCTTAATTTACTGTGAAGAGAGTTCCTTTGTAAGAAGGAATGCTGTGTAGAATACCATGATGTTAGATAAGAACTTTGAAAGTCCATGAATGATAGTGTGGTCAGAAGCATTGGGGGCAGGGAAGGTAAATCCTTGTCCAAAGTAAGGGTCCATTCCGGTAAGGACAAAAGACATACCTCTCATAGTGAGAGTGGCCCAATGTAATTAATTAACTAAGTAGCTGGCAGATTGTCCTGGTGATGGAATGGTGCCACATATCAAGGACTAGCATTGGCCTTTGCTGGCGGCAGATTGGGCACTCAGCGGTGGCTGTGGTCTTGTCAGCCTTACTGGGTGGAAGTCCGTGCTGCTGAGAGCATGCCTCCTGTCCATCCCTGCAGGACGGCCACAGTGTTCACGAGCCCATTTAGCAACTCGGTTATGGTGCTGGCGGGTGTCTGCAGAGTGGCCATCCTATATACTGAATGACCAAAATGCCCCCACTGAGGTTACCTTTTGGTGAGCACTCACTCACCTGGGACACAGATGTCTTCACGTCCTTGCTCATTCAGAGAGATCCATTCACACACCTATTTCCCAAACCTCCTTGTCATTAATTTTCCAATTGTGTTACCTCCAGATCCCTGACGTCTTAGCCAAACCATTGGCCACAGTCTAAGAATTGGTGTAGACTTGTACCTCTGACCATTTCTATTCCCAGGCAACATAAACAAGTTTCTGCCCACTGGGAGGAGTTCTGTTGTGACTCAGCACTAACGAATCTGACTAGTATCCATGAGGACGTGGGTTTGATCCCTGGCTCTGCCCAGTGGGTTAAGGATCTGGCGTTGCTGTGGTTGTGGTGTAGGCTGGCAACTTGACCCCTAGCCTGGGAACTTCCATATGCCACGTGAACAGCCTTGAAAAGACAACAACAACAACAACAACAACAAAAGGTTCTGGGAGTTCCCGCCGTGGCTCATTGGTTAACGAATGCAACTAGGAACCATGAGGTTGCAGGTTTGATCCCTGACCTTGCTCAGTGGATTAAGGATCCGGCATTGCTGTGAGCTGCGGTATAGGTTGCAGACGCAGCTCAGATCCCACATTGCTGTGGCTGTGGTGTAGGTCGGCAGCTACAGCTCCGATTAGACCCCTAGCCTGGGAACCTCCATATGCTGCGAGTGCAGGCCTAGGAAAGGCAAAACAAAAAAAAAAGTTCTGCTCACTGGGAGAATTTCTCACCACTGTCCTTCTGAGCTGTTCCAGAAAGGGGCTTGCAGCACTCACCTGTCCATCTTGAGGTGGTGCCTGTGTAACATGCAAAGCAATAGATTGGGCTGAGTTTTTTTCTTCCTCAGTGAGCTGGCCGAGAGAACTCCCCCAGGGTGCAGACCTAGAGCAAGAAATTAATGCAGAAGGAGCAGCAGCCATGGGTACTTTGGGCCACTTCTCATGCAGCTTACTTGTGCCTTCAGGACCTGCTTGAGCCTGATTTCATATACACCATGTCTGTCTGATAATGGAGTGCTGGTTTGCACGCCCAACTTTACGGCTTGGTGAGTCAGACAACACCTGGTTCATGATGGCAGCTCAGGTTCATGCTGTGTGCATAGTAACCGAATGGCCCGTGCTTAGGTGTTTAGACTCTGCTGAGGCCCCATAACAAGCCAAAAGTGGTTTCTCAAAAGGACAATAGTTATTCCTAAAAGATATCAGGGGCTTGCTCCATAACCCTAAGGCTCCTATAGGTAACCCGCCGAAGCTCCAAGCAGCATCTCCGTGACCCTTCAAGAACCACTGGGTCCTCTGGGTCACGTGGCTCAACTGGCACAACAGCTTGATAACAGCCTGGACCTGTTGCCCAATCTTCCCTGTTCGGGGTCCCATCTGAAACTCGTAGATTTTTGGGTCTCTGGCTGAATGGGTTGGTGTGGCACGCTCACAGGAGGAACACACCGACTCCAGAATCCAGACAGACCTCCTAGGTGTCATGCCTTTTTTTTTTAGTGGTAGTTAGAGTCAGGTGCAACAATTTCTCCTTTGCTTTATTTTATTTTTTATGTTTTAAAATGTAGTTTTATGGAGTGCAGTTGATGTACAGTGTCGTCTCCTTTGCTTTAGGAGGGCTATGTAGACAACCCACATCACTGGACCCCTGGAAATTTTACTGAGGTCGAAAATCTCTGAATTCTTGTGGGATTTATTTCTCACCTTCTGATAAGCAAATGCCTTACCACTCCATCTGGAATAGCTGCTATGTCCTGCTTGCCAAGTCTAATCAGTACCATATTGTTGATAGAACTGACCAGTGTAATGCCCTTTGGAAGAGAACGGTGATCACACCACCTGCGGAGCACATCGTGACCTTTGCCTGGAGGATGCTGTAGCCCTGAGGAAGGGTAGTAAAGGCACATTGCTGGCCTTGCCCGCTGAGAGAAAACTGATTCTGGGGGTCTTTGCTAACAGGTGTAGAGCAAAAAGCCTTTGCAGCTCAATAGCTACTCACTAGGTACCAGGGCATACATTAATTTGCTCAAAAAAAAAAAAAAATAAAACCACACCTGGAACAGCAATGGCAATTGGAGTTGCCACATCACACTCAGAATGTCCTTTAAAGCAATCCTTTTTCTGATACAGGACCCGATCCAGTGTCACATGTTGTATTCAGTTGTGAGCTCTCACCAGGCTCTTTAATCTGGAGCAGTTCTTCTCTTCTTTACCTTTCATGACCTTGATAGTTTTGAGGCAGGCAGGACGGGGGTGTGTAGACGGTCCCTCTATTTGGATATGTATGATGGTTTCTTCCTGGTTAACTGTAGATTAAATGTTTTTGGCAAGCGTACTGCATAATTTTTACGGTGTCCTTTTTGCATTGTCTTGAGAGGTGCGC
Organism: Catagonus wagneri; assembly: GCA_004024745.2. Classification (NCBI taxonomy): domain Eukaryota; kingdom Metazoa; phylum Chordata; class Mammalia; order Artiodactyla; family Tayassuidae; genus Catagonus; species Catagonus wagneri. Next base: position 3,203,042 of record PVHT021183653.1, on the reverse strand, counting down.
AGTGCCTCTTTGTCCCCCACTTGGTCTTGTTTACTTTGATCACATTGATAAATGTGCTTTCCAAGTTTCTCTACTGGAAATGTATTAGTCCTCTTTTGTAAGCAATAAGTAATCTATAGGGGTGTGTGCGTGTGTGTGTGTATATATATATATATATATATATTTTTTTTTTTTTTAATTTTATGGTCGCACCTGTGGCATAAGGAAGTTCCCAGGCTAGGGACCGAATCTGAGCCACAGCTGTGACCTACGCTGCAGCTGTGGCAATGCTGGACCCTTTAGCCCACTGCGCTGAGCCAGGGATCGAACTTGCACCTCCACAGTGACCTGAGCTGCTGCAGTCAGATTCTTAACCCCCTACGCCACAGCGGGAATTCCTATGGGGAGATATTTTGGTACTGTAAATATCCTAAACCTCACCAAGTTTTTACCCCCTGGTTTTAGTATCCATTGATGATTCTTGCCTGAAATTTCAAAAATGATGATTTTTTCCTTTTTGACTAATACCTCCTGCATCTATTAGTTGTCATTCCACTGAAAGGAATAGCTACTACACAGTATTGAAATGATGTGTGTCTCTCTCACTAGAGCAGGAACTCCCTGAGAGCCAGCACTGTTTTGTTCAACTCGAACACCGAGGCTGTGTGCAAAACAGATGATCATTACAGCCATACGGAAATGAACTGTACTAAAGTCACCCTTCAAGTGGAGAGTTTATTATAAAGACCTGCCTTCGAAGTTTTCTGGGAGGCCAAAATGAGATTTTGTACACCAGGGAGCTTTGTAAGCCTGGAATATTTTTGCCAGGTTACCTTTGCCGATGTGAGCTGTGATCCTTGGTTACGTGTCAGTGCACACGTAACTCCTTTAGCCCAGGACTCCTCAGTCCAGCAGAAGGAGGGAAGTTAGGGGGAAAAACTGTGAAAATCAACAGCCGAAAAGATGGAGGCGGCAGCTGGCCCTCCTTAGGATTATTGACTCTCCTCTCTCCTCTTTGCCTTCCGATCACTCTTCTTTGACTTCAAGAAACGGCTGGGTGGGGACTGACGCTTTGTTGATTTCCTCGCCTCCCCCCACCTTCTGTCACAGCACTCTGCCTGTCTCTCCCACTCCCTCTTCTAGGAAACCAGAAACTTTCCTGCAGCTGTCAGGCTTCTTCCCTGAAGAATATCTCTAATCGCCCCGCCTGATTGGGTCTCGTTAGCGGGCTGGTGGCATTGATTGTACTCAATCAGCACCCTCCTGCCCAGCTGGGAAAATGTCCCATTTATTCCTCCATTTTATCTACTCTTTCTTCTACAACTATTTGACAGTTTTTTGGGGATTAAAAAAAAAAAGCAAGCCTAAAGACCAAAATTTTCTGCTGCTCCCGATTCTGGGACTCTTCGTGAGTGTACTTTGCAGAAAGCATTCCTGCTCTTTCTATCCTGAGAAATTTCTGAAAGTTCCTAGTGTGATCTCTGGGGACACTCAGCCTCTCCTCCCTGACCCTCACCTGTTAGCAAAGACCACAAAGGGAACGAAAGTCAGCGTTACATTCTCGGAAGGCGTATAAAGTTTATCCACCTGATAAACTCACTGTGTCTGACAGCGACCCGGGAGTACAGATCTTAATTATCCTTCTCATCAAACCTGTTCTGTGGATAAGAGAACGGAGGTCCAGGAAAGCTGAGAGACTTGCCTAGACTGTATATCTAGGAGGTAGCAGAGCTGGGATTCCAACCCAGGTGACTGGCTCCCAGGTGCTGCACTGTGCCTGTCCTCCAAGCCCCACCCTTAGCCCAGGTGGTGGCAGCCCTACCTGGTGCCAGGTGTTCTGATTCTGGCAAGGCCAGGATGCCCTGGGTGGCCAGCAGACATCTCTCTGCCTACGGGCGGAACAGGAAGACTTTTGGGAGCCCTGAACCCAGATCTCCACACAAATCTCTCCCTCGCCAATCCGACACAGTGGGGAAGCACATGTCACCTCATTTTGGAGTTAAGGGACCTGGAGAAATGGGTCAGTTTCACCCTTGAGGGAGAGAAAGAGGAGGGAACAGTTCAGATCACGCCAGGATATTCCTCGAGGCAGGTCAGACCCAGGTCGGGCACAGGGGAGCTCAGGGGAGCTCAGGAGTCCTTTCCTGCCTCTGGACTGGGACGAAGAGCAGCCTCATGTGACTGCCAAGCCACCAGGACTGGCATCTCAAGACCTGGGTGCAACGTCCAGGTTTTCCGCCAGCTAACTCTGTCATCTTGGGCGAAATCACTTGGTATCTGCCTCTGATAAAGGCAGTGTAGGGACTGAGAGGGCGGAAGCCAAAGATGCTGATGTCCCGCGAAGACAATGTGCAAGCGTGAGACATGAAATAGACGTGAGGTTCAGTATGTGGGCTGCGGGCTGCGTCAGGGTTCTCAGTGTTCTGCAGTGATGCAAAAAACTGGAATTCTATCAAGACTGAAAAGGAGATCATGAGCACTCAGCGTGGGTCAACGCCCGATGTTCTAATCTAGACATTTCTGCCCAGATGGCAAAACGCTTGGGCGCGTGGAGCAGCTCTTTCACCCCCGTGTACGCCGGCCATGCTGTCATCTGGCTCTCCTTCCCACTGCTCTCAGTTGTCTGATGTCTGCTTTACAGCTGGCTATAGCTTCTTTATTGGTCGCTATATTTCAAAATAATATCAAAACAAATCTTTGTTTTCCTCCTCCCGGTCAACCTTTTACGTTCCACCAAGGAGAACTTGTTCTTGCCTCCCACCAACTGTGAACATTTTAGCCACTGAAAACTCGCTCCAGCTTCCTCCTCAGTGGGATGGAGTGATACTATGTCCCTGAGGTCATTATGAGGCTTCAGTGGAGTGACTGCACGTCAAAGTGTTAAGAATGAAAAGCGCTGTACGGATGTTAGGGATTATTTGTTCTTCTCGCGTACACTTCCTCACATTTTGGGTTTCACGTTTGTTTGTCTTATCACTCTCAGCTATCTATAGGTAACTGGAAGGAAGGGGAGCCTACCTTATTAATATCGATATTCTCAGTGTATAGTGTATTGCCTGGAACAGAGCTGGTGCTTAATACATGTTGGATGGAGTGTGCATATGTGCGTGAACAGATGGTTGCATGGATGCATGGTTGCATGGATGGGTACTTGGGGATTAGAAGATAAGACAGTTAAGCTGCAAAGGGGATGCAGGATTCACCTGACAAAAAAAATTCACAATTATAATTTACTTTTAACCCTCAACTACCATCTGTGGGGTAGGTATTATTCCTATTTTGCAAACAAGGAAGCTGCAGCTCAGAAAGGCTCAGGCTAATAAAAAAGTAGAGCTGGGATTCAAGCCAAATTCATTTCCTAGTGTAAGACTTCTTTCATGAAGGCAGAGGACAAAGGATGCAGAAGAACAGAATTTTCTATCAACATCCATTTGAGTCTCTGGATGCACCCAAGTCCTTTCAACTCATGTGAACCAGTGCATCGGCTGTTTTGTTTCTGTTCATTTGAGTTGGGATTCTGTCAGTCGCAACCAAAGAACCTTGAGTCACACATTTCTCCTTACCCATTTCCCCATAGCACACTCTTATATTTTATTCTAGCATCAGTGTCTCTGCATATCTTTTTCTCCCCTAGACCTGGAGCCCTCGGAAGGTGTGGACCATTTCTTCTTTATTCATTGAACCCCGTCTTTGTGGCAGGCTCTTTACTAGGTACCAGCAACGTTTATTGATAATATTCAATAAGCATGTCTGTGTTTTAATAATTACAGTGAACAACTCTTTTACACTTGGGGGTTTGTCTTGATTTCCCTAGGACTTAGTAAGCACCTACTATATGCTATGACCTATACTAGCAGATTTTATAGAGATAGCACAGGCTCTCTGTTGTACCTCTCGCTGGTCTCTCAGAACGGGCAGCGTTCACCATCTGCCACCATCATTCCCTCTTTCTTCCTTGGGAAAGAACAGAAAGTCCCCCTCGAGCCACTCGGCAGACACAAGATCAGAAGACGAGGAGAATGGTGACTCTTTGTTTTAAAACCTTGTTCAATTTTCTGTGAAAAACGTGGTGTTCACACAGGAATAGGAGATCTTTTAGAAAGCAGAGCCGAGGCGCCGTCTTCCTCAGGCAGGCGGGATTCAAAGCAGTTTGGAGAGGGAGCTGGTTGCTAGGGGCAACCCCAACTTCTGGATGTAAAACCAGTGCCCTGGGGACCTGAAGGGGTGGGGTCGTCCCGCAGAGGAGCCCGTGAGCAGGATGTGGCTGCAGCCTCTGGACAGCGCTGCTGACTAGCAGGCTGTTGGAGTCGCCTGCAGGGGCGCAAGGCCACAACCCAAGCAGGCAGGCGGCGGCTTTCCTCCATCCACCACGGCCGCTAGGAATACAGAAGGGCTTCGCATGGCCGCGGTCCCCTTTCCGTGGAGCCCTTTTCCATGCAGCAGGGCAGTCAGATTGGAGCCAGGGTGTCACCTCTCTGGTGACTCATTATTATGATATTTGCTTATTTATTTATTTATATTAAAATATTAGTGTGGGGATTTCCTTTGTGGCTCAGCGGTTAGTGAACCCCACTAGGATCCGTGAGGATGCGGGTTCAATCCCTGGCCTCGCTCAGTGGGTTAAGGATCTGGCGTTGCTGCGAACCGTGGTGTAGGTCGTAGATGCGGCTCGGATCCCGTGTTGCTGTGGCTGTGGTGTAGGCCAGCAGCTGAGCTCCGATTCGACTCCTAGCCTGGGAACTTCTATGTGACACAGGTGCGACCCTAAAAAGAAAAAGACCCTCCCCCCAAAAAAACCCTAGTGTATTACATATTAATATATAACATATTAGTATATTTATTACTGAGGAAAAAGGTAAATCTATATGTGCATAGAAATGAAGATCACCACTGTAAAAAATCTTGATGAGTTGCTTCCTTTTTAATCAAGAGTGTAAAGTAAAATCTTTGAATCATTAAATGTTGTTGACATGAAATAGGAAGAGAACATGGGGTTTTAGGTGTTGACTGAAATCTCAGAAAAAAATGGAAACGACTCAAATTGCAAAAATTCTCTAAATGAAATTATTATAGAAAGGTTCGTGGTATTTAAGCAATAGTTTCTTTAACCACTAACTTGAAAAAGCTATTTTAGCTTGATTTTATTTGTTAAATCATCATCATACTTTTTTCTCTTGATTTTATTTTAAGAGCGTCGACTTTTATGTTACCACCACTCCCACCAGGATGTAGAAGTTTCATCACCTCCCACTTCCCTTGAGTTATCCTTTTATTTTTTGTCTTTTTGTCTTTTTAAGGCCGCACCTGCAGCATATGGAGGTTCCCAGGCTAGGGGTCCAATCGGAGCTGTAAACACTGGCCTACGCCACAGCAACGCAGGATCCGAGCCAAGCCGCATCTGTGACCTACACCACAGCTCACGGCAACGCCGGATCCTTAACTCACCGAGCGAGGCCAGGGATCGAGCCCGCATCCTCATGGATGCTAGTCGGATTCGCTAACCACTGAGCCACGACGGGAACTCTGAGTCATCCTTTTATCTGAACCACACCCCAACCATCCGCCCCTTTACCCGGACTCTGGCATCCACTGCTCTCCGTTGCTTCCATTTTGGCTTTTCAAGAACATCATATGAGAGGAGCCATGCAGTGTGCAATCTGAGACTGGCTTCTTTCACGGCACAACACCTCTGAGAGTCCCCCAGACGTGTTTGCTAGCACCCATGGTTTGTTCCTTTTTATGGCTGAGTGGTACTCTCGGCACACAGGGACAGCGCTCGGTACGGCTGCACTCTGTGCCTGCAGATCTGCCCGCTGGTTAAAATGCATCACCCAGCAATGGATCCTCCCGGTGCTTTCTTGTTTATTCACAGACACGTGCAGAGTGCCGAGAAATTCGAGTTGCCTGATACACAGATTCTCGGCTGAGGCTGTGCAAGGCGACCTTGGCTTTCTTGTTGCAGCTCTCAGCCTGTCAACAAGTACTCCTTCTCGTGGTCTCCTTTGTGCCACCCTTTTCTGCATTTTTGTGCTTTTCGTTGGTGATTTCGCTGTTTGAATGGCCCCCCTTCATGTGACGCTCCAGGGCTGTCTGGGGTGTCCAAGTGCAGAAGGCCGCCGTGTGCCTTATGGAGAAACACGTGTTAGGTAAGATCCCATCAGGCACGAGTTATAGCGCTGCTGGCCGTGAGTTCAGTGTTAACGAATCTATGAAGACATTAAATAAGATGTGTTTAAACAGAAACGTGCACGAAACTAGGTTCTGTATTGATCAGCTGACGAAAACATTGTGATCAGAGGCTTACAAAACCTAAGCCTGTATTTCCCCTTGGGTCAAAGATTCAGTATTTGCTTATTCAGTGTTTGAGATGAGTTATGGAACATAGCTACTTTGGGCCACGAGAACTGCTGTAACGATGGTATTTATTCAGCTGAACTCTGGGCTGCTTGTAACGGTGGCTCCCAAGACCCAGCCCCAGACCCTGTGGTACTTACAGTCCGGTCGGGTTGAGAGCTCTTTCGAAGCTGAGTCACTTGAGGGAAATTTTATTTTCTTCGTTTTCGAAAGGAGAGAAGCTGAGACTTCAAGGGACCTGGGTATTGGAGAAACTGTTCTGTGCAGACCAAGGAGAATGAGCTGGTTCTCAGGAGGACGGGCAGTTGGAGGGCCAGAGAGCCAGTAAGATCCCGGAAGTCTGTGATCTCTGCCATGGCCCCTGGCCTGGACGCCACGCTCCCAGGAACGTTTCTGACCTTGGCGTTGCCTGGCGCACTTGTCTTTTGTGGACCCTCCAGGGACGGTCTAAGCTGTGTGGCCTGGGTGGCACGGGGCAGGATGGAGACAGCCAGATAGCCAGCATACATGAGTACAGTACCCAGGCCGCACGGTCCTCGGATGCAGGCCAAGCACCATGAGGCCTGGGAATTACCTCGATGTGGGGACTCGGGAAGGTGAGAGGCTCCGGGTTCCCGCAGGCTGAGATCCGTGATGCTGGTCAGGTCTACCTGTATTCGGCGAGTGGGGGGGGGAGGTCTCAGCTGACATCCGGACCGCACATGAAACGGTGACCAGCAGCTAGAGGAGGCAGGACAGATCTCGGGATTATCTGAGTCCGACGTGGGTAAGGAGGGCTGGGAGGACTCCCTCTCCATCCAGCCCACAAGCCGAAAGTAAAAGCTTTCTTTCTGGTTCCATAATCGTGGTAATAGCAATAAAAATTACTTCTAGGAGTTCCCATCGTGGCTTACTGGTATCCATGAGGATTCGGATTCGATCCCTGGCCTCTGTCAGTGGGTTAAGGATCCGGCATTGATGTGAGCTGGGGTGTAGGCTGCAGACGTGGCTCAGATTCCACGTTGCTGTGGCTGTGGTGTAGGCCAGCAGCTGTAGCTCCGGTTCGACCCGTAGCCTGGGAACCTCCATATGCCACGGATGCGGCCCTAAAAAGACAAAAAAAAAAAAATTACTTCTAGCTTATAAACTCACATTCTAGTTTACAAAGATATTTTACACACATTATTGCCATGATTCTTTACCTTTTCTTTCCAAGACAGATGACTTTTAAATTTGCACAGATTGGAGTTCCCGTTGTGGCTCTGTGGGATAAGGACCAGACATTGTCTCTAGGAGGATGCGGGTTTGATCCCTGGCCTCGCTCAGTGGTTTAAAGATCTAGTGTTGCTGTGAGCTGTGGTGTAGGTTTCAGATGTGGCTCAGATCTGGCATTGCTGTGGCTGTGGTGTAGGCCGGCAGCTGCAGCTCTGATTCGACCCCTAGCCTGGGAACTTCCATATGCTGCAGGTGTGGCCGTAAAAAAGAAAAATAAATACATTTACACAGATTATAGGTATAGACGAGATGCGCTGTGGGGAACGAGCAATCCCTGTGACACGAACCATACGCTCTTCCCCGTCTTACCCAACAGGGTGTGGTGAGATACACGCCAGTAACACCAGCCATGCCTGGAAGGAGGTGACCTTGAATCCACTCTGGTTTAGGTGGCTAGTTCATCACTCATAGTATCCATGCGACTGGCCACAAATCTGTGACCGGTGTGTGGTGCTGTTATATCTGCTTAAGAACTCTGCATTCCCTCGTCTGACTTTCATAACTTTGCGCTGTCATGAAGACGCACAGTCTACACAGGTGCACAGCTGCCATCACTGGAGCAACGAGGGGCCCAGAACGCTGCCATGGTCTTTGGTCACTTTAGAAAATGCCCCTTTGACCCATCCACCAGGTCCCCTAGGTCTTTTTTTTTAACTCTCCTTGTAAGTCGCCAGTCAGTACAGAGGATTTCCGGAACACCTCCCCTCCCCCAGCCCCTGCCCAGCGTCACGCATCCCGCCCCCCGACGGTGCATGAGAGCGTGTCTCCGTCACCTGCACCTGCCGAGTCTGGGGCAGCGAAGAGGAGATGGTGCTCAGCGGAGGCAGAGGAGGGCAGGCTCCTGTCTGTGGACAGCAGTGGCCCCGTCCTCGAGGATTCTGAGAACTCTGGAGGGGGAGCCGGACGCTGGAGGAGAGGGTGGGCGCTGGGAGGAGGCGGATGAGCGCTCAGAGCCCCTGCTGCGGGATGTTACCCCCTCGCTCACCCCTCCCGTGGGGGGCTCGCTTGGCGCATCTCTTGGCTTTTCTCCCTTCCTTTACTCTCCTTGCTGACCGCAGAGGAGCAGACGCATCTGGCGGTTGGCCTGGGGAGAACACACGGGCACACTTGCTCTGCTCTTACTGGTGTCTTTCCTTTGATAAAGGCCAGTCAGTGGCGGGGAGCCCACTTGCCTTCCGCCCACCTGTGACACCCACCACAGCTGCGCAGGCCCTCCACCCTCGGCTCCACATGCAAAGCCCGCTGGTCCACCTTGCCTGTGGTCATGACCGCCTGACGTGGGGTCCCGGAGACCCTTAGATCTCGCTCAGCCAGATCTACCAAGTTCACCTTTATTAGCCACAAAGGTGGCCTTTCTAGCTCCCACCTGCCCCATGGTCTTGTTTTCTTAGAACGTGGAGTGAAAGATAGGCGCTGGGTGCAGCTCGGATGGAGATGGAGGACAGAGGGCCCTTCCCCTGAAAGAGCTCTGTCCCTCTTTTTCACAGCTGGCTCTAAAGTCACCTATTCTAGGCATTCTGTCTGCATTAGCTGCACGTTTCTGAGCCACGGGTTCACGGTAGGATAATAATGCTGAAAGGGACCCTGGAGATGATCTGGTCCGACTCCTCCCCAGAAAACCTTCCACCCGGGCAGAGCGGAGGAGGTGTGGGCTTCCACTTAGAGGCCTCGTGTGACTTGGGGAAGTGTCTTGACCTCTCTGAGCATCAGTTTCATCCCTGGCAACATGGAGTTAAATCTTTTCTGCCTCTCAGTCTTGTGATGAGGTTTGAATGAAAGGGTGCAGGACAGTGCCTCATTAATTTTAAAGCCCATACAGGAGTTCCCATCATGGCTCAGTGGAAATGAATCCAACTAGTATCCATGAGAATGCAGGTTCGATCCCTGGCCTTGCTCAGTAGGATAAGGATCTGGCATTGCCGTGAGCTATGGTGTAGGTCGCAGGCATGGCTTAGATCCCGTGTTGCTCTGTCTGTGGTGTAGGCCAGCAGCTGCAGCTCCAATTCGATCCCTAGCCTGGGAACTTCAAATGCCATGGGTGTGGCCCTAAAAAGTCACACACACACACACACACACACACACACACACACAAATCCTGTACAAACAGAATGGGCCATTGGTAGTGTCAGGGCTGGTCATAGAATCCAGGGTTTCCTGGGGTCAGGGGTTACAGGGGACCAGTTTGGGGGGGCTAGGAATGGGTTGGACAACAGCAAGTCTAAAGCAGGTACTTTGGACCATGGGTTTCCGACCTGCCCGAGCTACAGTGCTGCCCCCAGCCAGCACCAGATGTGTGCCTGAGGGGGCAGGGAGAGGATGGCATCGAGGCCAGTGTAAGCAAGGCCTGGAGGAGGTGGTCGGGGAGCCGGTGCCCTCTGAGGCAGTGGCTGTACCTGCTCCTGGACCCCAGGGCCTTGTCATCGGGGCTCAAGGAAGCCTCCATCTCGGGACCTCACCCCCAGGCAGAAATGAGGGTTAATGTGAAATCATGGCCCCCTGTCTGTTCCTTCGTCACATGCCTCGGCCCCGCGTGGGGAGGGCTGATGTGAGACCGGCGCTGTGTCCCAAACGGTCCCCGACCCCAGCCAGCCCTCACTTTATCTCCCTGCTTCCCCTCCGTCTGCTTGGGACCTGGACGTTCTTAGAAAGCCCTGGAAATGGTCATCTCTGTGGAGATGGGTGAGAGCAGCCAGGCCCATGCATCTTTCTGGGCTTCAGTTTCCCTTTTTCTTACATGAAAACGGTAAACTCAAATCCTGTCTTGGTGCTCCCGTTCGTCAGTATCACCATCAGAAATACAGTCTCAGTATCAGCATTAATCTTGTATTCAGGCTGTGCCTAGAGCTGTACTGGGCCCGAAGGCGTCCACTCCCCAGGAATGTGTGTGTGTGTGTGTGTGTGTGTGTGTGTGTGTGTGTGCGTGTACAAGCAGGTTCTGCTCACACCCAACACACTTGTTCCATCAACGCCTGGTTTACACCTGGTTTCATGATGAAGGACGATCATTCACTTTGTAAAAGGATGGGTGTTAGGATTCCCCTAGTGCGTTTACAGCGCGATTCAATTCACACCATGTCGTCACCGCCTGTGGTGTGAGGGAGGCACTGTCCGCATAAACGAGAGCCTGTGTGGGCGGAATTTTGAGCGTTACGGAAGGAAGGAATTAGAGGTACCGAAGAGGTTTCTATTGCTGATAACAGAGAGTAATACTAGTGCCTGGGAACAAAAGTGACTGGGTCACAACTTCTTGAGCCTTGGAGCCCGCGATGCCAGGGGCCTGGGGAGGAAACCCAACTCACTGCTCTCGGGGCCGACCTGGGACCAGGGGCCGGGGCTGCGGCTCCGAGAGGGGCCTGGAGCGGTCAGGGGCCTGGGAAGCGGGAGCTCTGGCTTTGGCATCCGGAGAGATGTGCAGGGCGCTGCTGTTCGCTGTATCTTTCTTGAGATCACTGAGCTTGCGGCGCCCGAGCTGGTCCCAGTGCGGCAGAGCTTTAAGAATGATGGGCTTCGCAGGATAGCTCAGGCCTCTGGCAAGGCTTAGCCTTTACACACACCCTTGCTACGCCCCCCTCCCCACCGCCTTCCCCAGGAGCCCTTTTCCTTTCCTCAAATGGAGCGAGGATCCAATTCCGAGTTTTTCTTGTCCATTTCTTTGTCTCCAGCGGGATTTCACGGAGCCACTCGACAGACGAGAATCTCATTCTGAGGCTCCCGGGAAGCCAGCTGCACCCTGTCCCTCAAGCCTCTTTTCCGGTCGCGTGGTTCCCATGAGCACTAGGGAAGACGGTGAATTCCAAGGTACGGGACCAGCTTTTTCGGGCGGGCCATGGCGGAGCGCCCCCTTTGTAATCAGAGGCGTGCTGCTGTCAGAGCTGGGTTTTATAGAGACTCTTCGGCCCCGTGTGTGTGGGTGGCGCAGAGCTGTTGGGGGCCCGTTGTGTGGGTGAGTCGTTGCGATGAGAAGATGGAATATGGTATGAGTGAGGCCCAGCGAAGACACACCTGGCAGGTAACTGGAGTGAGGGGGCGGAGATGGGCCTTCAGATGCTTAAAGGCCGTCCTGTCTTCAAGGAAAGCACCCCGTTCCCTGTACCCGGCCCAAAGGTGACCAGCATCTTCCTTCATTCTTGGGTACACCTCTGACCCCTGGTCTTTCAAGCTGCACCCCAGCAAGGGTCAGAATTGTCTCCAACAGATTCTGACCCCCTTGATATAGGGGCTCCATCTCTCCACCATGTCACCGCTTCTGCCTGGCATCAAGGGGGTGGACAGCTGGCTCAGTCCTGGGGTCACCTACCGCAGTCCCCCTCCCCAACACTGGAGTCTTTGGTGTTGCCGACCAAGTCAGCACGGGCTGGGAGGGAGCCCGGAGCTTTATTAACTAATCTCTGGTACTTGAGTAATTTATTATGTTTAAGCTGGTGCCATCAAGTCTCTCAGCAGTGCCCGCGTCGCTGGGAAATAAATTAAAGGCTGTCCAGAGATACTTGGGTCGTCTGTGAGCTTGCTGGGCTGGTGAGATGGAGGTTTAAGACTCTCTCTTCTTGCAAATTGGAAATTAGGAATTAATAAGACAGCAGGCCGAAGAGCTGCAGTGGTGCTGGCTGCAGGGCCAGGACCAGGGGAAGGATGGCCGCTGCCGGCAGGGCAGGGAGAAGCAGGCAGAACCCAGCCAGAGTCTCTGTGTAGCGGGCAAGCCAGGGGCCTGGCGGGGCTGGGCGATGGGGCTCTTTCTTGGCCTTCGGTGAAGGGAGCAGGGATTTTTCTGCCTCTTGAAAGAGGTTAAGTGGGTGATGGAGAGAACCCTAGTCTGGGAGCCAGAGGATCTGCTTGTGGCCCCAGCCCCCACGCAGCCTGCTATGTGCCGTTGGCAGGTCCTTTCTGAGCTTCCATCACATTGACAAGATGAGGAGGGTGGATTCAGGGTTCAAATTTCCATCAGGCACATGGAAATATTTTATTTTGTGTTGTTTTATTTTATTTTATTTATTCTATTCTATTCTATTTTACTTTTGGCTATGCCCACGGCAAGTGGAGGTCCCTGGGCCAGGGATCGAACCTGGGCCACAGTGACAACCCCAGCCACAGCAGTGACAACACTGGATCCTTAACCTGTTGAGCCACCAGGGAACTCCTATTTTTAAGTAAAAAATTTTTATTGGAGTAGAGTTGACTTACACTGTTGTGTCATTTTCAGGTGTACAGCAAAGTGAATCAGTTATACACATATGCCTGCCCATTCTTTTTCAGATTCTTTTCCCATATAGGTTATTAGAGAATACTGAGTGGAGTTCCCTGTGCTGTACAGTAGGTCCTTGTTAGTGATCTAGTTTATATAAAGTAGTGTTTATGTTAACCCCAACATGCTAATTCCCCCCCCCCCGCGTTTGCGCTTTGGTGACCATAAGTTTGGTTGTGAAATCTGTGAGTCTGTTTCCGTTTTGTAAATAAGTTTTGTAAACAAACAAAAACTTTGGGGTAGAAGAAATGATGTAGGATGTAGTATAAATATGTTCATCTTTACACCAAAGCTGTCGTAAAATGCAGTTTTTATTACGGGCAGTTTTGTGTGTGGAGGCAGCGGCCCAGCCACTGTGGGACTAGCTGACCCCACCGCCCTGCCTGCCCTAATGGCAGTGGATCTCCAACACCCTTGTCAGCTGCTGGCTCTGGGTCTGTCTTGCTTCAAGCCCATGAGCTCTTCAGGAACAGAGCCCGGAGTTCCCATTGTGGAGCAGTGGAAATGAACCTGACTAGTATCCATGAGCGTGCAAGTTTGATCCCTGGCCTTGCTCAGTGGGTCAAGGATCTGTTGTTGACGTGAGCCGTGGTGTAGACGTGGCTTGGGTATGGCGTGACTGTGGCTGTGGTGCAGGCCGGCAGCTGCAGCTCTGATTCGACCCCTAGCCTGGGAACCTCCACATGCCGCAGGTGCGGGCCTAGAAAGCAAAGAAGAAGGCAGGGCTTGCGACTTGCCCTGTCCACCTTGCCCTGTTCCTGCAGCAGGAGCTCCGGGTCTGTGGAAGGAACTCCCATCTGCCCGAGAGGAGGTCGTGTGGAGCCCGCAGGGGAGCCAGGCTCTGGGGCTTTTCACTGCCCCCCGCTGCCGCTTCCACTGAGGTCCGGGGTAGGGACACGTGAAATGGCTTCGCCACTAGTCCCTCCATTCAGGCCCGGCCCTTGGGTTCCCTGCCTCAGCCCTCGAACCCCACCCCACCTCTGCTTTCTACTTTTCTGCCACCAGGAACGCTTTTAGAAGGGTCCTGAGGGCAGAGCTTCACGCAGCCTCAACGTGGCAGCGCTGCCTCTGGGATGAGGCTGGAGGGCCGACCCCCCCGGGGCTCAAAGCCCCCTGAGCCCCCTCGGAGCCCTGCCTGTAGTTGGGTGGCCGCACCACCAGGTGGCAGGCTTGCTCTACACAGATGTCTGGGCTGGAGCATTTGCCTGGCGACGGCGCGGGGCGTCGGGACGCCAAGTCAGCCCGCCGCCGGGGACTGTTGAGACCACTGTGGGTGGCTTCAGAAGGCGGGCCCAGGCCTCTCACCTTGGCATTGGGCTGCACCTTGTCTCCTGGAAGTGTCTGCAGGCGGCCGTCAGGCGTCTGACCGGAGAGCGCCCCCTACAGTAGGAGGGCTGCGTTGCCGCCCTTGGGGTGGGTGTACGTGGGTGCGTGGAGGGGCGGGCGGGGGGCATAGAAATGGGTCTTATCTCTTCCGAGGCGTCCCAAGGCTGGGGTTCTGGAGAGTAAGGTAGCGCCTCGTCCTACCGCCGAGACCGGCCCTGCTCTGGGCAGCGCAGCTGAGTCCTCTGCCCTCCCTCTGACCAGCCCGGGGGGCCGCTGGCGCAGGGTTCTCCCTGAGGGGCCCTGGGAGCTGAGGGCCAGGTCACACCGAGCCCAGACCCTCTCTTCCCGTGGAGGGAACAGGAACGGATCCAGCCCAGATCAGCTGAGCGCCCGGGGAGAAAATGAGAGCAAGTAGGGGGAGGCCACCCACCTCCCAGCCTGGGCCTCCTGGGGAGTGATTGGGTCCCCACCCAGGGGCCGAGGTGGGAGGGCCCAGCCTCGCCAGGCACCACCTTGTCTCGCGAAGGACAGGTTCTCCCCAGGGCCTGGCATCCTCCTGGGGTTCCTGAGAGGCGTCCAGAATGTCCTGTCACCGCCAGGCCCCAGCCCCACCCAGCTGGTGACACGCCCTTCATCCTAGGCGGCTCCATGCCTGTCATTCACAAGGCCCAGAAGTGTGCCCGGCCCTCGCTCCTCCGTCTCCCTGCCCTTCCCGGGCGCCCCCCTCGCCTGGGCTGCTTCTGCACGCCGCCCCTGTCCTTCCTTTCTCTCCTGGGCTCTGCTTGTTTCGGAAACAATGGGGATTTATATGGCGCACACCCTGTGTTCCCGCATCCCAACAGCATCCGGTTTTAAGAGCTCATCTGACACCCCCATCTGCACCCCTGGGCCCTTCCTCTGTGGGTGCCATGGGTCCTGGGGGCAGGAGGAATCCCTGGGCCTTGGAGGGGAGTCACAGCCGGGCGCGGACACTCGGGTGTCCCTCGGCCTCTCACCGTGACAGTTCACAGGGACAGCTCTGAGCCAGGGCCCCAGAGACAGAGCGAGGAAGACAGGCAGAGGGGAGGGGCTTGGGGGCTGGACCACGGCGGGGAGAAGAGATGGGGGTGCAGGGAGAGGTGGAAAACGGGGACGCAGAGGAAGGGAGAAAGACAGAGAAACAGAGAAAACAGAGAAGAGAGAAAGGCTGGAGGACAGGAAGAAGTAACCACACCCACCCTTAAACGAGGGAAATGAGTTAAACTGCAAACTGAGTAAGGGGGGAGATGAAAGGAGAAAAAGAGCAAACACCGCAAAGACAGGAAAGGACAAAGTCACGGACACGCACGGACATGGGTGTGAACAGCTGTGCGCTCGTGGGAGCACGTGGGCAGGTGCACACTCATGCATGCACGTGCACACACACACACACATGCACGCACATGCGCACACGCACGCAGGCTGCTTCTGGTCACTGTCCTGGCCCGTCGCCATGCCTCCCCCAGTGTCTCCAGCCCCTTGACCTGCCTGGGGCTCCCGAGAAGGGCGTGGCCTCCGGGGAACGCCTCTCCGGTGACCTGTCCCCTCCCCGCCCCAGACCCCTCTGCGTCCGCCTGGACGCACCGAGGGGGCCCGATCATTGCGCCTCACACTTGTCGCCCAGAATTGGAACCAACCGCCTCTCTTCTTCTCTCCTTCCTAGTTTCCTTAGTAACTGACAGCTCCCCAGTGAATTCCAGACCCAGGGTGACAGACCGCTGTCACTGTCACAGAAGCTCTCTCCCCTCACTGCCCCCCCCCAACAGATTCACAGACTCGGGCGGGGGTGTGAGGCTGCCTGCGTAAGCTCAGGGGTAATTAAAACATGTACCATTTACTCCGTAACAGGGAGCTGAACTTTAATTACTCAGTCCAAGAGCGAGGGCGTGAGAGGGGGCTGCTGGGGGTGGGGACGGGGGACCGGCCCGCGTCCGCTTTTCTTCTTTCCTTTCCACTTGCGCAGCTTGGGCTGGAGAGGCGGGAGGTGAGTCTGGGGAGGCAAAGGGGTGCCAAGTGAGTGGTGGGGGGAGCAGAGGGTGAAACCCGATTGTGTTCATTAAGGCAACACAAAACTGGGAGCCGTAATAATAATTAAATTAATTATAAAAGCAATTTGCTTTTGAAAATTTGATTTGACAGCTTACGAGTGGCGGCCCTGATCTAGCGGCTCCGGCTTAAAAATAGTCAGGACAAAAAAACCAACTAGAAGAACCATCAGCTAATTTTAATTAGATGCCAGGATTGGTAAACAAAATTCCGCACCACCCTTTCATTGTGGCTGACTTCGATTTAAGGAGATGTCGGGATTGATTTCGGGCAGAACCGGGGAAGGGAAGGTGGCTTTCGGAGGGGGACGAAGGCCCTGGGGTGGGGGGGCCCGAGGGACGGCAGCCCCCCCGGGGGCGGGTCGCTCCATCTTGGCCCTTCTGGGCAGTATCTGCTCATGGGGACGCTGGAGGCTCTTCCCTGTCTCAGTGACTTGTTGTGTGACCTTGGCTGAAGGCAGAAGTGGCTCTGCTGTGTGACCGTGTGCGTGCGCGTGTGCGTGTGTGTGGGCGTGCTAGAGGGGACAGCACACTGACCGCGTTCACTGAGCTGGAAGGGACAGTGGAGCGCTGTCCACACCTTCTCTCCTGCCGCCTGGGCTCCCCGGGGCCTAAGGCTCTCAGGAAGCCGACATGCGGTCTGGAGGTGGCGGTTCTGCCAGGAGGCTCTGTCTCCTGGGAACCTAGGTCCCCAGGCACCACCTGGACCCCCCGTCCCGAGGCCGGTGCGGCGTCTTTAGCCCCCTGTCTCCCCGGAAGTGCTCACGTCTCCCCTCTCAGAAGAGTGCGCTCCTGCCTCGCCTCGGTCAAAGCACCCACCTCGTCTGTTGTCACTGCTGGGCCCGCTGCGCCTGTCCCCTACCCCCGCCTTCTCCAGCAGGGACTCGATTCACGCCCAGGTCCCACGCCCAGCACGGAGCGCAGCATTAACCATTGGGACTGGAGCAGAAGCCTTTCTGACTGCTTCTAGCGAACGTTTGACTAGCCACCTGCCTCTCTGTCCCCTAAACCTGAACGCAGCACCCCTGCCCAGCCCGCTCTCTTCTTCTGCAGGCCCACGTCCTCTCAGGCCCTGCTGGCCTCACTCCGTAGAATGTCAGCTGGCACTGCCTGGCCTGCCGTATTCGCTCTGTTCCCTGCAGTGCCAGCAACCGCTGACAGCCCACAGCCCGGCCCCGTCGGGGTGCAGGTCATCTTTTATGGTCACTGTCAGGAGGCCGTCACCTGCCTTCATTCGTCAAGTTTCCGCCGAGGCCACTGACTCAGGCCCCTGGCAGGGGAGGCGTGGCTGAGGGAGCCCGCCAGCCCCGGTCCCGTGGCTTAGAGTTCAGAGCTTGGTGATTATGTAAACCCCCCCCCCCGCCTTCGCTGCTGCTCGGGTCTCGTTTTTCTCATCACCCAACAGGCATAGCCACTGGAAAATCCCTCTGTGATTTCAAAACCAGCGTTTGAAACGAGATCCTGCTCCACCACACACATTATCTGCATCTCACACACACACACACACACACACACATCACGTGCACACACAGTACACACACATCATGCACACTACACACATACTGTACATAGTATGTCACACATGCACACACGCACCACATGCGCACACATTATACACACGTACATTATACACAGTCTCACACACACACACACGAGACTTTCCTTCCCACAGCTCCCGGCCTGTGAGGCCCACCACAGCTCTCCCATCACCCAGCTTGGTACCACCTTCCGCTGCTCTGCCTTCTGGTCCCCTGGGTTACGGTGAATCAGCAAGTCCTCGGCTTTTTCTGTCTAAGCGCCCCTCCCTGCGTTCCCTGGGGAGCTCCCCGCCCCTCCCGCTGCCCAGGGCCCGCCTCCTCTCTTCAGCCACGTCCTTGACCGCGGACCCGCTCCTCGGCACCGGCCAGCGGAGCAGGCCCCTGGCCGCAGCCCGTCGGGTGTCTCGTCTGCTGTGCCGCCGTGACCTCACATGTCAGTGGCCAGGCCCCTGCCCCTCGGCCCCTGCGCTGAGCCGATACGGGCCATGTATGAGGGGCTGTGGAGGGGAGGCAGGCTGGACGCATCCGCACCCCGAGAAGAGAAGCCCAGGGCCCGGAAGCTGAGGACAAGCAGTCCTGAGGAATTAAAGGCACGGGATAAGGAGAGCCAAGGACGTGGAGGATGCTGGGAAGATGGGGTCCCTGGGAAGGGGGCTTCTGGCTGGAGACGAGGCAGGGACCTTAGGAGATGAGGGTAATTGGGGGTAAAAAGCAGGAAGGAAACGAATGAGATGGAATGGAGTCATTTTCTCTGGAGCAAAAATTGGGACTTGTGGTCTGACAAGAGTCTTTGACGTTGAGAAGGTGCAGAAAGTTAGGGCTGCGCTGGTCCCAGGGGAGGGAGAGGGAGGCCAGCTACTAGCCCGAGAGGCTGATAGGGAGAGGTGGGCCCTGCAGCCTCCACCCCAGGGGCCTGGCTTCGGGCTGAGTATGGGGTGAGAGTGTGTGTGCACAGGCACGTGTCTGTGTGAGCGTGTGACTGCATGTCTGTGCGTTTTTGTGAATGTGTGTGTGTGTGTGTGAGTGAGTGTGTGGGGGTGTGTAGTGCGTGCAAGCTGGACAGTTCTGATCTCACTGATAAGCTGTGTGACCTCAGAAAATTATTTAATCTCTCTGAGCCTCAGTTGCATCATTTATAAAATGAAGATAATTAGAACAGGATCTCGAAGATTTTTCTTTTTATTTTTGGCCGCACCCATGGCATACAGGAATTCCCGGGCCAGGGAACAAACCTGTGCCATAGCAGCAACCCGAGCCACTGCAGTGACAATGCCAGATCCTTAACCCGCTAAGCCGCCAGGGAACTCCTTGAAGCTTTTTGTGAGGATCAAAAGAAAGAACATGTGTGAAGCCTAGCTGAGTTCCTAGAACACAGTTTGTGTTTAAAGACTGTTAAGTTATGACTGTTTACTCAACCCCATCTCTTCTTGACTCCTAATGTTTTTACTCCCGCGGTTCCCTTCTTCCTAAACGGCAGAGCTGGGCGCGGCAGAGTGAGGGACCTTAGAGATAACCTAGTCCGACATCCTTGCTTCGTGGATGGGGCCACAACACCCAGACTATGTAGGAGACGTGCCTAGGGCGTCCTGGGAGTTGATTCCCATCTGAGGCTGGATCCAGCCTCCGGACTCTTATTCTAGGGCTTTCTCTGCCCAAGGTGCATCAGAGCTCTCAGTTTAGGCTAACACAGGTATGAGATCGAGGCTGCAGTGGGGACCCCAAACTCCTGCCCTTCCCCGCATGGGGTGCCCAGCTTGTGGGCAGCACCTGTGACATCTCCCCCTCCCCCTCTTCCGAGGAGGCTCTGCCTGGGGGGGGGGGCGAGCTTCATCACAGGCATTGTGAGGCACTTAGCATCTTCTGGCTGGAAATCCTTCATGCGTCTCGCAGTGCATGCCAGGGGACAGGGGATGAGGGTAAAGGCCCCTCTCCTTGAAATCCCTCATAGGCGCCGACTGACTGGCAAGAAAACCGGTCTCCCGGGCCCTGCCCAGGCTCTGCCAGGAGAAAGGGGCAAGGGCTGGCTCACCCTGAGATGGGTGAGCTGAGGATCCAGCAGCTGAGTCCAGGTGGAGGGCCAGCTCTGCTCTGCCGTGTGGCCTTGGACAAAGCACTTCACCTCTCTGATCCCACTGCCTCACATATAAAGTAGGAGGATGGGAAAATCTCTAGTGGGCTGTAATTCCAAGCCGCTGGGAAAGCCCTTTCTAAAGAAGATTTGATCCCTTGCGTGGTAGGTGTCAGGTGCTTTCAGACAGTGGTGTGGCTGACCCTGGTGGTGGGTGCGGGTGGGGAGGTAAGGCAAGCCCACGTGAGGCCCAGCTCAGGCTGATGGGTAGAGGCTGGGGGCCAGGAGCATCAGCTGTCCATCTGCCCTCGACCCTGGCATGACCGTGACCTCCATTTCTCAGCTATCAGATGGGAACTTCGCATCTACCTGGACTAACTCACTCTGGGAGCCAGCGAAGCTAGTAGTAGGGTTTGGGCAATGTTGAAAATGTGTTTTCGTTCATAGTGAGCAGCGGGCACCGTTCCTTTGACCACCAGGTGGAAAGGGAAGGACAGGCGGGGACGGGCTGGCGCGGAGTCTGGCTCTGCCTGGGGGACACCAGCAGCGGGTCCTGCCCCGAGCCTGTGCCTGGACCGGGGGCTGAAAGTGGGGCCCATGCACACTGCGCCTCCCAAGATCCCCCCAAAGGACAACTGGGGGCTCCCTTTTATCTGTTTACGGGTCTCCCGAGGGTCTGAGCTGCCAAGGACTCCGCTCGAGGGCTAATCATCGTCTGGAACATCCCTGTTCTCTGCCGGTGACTGGAACGGGGTGGAGCCGAGGCCGGAAGATCCAGAGAGCCGTCCACGCGCAGGGCGCGTCCCGTCACGCAGGACCTTTCTCCAGCGGGAGGAGGTGGGGTGGGCTGGGTCTCGGACGGGCCCTCCCTCCCCTTCTAACCCCGCCCCCTACTCTCAGCCGTCTCCAGGTGAAGAGGTCAGTGGGCTGGAATGACCGGGGCCGGGGTTATTCATGGCCAAGGGCTACAGCCCAGGTAAGCCCCTTTCCCCCAGAACGGCCCGACCCTCCTCTCCACCCTCGGGCGGAGCGACCCCGGACCGAGGGGCAGCCTTCAAAATGCTCCGCGTGCTTTCCTCTGCAGAACTGTGTTTATGGGCGAGGGCGGGTGTGTCAGAAGGGAGAGGCGAGCCAGAGCTCAAAGGACGGGCAAGGAAGGGGGAAAGAAGAGTCAGGGCAGGGGCAGAAACCCGGGCGACAAAGTGAAGACTCTTTTACGCAGCCGACGGAGGTGGTCACCGGAAGCCCGGACCCTGGGAAGAGAGGCGTGCGCTGAGCACCTGGTCCCTTCGTGATCCCGGGTCCAGGTGGTGCCGAGCATCCTGGGGGGCCCTGAGTGGCCGAAGCTCCACTTCGGTGGCGTGGTCAGGCATTCTCAGTTCCTCTGCCAAGGGGGATAGAAGCAACGCCACGGCCTGAAGCTGCTTAGAAGGTACTCAGAGAACACACCAGAAAGAACTTTCAAAGGACACAGGATCAAGGAGAGCGCCTTCTTTGACAGTATTTGGGAAAATGAGGCTCAGTGTCCTCCTCCCCCTTTCATGTTTTGAAAGCTGTGAAACTATGCATGCCCGATGTAAAACATTCAAAGGAGACTAGCTCACGGTGCTCGCTGAGCTGAGAACCACCCCGTCCCACTCCTGCCCCCAGAGGTAAGCGTGGTGTAGGTCCTTCTCAGGCCGCACCCTAGAAAAATACGTTTGGAAATCATAGCTAAACGTATTGAGAACTTACTGTATGCCGGCTACCATGCTGCAGTTTTATATGCATCATCTATTTGAAATTGTAGACCCCTCTCAAGACACACACAGGCTTTTTTTTTTAGTGTAAGACTTTATCAAGGCGTTCCCGTAGTGGCTCAGTGGTTAACGGATCCGACTAGGAACCATGAGGTTGTGGGTTTGATCCCTGGCCTTGCTCAGTGGGTTAAGGATCCGGCGTTGCCGTGAGCTGTGGTGTAGGTCGCAGACGCGGCTCGGATCCCGCGTTGCTGTGGCTGTGGCTGGGGTGTAGGCCGGCAGCTACAGCTCCTGTTAGACCCCTAGCCTGGGAACCTCCATATGCCGCGGGTGCGGCCCTAAATAAGGCCAAAAAAAAAAAAAAGACTTTATCAAGCATTTAGTTCTGTGGCATGCTTGCTTACTGAATGTGTTTACGTCTTTCCTGGCAGTGTCTCTTTCTCCACTTAATTCTTTTTTACTGGATACGTAGTGTTCCACAGTATGGCTGTGCTATGGTGTATTTCATGATTCCTTTATTTGTAGATATTTTTTTTTCTATCAAGCATTTTTGTAGATATTTTTGAGCTTCCATTTTTTATTATTATAAACAATGCTGAATCCAGCATCCTTTTGCAAACGTCTTTGTGTGGAATGTCTAAGGACTCATAGCCTTGAATGATATTCTAGGCCCCAAAACATTCTTATAAGATGTCTGCACATCTGCCCTGAGCTTGAGATAGGCTTGGGTCTGGGGGTCTCGGCCTTTCTTAATCAAGAGAAATTGGTAAGAGGCCAGACAAGAAATTCAGGCCAAGCTTTACTTTAGCAGGGGGAGTGAAAACAAGCAATAGGTCCCCCTGCTTGCTTCCTCCCCGACGAATGGGGTGGGGCGGTGCGCTGGTTCCTCATATGGGGTGAGGGGAGGGGCGGGGCCAGAGCGATGGCTCAGGTGGTTTGCCCTCCCCTTGGGTGGTGCTGTGGACAGGGGCGTGCCTAGTACCCGCTTCGCTCTGTGCTCTGTGCTCTTTACACGTGTGGCAGTTGCTTTTTCAGTCTTTGTGTTTCTTGTTGCGCATAATTTGCCCCAACTGCACATGCACTCAGTTATTTTTAGTCCCGTGTAGTTTCTTTACATCTTGTTGCTCAAGGAGACATTTGTCCAGGTGCAAGCACCGCAGCAAAGGGTCCCGGGTCCCGGGTCAAGCTGAAGTGCTGGAACATTCTTTGCGGATTTAGTCCTGCCTGAGTTGGGAGGGGCAGAGATTGGCCGAGCCTTGGCCCTTCAGTTCTGCCTTTGGATTAGATGAACAGGTGAACAGGTGAACAGCAAAGGGCTGGGAGGCGAAGGGCTCTGCGCCCTCACCAGAGCCCTCAAGGCAGCCCCTGTCCAGGTTCCAGGAGGGCACAGTGCGGATTCCAGCCCTCAACGCCCTGCTGGCCAAAGCCCGGGGAGCCAATAGTCAGTAGCTCCTTTGCAAGATAACTGCGTTCAGAGGGCAACCCGAAGCCAAAGATAATCCACAATTAATTTTGTCTTTGTTTGGAATTCAGGAAATGATTAGATTTTCAAAAGAGATTGACCTACCCTTAGATGCTTGAATTTGACTGAGATTAAAAGGGTTTATTTTCAGCCCTTGAGTATGTTTCTGGAGCAGTCCCTGCCCCTGCTGGGAAGGGGAGGAGTGTGGTGTCAGATTCCGCAGCGCCGACCCACGTGGCTGCGTGAGGACAGAGACTTACTTATTTGTCTGTGTTTATTGCTGTATCTCCAGTGCCTGGAGCGAGGCTGGGACCCACGGTGGGTGCTCATTACGTATTTATGGACTGAGTCCGAAGGCTCTGGAGGTGACGTAAAGTAACCCAGCCTCTTGAGGCAGACACAGACTTGTGGGCTAGCTGTGAGATTCCGAACAGTTTAGCGTTTCTCTCTGAACTTCAGTTGTCTCATCTATAAAACGGGAATCCTAATGTTCCCCGACGGTACCCAGCGCGTCAGCTTGTTGGGAGGATGATGTAATATGATTGTTAATATCATTAATTACTTTAATAATAGTTAACACTTAGCCCAGCCTCACAAGAATTTCTTCTTCCCTCCCCTCCAATCTCTATCTCAGCTCATCTCATTTCTCTTAAACACGGTAACTGCCCTAGAATGTCCTCCCATATCATACTTTCTTCTTTCTCGTGGGCACCAAGGTCAGGGTGTTGTACCCTGTACAGCAGTGGGGCAGCGAGGCCGCGGGGCAGCTGGTGGGTGAGCGAGCACAGCGACCGTCGCCGTCTGCTCTCTGCCGAGCATCCCTTGGTCTTCCATGTCATGTGCCTCTTTCCTGCCCCTTCACGTGTGCCCTTTGCTCTGACTGCCTGGGGCCCTCCTCAGGCTGGGCATCTGCAGCTGCTGAGGCCCTGCTTGGTGGGCTAACTCTGCCTACGTTCTAATCACTGGGCGTGGGAGACCCCAGTTGGCACTCATGGGTCCAAGGAATCAAAGCAGGAGGGGATGACCCCTCCCAACTTATTCTAGAAAACAGGGAAGAGAGTCTCCATCAGTGAGCGCCTGCCGTGGAGTTTCCCAGTGTCTCAGGGGGTTAAGGCTCTGGTGTTTTCACTGTTGTGGCTTGGGTTGCTGCTGTTGCATGGGTTCAGTTCCTGGCCAGGGAACGTCCACGTGCTGAAGGCATGGCCTAAGAGGAAGAAAAGAGCACCTGCTTTGTGCCAGGCACTGGTCCAGGAGGCTCACTGTGGCTGTTACCCAAGTCATCATCTGAAGTGTAAGTACGAGGAAAAAACGCAAGGTTACGTAGCTGGGAGGGGTCAGAGCCAAGGTCTGCACCTGCGTTAGGGTGTGACCGGTTGTTCGAGAGTGAAGAGGTTTGCTCCCTGCAGCTCTGCTCACCAGGCGCGTCCTGTCTCAGCCCTGGCTCTCTCACTCGGCAGGCCCACCTTCCAGAGCTGCGCGTGGCCCTGGAAGAAGAGAGGCTGAAATCTTATATAATCACCCAAATTGTGGCTCCTAAATGGCCTCTGATTACAGCACTAAAGCCCCTTTCTGCCGTGCGGCCCTGGCTCTGCTGAATAGAGCCGCGACCACTTGGTGTGGGATTTTTTTCTTTTAAAGCCAAGGAGATGGCTTATCCGCATGCAAAGTAGGTCAGAACCTTAGCAAAGATCTTTTCAAACACTTGGCTTTTTTGAAGTCCCGCTACGAAACTCCTTTTGTTTCTGCTGCCTTTGCCTCTTCCCTCCCGCCCTTCTCCTTTCCCAAAGCCTCAGCGACATCAAATGGCCCTAAGTGGTGGCGACAGCGAGAGTGGCCCGCGATAAGCTCAGTTATAAATGGTAGTGGACTTAGGGTGCCAGCTGCGGCCAGGCTGCTCTTCGGGTGCCCTCCAGCCCCAAGTCGCTTTCACAGCGTCATGGGCACCTGATTCGTCAGCCTGAGTACTGTGTGCTT
>PVHT021183653.1:3111485-3177946 GCA_004024745.2 Catagonus wagneri | reverse complement strand
GGGGGGGGGGGGGGGGGGGGGGGGGACGACGGCTTTTCTTCCTTCTGCTTTGGTTTCTTCAGCCCTTTAGCCCCACCCTCACCAACTGTCGGTTGAGATGTGTGAGAAGAAGGGTGTTTTTCAGTAGGATGGCGCTCACAAAGGCGGCCACCCCCGAAACCACGCAAGACTCTCAGCCCACTCTTGATGAGCAGATAGAACGCGTGGGTGTTTCCGGCCCCACTTAACAGCGAAGGAAATCAGGTGAAGTGATCGCTGGCACTAAAGTCTGCAGCGGCTGCCTGTGACTGCTCAGGGGCCGGAACCCACCTGTGGCTCTGGAGCTCTTTTCCTCAAAGCCCCGTGACTGGGAGAGGACTCAGAGGTGCGTGTGTGCGCGTCCTCACCGAAGGACAAGCCAGTGACCCCGATGGCTCTGCTCTGCGCCTGCGGTGACGATGTCAGCCAGCGGCTCAGCGGGAGTCCCTCCCACAAGCGTCTCCCTTCACCCACATCCCACCTGCTCTCGACCTGGCAGGAGAAAATGCTCATGCGGTTACTCCTGCCGCCTTTTCCCGGCAGCCTCAGCCCGGGCCCAAAGGACAGGTCGTTGTCCAGGAAGGTGGATGTCTTCAGAGGTGTTTGGAAGGGGTGCTGCTGTTGGCAGTTCAAGGGAAGCGGGCGGAGCCAACGTAGGGGTGTTCCTTTCATTCAGTGAACAGCAGGCGAAGCCCTGCCGTCTGCTAAGGCGCTGAGGACACGAAACGGTCCACACGCCCTGCCTTCGCGGAGTGCACACACCGGGGAGGGCTCCTGACAATCAGCTGATCAATAAGTAAATAAAGGTGTTGAGACAAAGTAAAACTGGGAACGGGGAAGGGAGTGTTGGGGTGGCTGGGATTTGAAAGAGAGGAACTAAGAAGGCTCACTGAGAAGGGCACGTTGAAATTCAGTCCCGGGGGAGCGGGATGTGAAAACACCTAAGGAGGGTGTTCTGCACGGTGGAAATGGCAGGTGCAAAGGCCCTGAGGCCCGAGGGCATGACTGTGTTTGAAGATTCAGAAGGAGATGCTGTGACTAGGTTGGAGCAGGTGAGAGGCAACGCACCAGGCGAGTTCGGAAAGGTGATGGGTTGGAGGGGCGTGTAGTCGTAGGCAGACGGGACAGGGCTTTTATGTGGGAGTCAAGGGTTATTAGGAGCTAAGCCCACTTGTAGGAGCAAGTGTCCCTCCTGTCACGGCTCTTCTGGGGACTCGTCCCTTCCTGGCCTCCCAGCCGACTGCTGTTTGCTCGTGAGCTAGAAGGGGCTCAGCCAGACTGGAGGGAAGGCGGAGACCCTTTCTGCTCCAGGAAAAGGCCAGGAAAGAGGGATGGAATTCAACTCAGACAAGGGGACTCTGCCCACTGGGTGCTTCTGGGGCTTTTGGAACCACAAGGGTGCTGGTCCATTTGCTGCTCCTAGGATTCTGGGAACTTGGGGGCTGGGACAGCTCCAGGCTGGGGCCGGTCTCTCCTAAGAGGTCTGGGCGCGCATCTAGCTAGTCCTTATACGCACATCCCTTCTCTTTATTTTCCCATCCTTCAGGGTGTCTGGCTTCCATCCTTCCTGTGGGCTCTCTAATGACTGTGAGATGAGGAATCGCACACAGCCGAGGAGCCAGCAGTGTGGGCAGGTCTGAAGATGCTGGGTTTCTCACCTCTCCCGCCTGCTCCCTCTCTTGCTGCCACCTCCTCCCCTCCCCCCTTCTCACCCCTTTGCAGAAGAAAATGACAATGCACTTGTGAAGATTGCTTGCTGGCTGGAAATGCCCCGTCTCCTCCCTTCCCAACTCAGAAGCGACAGCCTTCCTGTCCGCATCCTGCCCCAGCCCCGGCTGGTCCTGGATATCCCAGCCCCACTTCCCTCCTCTCTTCCCTTCCTCCTGAGCCGGTCGGAGGGCACTCCTGCCCTTTTGTGTACAGTCGGAATTCCCCAGGCTGCTGGATGGGGACAGGCTGCACTGGGATGCTTAATCCAGGACGCAGCTCCTGAGTGGGGATGGGGTTGAATGCACCCCAGTGCACCCAGTTTGTGTGAATTACCTTAATACGAAGGCTCCTGGGCTTGTAGGCACGTATAGAGGTTGTCTGCATTTCAGAGCTGCAAAGTGAGTGAACCCAAAGGTATCACCTTACACTGACACACGTGTTGAGGTGCCCCTCTACCGGGCTGGGAGAAAAGGTGAACGACCCTCGGTTTCCTGTTGGTCCCTCTGTCATCCTTCTCTCCGAGGAAGCTTCCATCACAGGCACTCAGACACAGGTTTCTCCCTCCCTCTCTCAGCAGGAGGCCAGGCTTCCTGGGCCCAGCAGCTTCCTTCCGGGGCAGGGTGGGGTTCGTCAGCCTGTGTGAAGGGCCTCTTCTTTTGGAGAGAGAGCAAGAAGAAGACGAGAGAAAATGAAACACTCTGCCACCTCCTCGTTAGCTCCGAGTCCCAGGTGAGCTGGGGAGCTCACAGCTCCTCTTGTGTGGCTGGCGGCCTGTAGCGTCTCCACGGTGATGCCTTGAGGCTTCTCCAGGCTGGAGAAGCAGAATTGCCTGCGCTGCTAGTACCAGAGATGGGTGGGGAGAGGCGCCTTGGGGGCTCACAGGAAGTCTGGGTGGCGTTGGCCCCGGAACTGGAAGTGCATTCTTGACCCTCGGCTTCGTCAAGACCAGCAGCGGCTTTGGAACCCAGGATCCGATCCGAGAACACACCTGGAGTGTGACGGTCAGGCTGAGAGTCCAGGTTTCATGCCCCCATAAGCACATCTGTCTCCTACGACTCCTCCGCCCGGACCTGGAGCGCGAGCCTGGCGTGGCCTCCCCGCCTCTGAGTGTTTTTTCCAGCTGTTTTCTCGTCTGGGCCCGTTCCCTTCCTCGGCGTTTCTCTGACGTGGCTCCAGAGCCACCGTCTCTGGGAACCCTTCCCTGATGCAGACCTCAGCCCCCCGCCCCGGGGCTCTCCCCTGCTTTTAAATCCAGACCCACCGCCCCTCTGGGTCCCGCTTGCTCCCGGGAACACACAGCGGCTTGGGTCGCTAACCACGGTGCCTGTAGGGGTGGGTGGCACGGTGCGGGGGGCACGGGTCCGGCTCCAGCGTCCGACTTTCCAGGGCTATTCATGGCTCTGCCCGTTGCTGATTTGCTCCCGTCAGATGAGTGTCGCTTGCTGTGGTCTGTCTCACAGAGCCGGCACGCAGCCTGTGAGCCTCAGTGTCGTCATCGCAAACTGGGGACCCTCATAACTCCTCACAGACCGTGAGATGAAGCAGATGACGTGCTGCTCTGGGGGTGAGGGGAGCAGGCCGGCCCTTCCCACCGCCGCCCTCCTCCCACCGCCGGTTTAGACGGGCTGCTCTTTACTCCCCAGTAGCCTGTATTTTTCCTGAGCAGCGCTTTGCACACACAAGTAATTAATCATTGGTTTCTTGTGCCGACTCACTTGATTTTTCTCTTGGGGCGCTTGCAGGCAATGGGCTTTGTCTGATATGTCCATCACTGTCTCCCCGTGCTTAGCACAGAATCCGGACAGTGAGGGGCTCGGGAAGCAGCTGCTGACTGGCCACCAGAACCCGCATTAGAGCCCCTCCCTTCGAGACCATTGGTTTCTGGGCTGCAGCCGCTCCTTGACTTCCTTGACTTTCCAAGAAGCCTTGCACATAGTAGGTGCCGTTAAGTGGCTCGTTAGAGATCGGTCCGTGGTTGCACATCACGCCATGTAGGAAGGAAGGACTTCAGAGCGATGCTCCTGGGAGATTTCTAGGAACTGAAGAGGGACCCCCCTCCCCCGCCCGCCGCAGTGTGGCTTAGGGGAAATCTAGAGTTTGGGAGGCAGGATAACCAAAAAAGTCCCTCGGGGCTCCTTCTAATCCTGGAGTCGATGGCCCGCAGAAGCAGGAAGGACTTGGTTCCAGAATGTGCCAGTCGGCCCCAGAGCGACCATGCCCTTGTGCCAGCTGGAGGAGACCCGGCCGTGTTCTCGGGGAGGGCTGGGCTGGCACACTGACTGGCTAGAGTTGCTTCCCACGAGCATTGCTAAAGTTGGGACAAACTCGATTTTAAGTTAAGTGGAAATATTTTTATTTGAGTTAATGTACATTAGGTCTGGTAAACGCACCGAGTATATTACGACGCGCTCTGGAGATGTGCAGTCCGATCAGCAGACAGATTAGTTTTAAGTGAAAAGACACTGGCAGACGCTTAAATTCATTGACTTGTTGAGAACGTCTAGATTTGGATACAAATGCACTGGAACGCTAGATCGGTTTGGTGTCTCAGCCCATCCGCACGGAGAAGCTATTGATTTTAGTTGATATGCATTGATTCCCAGAAAACAGGACGGCTTTTGAAAATGAACTTCCAGTAATTTCAGGGAGAAGCTGGTGCGTTCGTCTCCACGCGAGGCTGGCTTGTTTTGTTAAACGTGTCTCTACGCCTCGAAGGAACCGAGCAGCAGACAAGTATCTTCGTATGAATTAAAATGCATTGATTCTTGGAGGGAAATGATGGCCTCCGTTAAAAGCTTTTTGGAGATGGTAGCACGCAGGAGTTTGAATAAAGCCTTTGTTCGGGGCTCCTTCCTCTCTGCCTTCTGCTCGCCCCCAAAAGGTGGAAGTTTTCAGAGCCCATGTGAAGATAGAGGGGCTGGCAGGTGGGGCGCAGTGGCGGGTGGGGAGAGGAGGAAGGGACCTGTCGCACTGCCAGCCCTTGCAGCGAGTGGGAGCGTGAAACCGCTGCTCTCCAGGAAAGGGGGCACTGAAGCAGTCCGGTGGGTTGATGTCGTAACCAGAGACGGATAAGCTCGGGTGCCCGGGTAGGGCTGAGGGAAGGGGAAGCAGAGTTGCCACTGATAAAGAGAAGAGCAGCTGAAGGAGGGTCCCCGGGCTCGGGTCTTGGCTGCAGAAGTGAGGGCAGCGTGTCTCGGTCTCCCGGTGGGTGCTGTCTGTGCTGAGGGCGATGGCTCGATGGTAATGGCGGAGATGGTGCGGGAGTGAGTTATCTCACTTCCTTACCTTCTGAATGAGTTGGACGTGAACCAGAGGCGTAATTTAGGCATTTCTCACCCTCGTTAATGAATAGCTCCCTTGGGGTATACAGACAGCACGGCTGGAAAAATGATTCCAGGAGCCAGGAAGGAAGCAATTGGCCTGGAACTTATTTTTCATGTGTTGAGACTCCCTGGATCTTTCTGGATCAAAGGTACTTAAGACCACTTGGAGGGTTGATCACGGACTTAACTCCTCGTCGTGAGCCACGCCTACCTTCTCCTCAGCCCCCTGATGCCCCCTGGGTGGGTGGTTAAATCTGTTGGGGGTGGGGCGTGTTTGTTAGCCGCATGCACACCCGGAGAGGATGCAGACCAGTTGCCCGGGTAACACTGCCCATGGCGGCTAACCCCCCTCCGCCAGCGACAGCAGGGAGGGCTGCTGGGAAAGCCTTAGCGGGAGCCTCCTCTCCCCTCTGGCTGCAGCTGTTACAAGCCTAGGGTCACGGCCATATCTATAACCCCAGGCAGTGATTCTCTCCCCTTCCCTCCCCTCTGCTCCTCTCCACCGCCGTCCACTCGCTCCTGCTGTGGTTTAGAAAGGGGACTGCCTAGCCTTGGAAGCATGGGGTCATAGCCCTGGGGAGGGACTTTACGAACCTGTCAGTCCATCCCCAAGCTGACGCTTCCTCCTCTGCCTCCGCTAGGTTCCGTGTTGAACATAGCCGGCTTGAACACCTCTGGCCGCGGGCTGTACCTCCTCTCCCAGGAGTCTTTTTCATATAGATAGTTCTAGTCGACGCAGAGTGCCCCTGCCCCTTGCCTGCCAACATCACCCCAAGCTGAACGAGCCTTAATCCCGTTGTGGTCCGGGTTCTGTGCTCTGGGGTGGCACAGCAGCAGTCTCGTTCTTCCCTGTGTTGGTCTTTGAGCACCGAAGCCAGGATGTGTCCCCAGCGAGGCTTCCCGTCTCCGAGCGAATCACCCTGGGTTCTTAAGCTGCTTTTCATATGACATGGTTTCAGGTCCCTCCGCCATATGCAAGACCAGCTGCATAATTTGTGCGGGCCCCCAGTGCAAAATGAAAATGTGAGGCCCCTTGTTCGAGAATTACTGAGAATTTCAAGATGGTGACAGCAGGCAGCTTTAAACCAAGCTCGGGGTTGCATGCCCGTGAAGCCAGCCCAAATCGTGTGGGACCGCTTTTCCCAGGTTTCAGTCTGCAGCGTCCTTCTAGGTGATGTTTTAGGACTAGACTGTCCAGGGTAGAAGCATAGCGACTGTCACTTTTTTCCGGATGTGTACGTTGGTATAGTTGGAGCAGCTGACAATCACATTAGCTTCACCGGCAGGCAGAGCGTACGGGTGCATCACACTCAGCATTATGGCCTCTCTAATCTCTACGTTTGATTCCTACCTGTAGCGGCTGAGCCATCTCTCTCCCACTCTCGGGCTGCTGTAAGAATCCACAGTGGTGAATTTTGCTTTGCCCGCAGGATCCATTCCAGTGCTTAAATGCCTATATTGTCCTTTAGGCAGTGTATTCATTCACTCTTTCAATCCATGGAGAAATGTTCACTGAGGGCCCACTTTATGCTGTCCACAGTGATAGGAGTCAGGATCTTTTTATTTTTATTTTATGCATTACACGCGTAAAAAAAGAAAAAGAAACCAAAGGGGTTCTCATGTGGCTTTTAGTGGGTTAAAGATCTGACATTGTCACTGCAGTGGCTCAGGCCATTGCTGTGGCACAGTTTCAATCCCTGGCTTAGGAACTTCCACATGCTGCAGGCGTGGCCAAAAAAAAAAAAATGAAGTATAATTCATTTGCGGTGTTTCAGGTATACAGCTAAGTGATTCAGTTAAACAAATATCTATTTTTTTTTCAGATAGTATATAATATTTAATAAGCCTGACCCTAGCCTTAAAGAGTTTCAGTGTAGAGGAGAAAAGATATTTCAGCAACTATCACGTGAAAATGTGCTGGTCCCTGTATTGTGGAGACGTACAAGGGAGTGGAAAGCATGGCAGATCACGCCGCCCGGGAATTGTGGCAGACTTCCAGGAGAAGGTGGCGTTCAGGAGGTCTTCTGAAGGATGAGTAGAAGTTTGACGCATGGGAAAGGGAGGAGGGAAAGCCCAATTTCCGAAAGCCTGGCTTCCTCCGCATGAATTCTCAGTTCATTTCTTTTGGCCATTTCTCTGGGGCAGCAGCCAAGGACATTGGCCCTGGTGGCTCCCCACATATTTCCATGGCCTATTTCATCTGTCGGGCCTTTCAGGCAGACCCCACTGCCTTGATAAGAAGACATTGCTGAAGTTTTTGCTGCAGTTTTAATTTCTCGACATCATCTGGGTGCGTTGGGAAAAATGAGATCTAATAATGAATGATTACAACTCTCAAGTTAAGTCTAGTTGGTTGACTAATCAATTTGGTTAAGTGAAAATCCATAGCAAATGAGTCGACCGCAGTATGACATTTCTCCATCCAATTTAAATTAAAATCACCAACCATAATAATTTCACAATTACTCAGGGAGGGCACACTGGAGACTTGACCCCCGGAGCAGAGAAATTGCAAATGCCGCGAAGAGTTGGCTGAGAGTGGGGTGATGATGGAGTCGCTTGAGATGAACTCTGCCTGAACTGCCCAGCCCCGTCAGCATCAGGGGCGGGGGCGGGGGTGGGGGGGGCACATCTGCAAATGATGCTGATCAGCAGTTCCGTATTCTTGGGTGCAGCCCTGCTTCTCTTCCCTGGCGGGGGGGCGGGAGTTTCTGTCTTCTTGGCTTAAACGCTCATCATGAAAGCTCTTCCAGCAGGAGAGCAGGTCTTTCTTCTCCAGATAAGGAGTGGGGAGGGAGTTTCTGTTTCAAATTCTCCCAAATTTCAGTGATCCATTCTTGGGCGGTGGATGTCACGTCTGTTTATCTTGAGTTAAGAGTGCTAACTGTGTGTAACAGCTAATTAATTGGTTTTTGATAATAAGGGTGATCGTGACAGAACAAAGGAAAGAGTTATGTTTTGTCTAATAGCACAAATATTTATTTGCTGAATGTCCCCTTTATATCAGGCATGATAACGGGCACCAGTGAGAGAAAGATGAATTCAATGTATCACCTTCAGGGACATTGTGTAGCCTTTCTCATGTAGCCTGAGAGATAAACACTTAATATTAATGCCAAGGTGGAAGGTCATTGACGTTTAGTAAGTAACTTGAAAGATGAGAATGATTTTGATCAGGGAATTTCATGCAAAAATTTTGTATGCCAGTTAGCTTATCTGTAAAAGGCATTTAATAACAGAACCACCTCAAGAAGCTGGTGTGAGATGAATGACATAGCTGATGCTACTGGTGGCTCCTTGGTCACTTTTCTTGCCTTCTTCTACAGCAATAGAACTCCTAAATGTTTGTTGCCTGGAGCACATGGCTGGCTGGAATCAAGACTACATTTCCCAGCCTCCCTTGCTGCTGCGGCCACATGACTAAGGTCAGGCCAGTGGAATGCAAGTAGAAGCAGTCTGTTTGGCTTCTAGGGTGTTCCCTTAAAAAGAGGGGTCAAACCCTTATCCTTCCCGTACTCCATCCTGATGGCAGGAATTCAGGCATAGTGGCTGGGACTGGAGCAGGCGTCTTGGGGCATTAGGTGACTTTGGAAGTGAAGGCCGCACAGGAAGAGCAACAAGATAGGAGGAACCTGCGACGCGCACGCTAGCCCTGTGCAGCTCGCCTCGGAGCTAAAATAAACATTCTCCTTCCCCTGGTTTTATCCTGGTTTTACTGTCACTCCTCGCTGAGCCCAGTTCTAGTGAATTCAAATG
The DNA here is from genome assembly GCA_004024745.2 of Catagonus wagneri. Taxonomy (NCBI): domain Eukaryota; kingdom Metazoa; phylum Chordata; class Mammalia; order Artiodactyla; family Tayassuidae; genus Catagonus; species Catagonus wagneri. Next base: position 3,169,139 of record PVHT021183653.1, on the reverse strand, counting down.
AATTGTTGCATATAAAGCACTTCGAATAGTGCTTAGCACATAATAAAGCCTCAAGAACTAGTGACTCGGATTAATATTTTTGGTCCTCACTCTAAAGGATGTAGAAGACAAAAGACCCTGCCCACTGAGCTGCAGGAAGCTTGCCGTATTTCCCCAGGGAGACTCCTGGAGGAGACACCCAGCATTTTACATCACGGTCAAGGCCCAGCTCTTCAGCCTCCCCTCCCGCCGTCTGATCTGCTCGTACTCTCAGCACACCATCCCCAACACCTCCCCGACCCCTGGCGCCGGACTTAAATCCTGCTGTCACCAGCTCAGCTGTTACCTCTAGAGAGAAGCAGCCATGGCAGGCCAGGAGAAGTATGAGCAGGGAGTCAGGTCCTGTGGATCAATTTGTAATTTTTCCTGTGGCAGCATGAGGAGCGTGAGCGATACGTGCACTAAATCCCCGGCATGGCAACAGCACAGCCACGCGTCTTGGCTTGAACTATTTATCTTGGGTTGGGACTGAGACCTGGGAGGAGGGAGCACATAAGTATTCCCCAGCTTAGTCTTTCATGGGGCTTGGGGCAGAGGGGGGTGCCGTGGGGGCTGATGATTCTGGTCCTGAATACCTTGCTATAGGAGAGAGCAGGACAGTCCATCTTTCTAGGCAGGCAGAGGCATTTCAGTTTCTGGGCAGGTGAGAGTCAGAGAGTAACCTCCTTTTATGGCTGAGGCCTTAGTAAAAAAATGTTGAAATTATTGACTCAGAAATAAGAAGTGGCTCTTTGTCTGGCGTGGGTGCATATGTTGAGAATGTACGAGTACATACATACTTGGTGCTCTCAAGGGGAAGAAAGGAGTGTGGGTGCTTTCTTGGCTGGGGGAAGTTGTGGTTATCAGAGGGAGTGAGTTTGACAGATATTACTCAGCCTCCCAAATGTTGCCAGACCTCTTCCTTTCCTGTTCACGTGAATGAATTAATCCATATTACGTGGTCATGTCTGACCAGTGGAGTGTAACCAGAAATGACCTTTGAGTGTTTAAGAGTTGGTGTGCATTTTCTCCATTTCTTTCTCTTTCTCTTTAGGAAATCCTTAGATGGAAATGTCACAGTCTGGAGGAACAAACATACCAACGTCTGCCAGAGTCCCCGAATGACTGTGTGGAGCAGAGCTCCGTGACCACCAGCATTGGGCGTATAGATTAGTGAGGACTAGATTTGTTAAGTGATTGAGGTTTTGGAATTGTTGGCAGCGGCAGCACAATCTAATCGATCCTGATGCATAATGCCAAAATCAAAGTGAGGGGTACAGATCCTTTAGCTCCAGCTGGAGGCCGGGGTTAGCACACCAGAAACTGGAATCCAAATCGGTCGCTAGACCTTTGCACACGTGGCCTGGGCAGAGGAAAGAGGCAATAACAAATGCCTAAGCATAAAGCTGGGGATGGCTGAGTCCGGGAGTGAGGCCAAGAATGGCAGGGTCTGCTGATGATATCTGAGAATGTGCCTGGGACAGGTGCCACCGTTTCTCTGACATTCCGCTGTGACATAGTTCCTCAAGCCAGAGGAACAACTCCAGACACTCTTCAGAACTGATGCATTTAATTGTGTCCTCATTCCCAAAATTCATATGTTGAACTCTTAACCTCTAATATTTAGCAGTTTTTAGAGGCTGGTAATTAATGTTAATGATATTGTGGACCCTAATCCGATAAAACTAGTGTCCTTAGAAGAAGTAGAAACACCAGAGCTTTCTCAGTGTCCAGAGAAAAGGCCATGTGAAGTCACAGCAAGAGGGTAGCCATCTGCAAGCTAGCAAGAGAGCCTGGAACCCAACCTTCACGGCATTTTGATCTTGAACTTCCAGCACTCAGAACTGTGAGAAATAGATATCATTTGCTTTAGCCCTCTGGTCTGTGGTGGTCTGTTATCGAAGCCTGAGCAGATCCTGAGTGAGGAGTTGTTTTCTCATGTTCCCTTCTCCACCCATCCCTAAGCTTTCCTGTAGGGAACTTTTTATATACAGTCAGGTTTTCTTTTTCTTTCCTCTTTTTTTTTTTCTTTTTGAGATGGAGAGAAGGAAATAATGAAAATAGTAATACCTCCTTGCACTTTTAACAAAACGCTTTTTTCTACATTATTACCCTGGATTCCAATTACAGCCCTGGAAGAGAGAGGTAATTATCCTAGGCTTATAGGTTTTATGCATTTGCCCAGCAATATTTTGCTAGCATCTACTATGTGTCAGGGCACGATGCTACGTGTTGGGGTGCAGAGTTGAATGGTACGGCTCCCGTGCTCAAGTGGCTGAGTGAATGGAGGCCCCCAGGACAAGGGCCAGTAAGGATCCGGTCCTGGCTGTTTAGCTCTGTGCCTGGGTTCAAAGAGGAGCAAAAGGGGGACTTAGGCTGTAACAAGTGTTGACGGAGCCTCGCATTCCTGTTAAAGCTGTCTCCTCGTGGTCCCTGGGGAGCTGAGGGTCAGCATCACGCCTGGGTGGCAGGTCCCGCGTCCCGTTCGGCCTCCACATTTATCTCCGCTGGCGGGACCTTTGCTCTGTCTGGATCTCCGGCACCCAGGCAGCCCAGGGAAAGCGGGCTTCTCCCGGCCCCAGAGGCAGGATCGGGTAGGCAGCCAGGCGATCACACTCAGCCTAATCTCCCTGCAGTTCTAACCCATGAGACGTAATAGAGCCCGAAGGGATTCTGGGGTTTCTCACCCTAAGGTGAGCACAGAAGAGGGACTGTCTATTTTTTGAGGGGTATTATTATGTGAAGGCGTGATGCTGAGAGCTGCTGCAGCCACTTTATGACCGTGAGGGCACAAGACCGAGGAGAACTGCCAGCATGCTGAGCATGGTGAAGCACAGAGAGGGAGAGAACTGGATCTTCCTGTTGATTGAATTGAGCGCTTCTTGTTATATCAGATAATGCATATTCTTATCGTTAAGCTCTTTGGGGCATTGTATGACTTGCGGCTAGAGTCTTCCTGACTTGTATAGGCAGATACAGTCAAGCGGCCTGTGTGGGCTGAGTTGCTGCTGGCTTCACCACTGTCAGTGTGTAACTGCAGGCAGGTCTCATACTTACCTGGGCCTCAGCCTTCTCATCTGTGAAACGAGGGTGGGGATTAGGGTCCATTCCAGAACTAACTCCTCGATATTACTCTGAACTCAGCTCTGGGATAGGTCCCCGGGGGCCGGGGGCGGGGGCTGTAAAGGAAGCTGAGAATCTCTAGTTGGAGTCAGAGAGGAAAGCATCCGTGATATGGCTGAGGGGTTGGGGGGCAGAGGAGGGGGCAGAGGAGGAGTTGCCCCCTTCAAGGTCTGCAGGAAGGAGCTGTTTGAGAAAGTCAGTGTGTGTCGCCTGCGCAGGGCAGTGTCTGGGGGGCAGGCGGCTGCCATGAACCACTCACCTGACACCTGCCTGACCCGAGGCGGCTGCACAGGGCTCCCCGCTGCCCTCTTGCACTCTGCGCCTCTCGCTCCACTTGGTGGGATTTGTTCTTCCTGCAGGGCCGGGGCTCAGAGGATCTTGCAGGTGCTTCGCAAGCTGGGGGTGGGGATGGGGGTGGGAGTCCATGACCGGATGAGCCGGAAGTGCCAGGATCCCTGAGAAAAGCCAAAGCGGCCCTCTCCCGGGACCTCGCGACCCAGCTGGTCTCCCTGTGTTCCCTGCGTGACCGCCGCTTGTCAGCCTCCTGGAGATGCTGGAAGGGAGGTGTCTGGGGTGACCGTGATTTCCAGAGGACGGTACAGAGGCGCAGCGAGGTGAGATGCCTTGATGGGCGTCACGCTGCTGCTGGGCCGCGGAGCCGGGACCCAAACTCTGGTTTGTCTGACGTCATTCCTCGTTCTGGCCTGTGAGCGAGGCCTTGGATCACTGGGGCCAACCCTTCCTTCAGCTCACTCGCCTGCCCTAAACCACAGACCCAGTGTTCTTCCCGTCTCTGCAGGCCTGTCCTCCCCCCGGCAGGGAGCTGCCCCTTGCAGCTCTCCCTCTTTCTGTGAAATCTCACTTCTGCTCTTCTCTAGGGCCAGCTCCACAGCTTGGCTTTTAGGTCACCCGTGCCCTCCCCGTCCCCTCCCCCACTGCCATACCAAATAAAACCTAGCCAACAAACTCTTTTCATTAGACTTATAGGGCTTGACCATCATTTACTTTTTCACTCAATATTCATCAGATATAATTGAGTGCTTATTATGTGCAAATATTGTCAAGTGCTAAAGATATCAAGAATGAACTTGAATGGATATGGTGTCAACCCTTACAGAACTATGGTCAAGTGCACTTCTCTCGAATCCACCTCTTCTCTCTATGTATCTAGCATCTCCTCGGTATGATGCTATAGGTGATATGAAACCAGTTCTTAGATTGCCTGCGACAATGTCTGGGGTCTGTAGGTGCTTCATGGAATAAGTAAATTAACAAGGTAGGGTAAAGGGCCATGAAGGGCCAGGTGAATACATTTGAGCTACATTTCAAGGAGGTCAGGCAGCCTGCCTTCTGTTGCTGCATGCTCGGAAGATGCTAAATTGTCTAATAAATGCTTTTCCAGCCCGGGGCCCTGGAGAGGGCAACGGACATGGCTGAGGCCTGAGGCCAGCGCCCAGCCCAAGTCCGTGTTAGGAGACTGCATGATGAATGCAAGGTGTGAGAAATAGAAATTATTAAACTCGCAGACAGGGGCAGAAATGCCTTTGTGTGGCTGCAGAGTTGGGAAATTATGCCGAAGCAATGCATTGCAAATCAGCCCGCACCAGGCAGAGAGGGGCTTTTATTCTGCGGGTCTCAAAGTTCCTTTGGCAGCTTTTGTGTACAGCCGCAGAGGCTCTTCGGGGAGGAGAGCGAAGCTGGTAATTTCGTGGCTGATTGGCAGACTGTCCAGAGCCAATAAAGATATTTGTTTTCTTGCCGAAGTGCTCACACGCCCAAATCTCAGTGCCTCAGTTTTGTCTTTCTGTCTCTGCTTGTGATGCCCGCCCCGTTTCCATTAAGGAGAGGGATGAAACCTGGGCTGCCTTTCCCCATTCTCACGGCCTGGTGTGGGCCTGTGGGGACAGGGGTCCCCATCCTGGTAACCCATGAGGATGGAGTATCTTGCCAGGGTATCTGGCCTCCTCTCCAGGCATCCAGTTTACTTTGGCACAGCCTACAGAGAGGAATGCTGCCACTTTGGTGTCCTGGGTAAGCTTGATGTTTATACTAACACAAACCCACCCAATGTCCCTGCAGTTCTGGATACTGTTTGCCCATTTTAAGGATGAAGACAGGTGGCTTGTCCAAGGTCTCGGCATTAGGAAATTGTAGCACTGCGATTTGAAGTCGAGTTTTATCAAATTCCGCAGTCTGTGGTCTTGGGTTTTTTGAGTGTCCCGTGGGGTCTCGCTCTAGTAGCATACATGGCACCCCTGCTGATTAAAGGTGCCTTCCCTGGTATGGTGGGGACTCTTGAACTGGCTTTTTCTAACTAGTCAAACCCAAGTTACAGGGACATCTTGAAGTTTTAACACAAGTATCTGCTTTAGAAATTGAATGGTCCTTCGAGACTGTAATTCACTCCCTTTCCCATCTGGAATTCACATCCCTTTTACATCCAGCATCTGGAAAGAGGTGGCCTTTCCTTTTCAAGAGACTTCCTGGAAGTTTCCCACAGTACTTCTATCTCCTTAGCCAGTAATTTAGTTGATGGCCACACTAGTTAAATGGGAGGCTGGAAAATGTCATTTTTTTAGCTGGGTGCTTAGTAAAAAGTCAGTAGGACTTTCTGTATTCCTAAGAAAACAGGAGGGAGGGGCAACAGGGAAAGAACTAGCAGCCTTTACTATAGCTCCTTAGTCTCCAAACTGGCTGCCAACACCATACTTCTGGTCTGCAGTGCTAGGAATTCCCAGCTGAGAGGGAAGCTGAACCAGCAGATCTTGACTGGCAGAAAAACAAGTTGGGTCTTTGTTTTTCTTTCTTTTTTTTTCCTTCCTCCTCCAGATAAAGATGGGGCACTTAGCTCTGGAAGAGTTTGCATCGTGGGACTTTTCAATATAATGCCACCTAGCCTAGTGTTTTCAGTGCTAATCAGTTTTGGTTCACTTCAAAGACAACATTGGTTTGGTGCTTTCCTGGATTTTATAAAACATGAGGGCAGAGGTTTAGAATAAAGGAAGATGGGACGTATATGAGTGTGTCGATGCATGTATACATATTTTCAGAGGGGAAGGGAACCTCCGCTCCCCAGCATCCTGGTGCTTTCCCAGTCATGTCCCAGGCTGAAAAAGCATAAAATACTGCTTTTGCTCATGTGGAGCCTGCTGTTTGTAATGCCTAGAGGCAATTAGAGGCTCCATGAATAAGAGAAACAGCGTGTGAAGCTGCCTAGAGACGTTGAGTCCAACCACCTGCTTCACAGACAAAAATCCCAAGGCCTAAGAGATGTTACCAGTTTACCCCAAATGTACAGAGTGGGGTCCAGTATCCCCACCTTTCCAATTCCTAGACGAAGGTGATTTTACCGCCCTGAAATATAGAGACATATTTGATATTGTTCTCTAGCCATTTCATGTGTGTTACTGGTGTTTCCCCAGCTGAAGGCTGTGAGCCCTGCGATGTTCAAAGCGCTATGCGAGGCTTTGGTGTGAGAAGGATAAAAAGATGAATAAAACGCAGCTCCTCTCTTAAAGAATTTGCGGTCTAGAGAGGAATCCAGATGCGTCAACAGCTAACTGTAAGGAAGGCGAGGGCTCGGAGGTTGCACAGGCACTGGGTCATGAAGCCGTGGAAGGGTGGGGGTGGGGCGTTGTGCAAGACCCCATGGCAGGGTCTTTGAGAAGAGAGGGGTTGAGGGAAGCGGCACCCTAATTAGATGAAGGGCAGGGATAGAGCCTGAAAATGACGCCAGCTAGTAGCTGCCTGCCCTGGGCACTGTCCCTGGAATTTGGAGGGTTCGATATCAGGACCCAAGGAAGGAAAGCCTGGAAGGGTCTCCTCTGCCTCCAGGGAGGAGCTCCAGTCTCAGCCGCTTCTTGGGCTGTGTTCTTGGTCCTGTTTGGCCGTTAATGTGCCTGAAATAGACCCAGCCAGGGTCTGATCAGATTCTTCAGGGGCGGCTTTCGGGCCTCTGTTTACTGAAAGCTACCCGGTGATTCTGATGTCAAATGGGACACTTTAGAGTTAGGGAAGGACGGGGTGAAGCCTGGGGCTGGGGGACGGGAGGAGGTGCGGGTGTTACCGACTTGTTCCTCTGGAGAACCCCCTGGGGGAGGTGGGAAACCGAGCCGCCAGACCGCGGGTCACACTGGCCTCGGGCCCCCGTGCCGGTGGGGGGCTTTGTCCAGGCTCGCGCTGCAGCTTGGCGTAGCAGCAAGGCGGTCTGTCCCCGGCCCTTCCCAGCCCAGCCCAGAGCCGCCTTCGCTCCCCACGCCACCTGCCTCGTCCACAGTGAAGCCTTTAAACAGGGAACAGTGAGAGCAGGGTTCCTTGTGGCTGTGGGGGCCTCTCTTCATTTGCCTGCAGGGGGAGGTCCGGCTGTCTCCGAGAGTTTTAATTAGGGAGTTGCCAGCCTCTCATTTTTGCTTGTCTTTCTTCTTGCTTCCGGGGCGTGCGTGCGGGCTGGGACTTCAGAGAAGTGGCTCGTTGCGGTGGTGACGGTGGAGGCGGAGGTTATTACTCTGCCATCCTTGTTGGGGGCGGGATGGGGACAGGAGGGGCAGGCTCCACGACTAATGGGGTGGGGGGGCGTTGGTGGGAGGGGCTGAGCGGCATCCGTCACTAGGAGCCCCTCGAATGTGGCGCAGGATGCCCTGGGGTTAGAGGGACAGTTCACAGCCACCTCGGATGCAGTTGGGTTCTTGTCTGTGATTTGTTCATTGCCTTTCCTTGGGGGCAGTCGGGTCCTACTGGCTGTTCCTCTACTCACACGCCCTCAAGAGCCCCCATACCCCTTCTTGCAGTTGCTTTTGTCGGTGTTTGCGACGGTTTGTTCAGCGTCTGTTTCTTCCAACAATCGGGGGCCTCCTTGAGGATCTGGTTTGCCCCCCCGAGGCCTTGGGCGCCTTGCACAGAGCCGGGCCGGCAGCGGGCGCTGAGTAAACACTGGCGCAGATGGCGCGGTGGGTGGCGCAGTAGCTGACGGACGGGGAGACGCTCAGTGGAACCCGCAGGAGGCAGGTTCTTGCCTGAGTCTGTCCCCAGTGCTCTGAGGGATCTTGGGATCTTGAGCAAGTCGTTGTCTGTGCCTCACGTTTCCCCAAGAGCAACATAAACAAATATAAAAATCTGTAAGAGCGTCGACAGTCTGTTTCTGCATCTCTGCAGTTTATCAGCTGGGACAGCCGACCGGGTTTGGGGGGGCGGCTGGTACTGGTTCCAGATCTGCCGCTTGCTAGTACCCCCCACCCAACCTCCTCCCGCCTCGAGGGAGCGGGTGGGGTCGGTCTGCAGGGCGGGGTAGGCGCTTGGGAAGCCTCCCCTCACCATCCACTTGGATGGTTTTATTTATTCAAGGGTGGCCCCCATTAGTTTTAACTACGGATAGAGCAGAAATTCTGTTGAGGAGCGATTTTAGACATCCGCCAGAACTTACCAGTGAGCACAGAGAGAGGTTAACTGAAGGTCAAAGTGGGAGACCACGTGACTCTCAGGAAGTAGGGGGTCTACCTTACTGGAGGCTGCCCAACTAGCATTGCCCGGGTGAGGGTTTGGATTGGGCCCTGAGAAGACTTGACCGAGGCTTCACTATCAGCAAGGTCAATAGCTGGATGGGTTTGGGGACAGAGACCTTGCTCCTTTGCTGATTTCCTGAACCTCTGGGTCATGGTGTTTGCATGGCTGCAGATTTCCAGCCGCAGCGGCCGTGCACCCCGGCCTTGGGAGAGGCTCCAGAAGGAAGGGTCTGCCAAGCCGGTCGCCTGCTTTCCTTCTTTCTGCAGGGCCTCAGGTCCGGTCCTCGCTAACGGAGGGGTCAGGGACCCAGGTGTGCCCTCTCTGCCCCGGTGCCATTTGGGGCTGATCCCTCTTGGCTCTGGCGTGCCTCGGGAGGGACCCAGTCCCAATCATCTCAGCTCCAAGAGAGAAAAGGAAGAACATCTGTTAACACAAATGCTTTTCTAATTTCTTTTTAAATCTCACTCAGCATCTGCGTTAAACAAGGCTGATCGGCTTGTACAATATTTAATTTTGGAACCATTTCAAAAGGCGCTTGTAAGAGGGGAGCAACAGCCTCCTAAATCTTTAATAGCGTGCTGGTGAGGAGCTTCCGCAGGCCCCATCCAAATCACACTGAGGAGAAGAGGCAGAGACAGAATTTCTTAATAACAAATACCTTTGCAGCACCTCATTAAATCAGTGCATTTCAGAGACACAGCAGGACACTTGGGTGAATAAATAGTGCAATCTCCCAGTCTGAAGGATTTTCACATCTGAGTTATTCCTCCTGCATATGATCAGTTCCTTTTCTCTCTCTCTCTCTCCTTTTTTTTTTTTTTTATTTCCACAAATGATTTTAGCTGATGAGTTCAATTAATGAAGACATTAGAGGCAAAGTTGAAAAAGCACCTCTTTCCTTCCCGCCTGTCCCATCCCTTGCTCTCCGCCTGCTCTGCCTCCCTGTAACCACAGGGGCATATTTTGTGTGGTTTTGCGGTTTAACAAATAGCACAGCCAGAAGAGAGATGCGGGAAGGAGAGGGGGAGGGGAGGGCGATGCTGGTTGATGTGAGACAAAGCACTCCCGGGCTGGCTGTTTACAAGCCTGGTGATAAATGGCGCCGGGAGGGAGAGGCGGGCAGGGGCTGAGCGGGAGCGGCTTCTGGGCTCTGGACCACCTGTGGATGTGGGTCACTCTGGGCAAGGCCACATCCCTTCTCCATCGGGACCTGCTACGGGACAAGGGTACAGAGGAAAGCCATCTGTTTTCAATTGTACTCAAATATTTATTGAGCGCCTATTGTATGCGAGGCCCTGTGATAGATGCTTAGAGTTAATGTTGTCATGACACAATCTGAGTCAAAGATGGCTTGCCTCACATTCTCTTACTACCCTTGAATCAGTTAATCCGACCATCAGTCAGTCCATCAAGATTTTAATGAAGAGGCCAGAAACTAGAAGCCCGCGGCTGTGTCCAGCTCAAAACTGTTTTCTGTTGGTTCCACATGCTATTGGTTGCTTATTGTTTTAGCTGGAATTTTGATTTTCCTTTTCGGTAGAATTAGTTGCTCTGGTGCACTGTTATAAAAACTGTGGTTTATGATCCCTTAGCGGGTCTTGAAATCAGTTTAGAAGGGATCCCAAGTTGCTCATTCTTAAATTTTGATTTGTGGAAAAATTTGTCTCTAAGTAAATTCTTAAGAGGTATCTTTTCTGAGTCATTCAATGCATGGGGAATATTTTCTTTTACTTTCATAAATAAACATCACTCTGGGAATGAAAATGGAATGGATTAAGCAGGATGGGATGGGTGTGGCAGTAGAGTGTAGAGGAAAGAGAAGAATCAAAAGAAGTGAACAGAAGAGGAAAGAAGGCTGTTAGCAGACAGTAAGGTAAGGGTTATTTCAGATGTTTTTTGTGGTGTGTTTCTATGCTGGTCTATGATCTAAAATGCATTTGTTGGAGTTGCCGTCGTGGCTCGGTGGTTAACGAACCTGACTAGTATCCTAGAGGACATGGGTTCAATCCCTGGCCTTGCTCAGGGGGTTAAAGATCTGGTGTTGCCATGAGCTGTGGTCAAGTTTGCAGGTGCGGCTCCGATCCCGTGTTGCTGTGGCTGTGGTGTAGGCCGGCGGCTCCCATTTGACCCCTAGCCTGGGAACCTCCATATGTCGTGGGTGCGGCCCTAAAAAGACAAAAAAAAAAAATGCCTTTGTCCTTGTGGGTTCCAAACAACAAGCCTGGAAGCCTCTGCTCCTACTGGGCATGCCCGTCACTCAGACGGTCAGTTCGCGTATCGCTGAGCCCCCTCCGCCTGCTCCTGCTGTGGGGAGGGGGTGGGCTCTGGGCCCAACTGCCTGGCAGTGAAGCCGACTCCCCACGTATTTTCCATGTGACCTTGGGGTCAGGAGACCAGTGATGTGGCCGTGAGTGGCCAGTGGCATCAGTGTCCCAAGCAGACGCCCCTGTGGTCTGGAAGTGGCAGGTCTCACTGGATCCTGACCATTTTTCAGGTTCTGTTTCTCAGTCTTCTCAATTCTGAGAGCTCATCCAGCACCCCGCCCCGCCCCCTTTTTTTTTGGCCGCACTTGCAGCACGTGGAAGTCTTGGGGCCGGAGATCGAACCCACTGCCAAGTTGCTGCAGTGGCAGCGCCAGACCCTGAACCCACTGAGCCACGTGGGTTCTAATAAAACCTTCCCTGCTCCTTTTAGCCACAGCTGGTTTCTGCAACCAAACCCTGACTGCCGTACACGTAAATCAGGAGCTTTCACGTTAAAAGTTGAGTTCCCAGGTTACTGGGGGCGTGCGAGGGGGAGCTCTGGTTTGAGTCTGTGTTTCCCGTGACAGGGGACAGGGGGTGTGTTGATTTCCTGTGACCGCTCTGACAAAGGACCACTCACTGGATGGCTTGAGACAAGAGAAATGTACTCCCCACATTTGGAGAGGCCCGGGCTCCAAAATCCAGGGGCGCTGCCCTCCCTCCAGGGCCTGTAGGGGAGAAGGTAGGCCGTGGCTCTTCCAGCTTCTGGGGGCTGTCCTGGCGTTCCTGGGCTTGTGGCTGCATCACTCTGACCTCTGCCCCTTCTTCACATGTGTGTCTGTGTCGTCTCCCCTGGCCTCTCTCTTATGAGGACACTTGTGATGGCGGGGAGTGCCACCCTGATAATCCAGGGTACCTCTGCGTCCCATGACCCCTAATGTTATACCTCTTCAAAAACCTTTTTTTCCAAGAAGGTAACCCTCATAGGCTGTGGGGATTATGACATGACATAGATCTTTTGGAGGCCACCGTTCGGTTCCCTCTAGCCCACCACAGATGGAGTTCACAGCTCCTTTCATTCGCAGAGTTGCCTGGGCGGGCTGGGGCAGGAGTTTTTGAAAGCCTGCTCCACACCCAGGCGCGGCGGGGAGACGCAGAGGCCAGGCGTGGTTTCCGTCCTCGGTGGCCTCATCTCCCGGAGCGTGGGTACCCAGACAAGGCTGGGGTGCTGGTGAGGGCTTCACGGAGCTGCTGGGCCTTGAGGGCTCTGGTCGCAGGGACGACGTGGGGCTGGTGGCCTCCCAGTGTGAACGGCTCTCAGGGCTGGGGAGTCAGCCGCGAGCAAAATGGACCAAGTCTTTGCTATTATGCAGCTTCCCTCCGAATGGGGTGAAGAAGACAAGAAACGAAATCTTACAGCCGTCAGGGTATAAGTGCGACTGAGAAAAACAAGGCGGAGAACGGCGGATGTGCGCACCGGGGGGCAAGTGGATGTCGCCGTTTCCATAGGGTGGCCAGGGAAGGCTACCCTGGTAAAAGTGACATTTGAGCGGAGTCCAGAAAGAGGGGAGAGAAGGATCCACTGATCTGTTTCTAGGAGCAGTGACCTAAGCAGAGGACGGCATGTGCAAAGGCCCTGAGGCAGCTGGATGTTTGGGGTGTTCAGGGGATAGTGAAGGGGCTGAGGGGCTGACAAGGGCAGTGATCCAGCGGGCAAGCGACCAGCGAGGAGGAGGGAGAGGAGGCTGTGGCCTTGGCAGGACTTTTCAAGAGCTGGGGAGGAAGAAAACACTTCTTAACAAGCCTTTTAAAGCTGATGATCACAAACACGGATGAGAAAACAAGTCTTTAATTTCACTGACCTCTCATGATGTCAGCATTTCCTTTGGTTACAAATGTAGGCAGCATCTGTAGCATCTCATCCGCAGCAGTTCTGGTAGTGCCTGTGACTTTGCCATCGACGGAAATCACAGATATTTTTATATCCTATTACAGTTATTACACTTAATCTTGAAATATTGTTTTCTCCCAGCACTACTTCAAAATTATGTAATTAGACCTGCCACTAGCACTTATTATTTACTGCATTAATAAAAAGCTCATACATTACCATATCATAAATTAGTTTTTAAAAAATATTTCTGTAACTGCACTTCAATATAATTTATTTCCTATGTAATCCTATGTACTTTGTTTTATGCATTTAAAGATGTTATTCTGGCAGTTCCTGTTGTGGCTCAGCGGTAATGAACCTGACCAGTACCCAGGAGGACATGGGTTCGATCCCTGGATTCTCTCAGTGAGTTAAGGATCCGGTGTTGCCGTTAGCTGAGGTGTGGTTCGCAGATGCAGTTTGGATCGTGCGTTGCTATGCCTGTGGTGTAGGCTGGCAGCTACAGCTCTGATTTGACCCCTACCCTGGGAACCTCCATATGCCATGGGTATGGCCCTAAAGGGACAAATAAATATATACATAAATAAATAAAGACATTGGGAGTTCCCGTCGTGGCTCAGCGGAAACGAATCTGACTAGGAACCGTGAGGTTGCAGGTTCGATCCCTGGCCTTGCTCAGTGGGTAAGGATTCAGCGTTGCCGTGAGCTGTGGTGCAGGTTGCAGACGTGGCTCGGATCCTGCATTGCTGTGGCTGTGGTGTAGGCCGGTGGCTACAGCTCTGATTCGACCCTAGCCTGGAAACTTCCCTATGCTGCGGGTGCGGCCCTAAAGAGACAAATAAATATATACATAAATAAATGCAGACATTACTCTGGGAAGAGGCCCAAAGGCTTCACCAGGCTTTCTAAGGGGAACAGTGTGCCTAAAAAGGTGAAGGACTCCTGTCTTCGAGCCTTTTGTCTGCAGCCTCTGCTTCACCCTTCGGCTTCGTTTGTTGGTCCCCTGACCCCCACCCCAGGGTCCACACTTCATCCGTAGTGAACTGAAGATAGTTGCTCCAGACACGCTCTGCACGGCCTGAAGGCCTCTGTCAGCGCTTCTCCTTCTGCTTTGAACACTCCTGTCCTTTGGCAAGTTTGGTTCATCCTTCAAGGCTCAGCTTTGCGGTCGCTTTCCCCAGGAATCCTCCCCTAGTCCCACCACCGCATTTGGGAAGTGCTGGTGCTCTCGGGCGACCGCGTAGGGGTCTGTCCCGCTCCAGACCACTAGCTTCCTCTCTCAGCAAGCCGCCTGGCCCGAGTGACATCGGATTTGTTGTCACCTTCCCTGTCTTCGCTCATCTCGTGCCTCCTGCCCGTGTGACGGCCCTGCTTGGAAGGCGGGCTCCTCCCAGGCCAGCTTCCGGTTTGTAGAAACCATGCCCATCTTTCATGGCCCAACTCAGACGTCCCCTTCTTTTTGGATGTCTGCGATGCTGTGTGGCAGCAGGCAAGTTATTTAACCTCTGTGGCCCCAGTTTCCTCACCTGCTTACTGGGAACCACCATGAGGATCAAAAGAGCCAACATGCGGAAGTGGCCTGGGACACCTCGAGTGTATTTTCTCTCCCTTCTTGGGGCACCTGCCGACTGGTGTGTGCGAGGGCCTTGCTCTTGTCCCCGTAAACGTGGAAGGGTCTGTAATCCCTTCTCGCAGATGCTCCATCCCCAGGCACGTGCCCTTTTCTGATCACCAGCTTTCGCCCTCCTCCTGCTGCACCCCCCCACGGATCTCCTCTATCAGGCTTTCAGCACCAGCTTCGTAAGCAGTGAGGCCGCAGGCCTGGGTCATATCCACATCAAAGGACTCTACTGCAGGGGCCGGGATGGGGTTGTCTTCAGGGCCAGCTAGGAGGCCTCTCCATTTGGCTGTGCCTTGGGGGGCAAGGCCTGGAGCTGCCTGTCTTTATCTGGGCTGGGGCTCTGGGCAACGACGGGTAAATGCCACCGAGCAGGTTCTCTGAGCACTGGTCTGAAAGAGGGGCCGGCAAAGAGGCCTGCCGTTCCCAGAGGGCCCTTCGGGATAGGCATTAATCAACTTCGTTTGGACTCTCGCACTTCTCTGTTCTGTGTGGCAGGTATTCTTTGCCCCCGTTTTCCAGACTAGGAAACTGGGACCCAAAGAGATTAAGGGATTTTTTCCTGGTCACACAGCTTGTGAGTGGCACAGCCAGGACATCAAGTCTGTGTTGGTTTCCCTCCAAAGCCTAACTTCTCCCCTATGCCCCTCTGTCTGCGCACCCGTAACCCCCAAAGTTTGCTGCATCCTCTTGGGAGAAGCAATCTGGCTTGTCCCGGGTAAGGTACCTGGAGATGCTGCAGGCCTGCACCTGTCCCAGTCTGCACGGCAAAGACGGACCGGAGTCTGTGAAGGCTATCTTCTGGAAGGGTCAAGAGGGGAGCCTCTGTACGCCCAGCACTGTGGCCCAGGGCCATGCGACCCTCGCAGGGGTGCTGCGGCATCTGGGGACTGGGGCGTTAACCAGGCCATCAAGGTAGACATCCTCCGCCTGCCTGAGGCCTGCTGAGCCGGCAGGAGGGGCTTTTGACACGCAGGTCTCCAGAAGTTTCCTTCGTGGCTCAGTGGTTAACGAACCCGACCAGGATCCATGAGGATGTGGGTTCAATCCCCAGCCTCACTCAGTGGGTTAAGGATCCAGCATTGCTGTGAGCTGCGGTGTAGGTCACAGACGTGGTTCAGATCCCAAGTTGCCCCCCCAGGGCTGTCTCTCTCTCAGGAGCTGCTGAGGGCACTGGAGTGAAAAAATGACCTGGGCCCGGACCTAGTGGGCAGTACAGCTCCGTGGCGCGGAGTCTCATGGACCTGGGATCAAGTCCTACCCACGGTGTGCTTGTCTCCACCTGCGTGAAAGGGGGTGAAGGCACACACCTAGTCCAGCTGCAGGGCGGGATGAGTGGCTGCTTGTAAATGCCACAGCTCAGGGCCGGGCCCGCCAGGGACCGCCAGTAAATAGTAGCTAATGGTAATAGCTACATTTATTGCGGATTTACTTTGCATACGAAGTTATTTCCATGCTAATCTCATTTATCCCTCCCCACCGTCCCCTGCACGTTTTACAGATGAGGACACTGAGGCTCAACACATGGTCCACCGTTGCCAAATGTCACACGGTTTTTAAACTATGCCAGGAGGGCGAGCCAGGCTGTGTCTGTTTGCTCACGAATGGCTCCCTTCCTTTGTTGGTCCCCCCGGGACCAGGCTGCCCGTTGGGTCCACAGATGGAAGCTGTTATTATTACTGCCATGCCAGCAACCCAGTCCGGGGGTGGTTTAGATATGCTCAGCCTGCCACGGGGCGGGGGGTTTGGAAGTTTGGGCCTGGGTATGTGCCAGGACGAGGACGAGGGTACGTGACATGGACGGGGGAGGAGGCCGGGTGGTGGCCGCTGCAGGACACAGAGCGGGGAAGGGAGAAGCCACCTCTGCTCTCCAGGCACCGGGGCTGGAGGCAGAGCCCTGGGCCACCCGTGCCTGCGGTGCCCCCACAACCGCTGATGGATGGCATCTGACACATGCCCTCGGTCCTCTCAGCACAGGGAATCCGAGCGCCAGGCAGCGGGGGACTGTGTCCGGAGGGGCTGCAGGCCCGGGGCAGTGACAGACACTTTCTGCAAACAACACCTCCTCTCTGAGGATGCTGCTCCCGGGGGCTGGTGTTCCATTCCGTTTCTGCAATGGAATCAGCGGTGACTCTGGAGCACTGGGACTCAGGTTCGATTCCCAGCTGGGCCCATTGGGTTGAGGATGCATGCTGTATTGCCTCAGCTGCGGTGTAGATAGCAGCTGAGACTGGGCTTCGACCACTGGCCCCAGGAACTCCATGTGCTTGGGGGAGGCCAAAAAAAGAAAAAAGAAGAGAAGAAAGAAAGGGGAAAAAAAAGGAAATCAAAAGAAATGCACTGCAGAGCACAGAGTCAGAGACTGCGGGCTCTGGTGGTCTTACCTGGTGCGTCTCCCTCCACCCCCTCTGCTGGGCTCCGGAAACTATCGGAGGTCCGCTCGGTGGTCCAGACAGAGCATTAGCGAGAAGAAAGGCTCTTCTGGATTGGGGTCCATCTCCTTACCCCTCTCCCGCGATACGATCGCCCCCTTCTTTCAAGGGCTTACAGAGGGCCAGTCTGGTCTGACACACTCGCCAGTGCCCGGTTTGAAACGGCACAGCTCTGGGTGGGCTCAGTTCCCTGCGCTTGGCAGCAGATGGTGCCTTTGCGAAACCGGGGGAAAGATGCCCCTTCTTGGGGAGCGCAGCCCTGGGCTGGGACGCAAGGCCTGGCGAGGGGAGAGTGGGCGGGACCTCATCCCCAATTCGTCCCCTTGGAGAGTCCGAATCCTCAGCACGGCCTACGTGGCGGATTGCTGCAGGGTTTCAGCCGCCACGGGTCCCCTCTCCCGCCCGCCGTGTAGACGCCCTGGTTCCTTTGGGTGTCCTTGCTGCCCCAGAGCCTTCTGCACTGGCTGCCGCTCACCTTCCTGGGCTCGGTGAAATGTTATTTCCTCAGGGTAGCCTTCCATCACCTCTCGTACCCTCTTGTCACAAATACTCATTCTGGGCTGTTGTTAATTTTGTGCCTGTCCTCCCCTCTCCCACCCACGCCTGGACCAGAAGCTCCATGAGGGCTGGGAGTGTCTCGCTGACCTTGGCGTCTGCGGCCTTTGGAGCAGTGCCAGGGCACGGCGGACCCTCGGTACGTAAGTATCCGTTGCAGGGCTGAAATGCCTTCGGATCTGCTGACCCTCCAGGAAGTCTGGGGGCAAGATTTGGTAACAGCATTCTGGAAAGGGCAGCATCTGCCACGGTGGACATGGTCTTCTGGGCAGCTGGCACCTGCCACCCTCCCCTGTCCTCTCCTCCTGCCCCAAGAGCCCAGGGACTCAGACTCAGGGCACTGGCCTGAGCACTCCGTCACCTTTCCCATGGCTCCTTGCCCTCTGCCCACTCGCCAGGCCCTGGGGAAGAGGGTCCTGGCTGCTCAGGCGCTGGGCTCGGGGAAACACAGCATCAGCACCACCTTAATTTTTATTTTGAACCGCTAACTCATCCTGCTTCCGGCAGATTTATTTTCAGCGCAGGGCCCGGGGACCTGCACTCACCTGCGTGCCCGACTCCGCCCCTGGGAGCCAAACATCTCTGGTGAGCGTCCTGAGACGCAGGGACGCTCCCTGACCCCTTCTCACGCTCCTCTTCCCAGTGCAGAGCCAGAACTGAAGTGTCGACTGCAGAAAAGCCGGGCCCGAGCGGAGAGGGAGAACCTCGGAATCAAGAGCACGGGGCCGGGGCCGGGGCGGCGGCCAGTGCCCAGCGCGGGGCCAGGCCTGCAATCCAGCCGCCCTCCCCCGAGATCTGCACCTGCCGGTGGGGCTTCCCCCAGCTCTTACCCCTTCTTCGAAACACATCGCAGACGCAAATTGTCTAATTTTTCTTTCAACTTCATTCCTCCAACTAGCATCGCTTGAGCTCGTCCTTGGGTGAGGGAACATGATGCTGGAAGCTGGGACCGGGGGAGGGGGGAGCAATGGGATCCAAGACACTAGTCAGCCTTTGCCTTGCCCCCAAGCTTCTGCGCGAGGCAAACAATTTCAAAACAAGTATTTATAATGGATGAGCTGAGGACAGAGTACAAGTTTTGCAACAAAGACGGGCAGGGCGCAGAGAGCTCGTCAATCTGCTGGCTCAGGGAAGGCTTCACGGAGGACGTGTGCCTTGCATGTCTCCTGCGTAAGCCGAGACCTTGCAGGGACAGGAACATTCCAGGCAGAGAGAACAGCACACGTGAAGGTATGTAGGCCGGAAGACCCATGATGCACTTGGGCAAGAGCCTCTTGATTTTTTTAAATTTTTTATCTTTACTTTTTGGCTGCGCCCGCAGCCTGTAGAAGTTCCTGAGCCAGGGACTGAACCTGCGCCACAACAGTGACCTGAGCCGCTGTGGTGGCAACACCAGGTCCTTAACCCACTGTGCCGCCAGGGAACTCCCAGAGGAAGAGCTGCTCTGCTGTGGCTGGAATGTACAAGGCATGAAAGCAAGGGGTGAAAGATGAGGTGGGAAAGAAAGGTGCCTCTGCCACCCTGGGGAGCTGATGGTCACCTGTCTGACTCTTTATGCCCTGCCCGCCTCTCTACCTAGCTTGTCAGGACCTTGAGGGGAGGCTCCCTGGATGCAAGGCTGCTGCCTCAGCAGCTCCAGAAGCAGGTGGCGTGTGCACAGTAGCCAAAAGAGCCCAGGCCTGGTAGGCAGGGAGGCAGGGCCGCCTGGAACCAGAACAGACCCTCCCACGTGAAGTTTGAAAGGAAGCATCTTGCAGCTCCGTCTAATTACGGGGTAAGTGCGCGCCTCCCTCACGGTTAATTTGCTGTGTGCCTTTATTGCCAGCAGAAGACAGACGACTCACAGAGGTATCCCATACAGGCCTGCCAGTGACTGTCTTTATGACGTCCCGAGCCTTCTATGGCCCCCGCTGGGAAGGGTGTTTTCTTTTTCTTCTTTTAATTCTCCATTTTCAGTCGGTAAATAACCAGCTTCTTGGGAGCGGGAAGACGTCAGGGTCCGGGGTCCAGGCGAAGCCATCCCGACAAGACAGGCCGAGGCAAGGGGTGGGAGGAGTGTGGACAAGATGACCCGCCCAGGAGGAGGCAGCGCGCATAATCCTCAGCAGCGATTAATATGCACATCATCAAAATTTAAAACTGAATAAATGTCTCTTTTCAGCAGATTTACTTTCTCAATGATGCTTGGCTTAGATTAATGATAATGTGAGTTTATGTTTCCAGAGTACACACAGACTGACTGCTCTGCTTGGAGGGTTGAGGGTAGGAGGTGGGAGTGGGTGGATGGGGGGAAATTTGGGGTGGCCCCAAGAGTGCCGTGTGGGAGGCTAGCCACAAGTGCATCATATTCAATTATCGTCTCGTCTCTCCACGTGCAAGATGGGCAACAGATCACTGTTTAAGTGGATGAGGACGCAAGGCATGGCACCTCCGTGGCGCTCTGGGGCTGTGACGTCCTGGCACGCAAAAACGAACTGTTAAATTGCCAGGTATTCTGTGAGCTGTTCTACACGATGCTGAGAGCTTGAAATCAGCCATTGTGGGATTATTTACACTAAAGTAATTGGCATGTCCTGCAGAGTTGAGCCCCACTCCCAACCCCTACTCTGGTTGTTAAATATGGACCAGCACGCCACTGTGGTACTGATCCATTCCTCTAGAGTGTTCAGGCAGGGTGAAGGACCACTTGGCAGCATTAAACTACTGCAAGTTAATATTTATTGAGCACTTACTATGTGCCACACACTATTCTAAGCACTTTACATATGTGGTCGTGAATCCTCTTAACAACTCCGGGGTTGAGTTATTCTTGAGCCTCATACTGTACCTGGAAGGCTGAGACTTAGAGCCAGAAGACATTGCTAACCTGTACAGTCATTCTCTTGTTTTGCAGGAAATTGACAGTGAGGGACATGGCTTGGCCAAGTTCAGTGTCCTGGCAATGGGTCTCCTGACTCCCCAGCCGGGGTCTGTTCTCCTGCTCTTATTCTTCTGGCTTGCCATGCTTAGCCCCACCTAACCCAGGGCAAGAGCTGAACTCGAAGGCTGGGAGCTGAGCAGAGGAGGCAGCCCCAGGCCCAGGTCATGGAATGAGCCCGATGGGCTCTCCTTGTGTTGTTCCTGCCGCCTCTGGCTGCTGGATGGAGGTTTGATGGCTCCTTGGTGCCTGGGCTCCAACCTGAGCTGCCTTTCCTTCCGCTCTGCCATTGTCTGAGGATCCCACTGGAAGTAATTCAGACTTCAGTCTTTTAGCAACAATCACGTGGCGTAACAAGGAAAAATAAATAAAAATAAAAACCCAAGTTGGAGCTCTGCCTGTTAGCCTGGAGTCCTCAGCCACGGGCAGTGTGGAAAGCCACGGATGGGCTGCAGCTCTCCTGGCCAAATGATCAGCCTGGAGAATTCAATGCCAAGCGCACCGGGGTTCAAGGCAAGCCCAGTGGGGACCGGGATTAGCCTCTGCAGCTTGTTATGATGATTGCTTCTGGTGTGACAAAGGTGGCCGGAGTCAAGGCAAAGAGACTCAGGGTGAAAATCCCCTCAATTCTTAAATATATAGGTATATTCTAATGCAGACTCCATTCTGCTGTGGTAAACATTCCAGTGGGAATATAGGATCAGGTAGTTCCAGAGCCGAAGGGCCTCCTGGCCTGGAAACCGACCGCCTCCTGGAGAGAAGGAGGGTGTGAACTCCTCCCTGCGGGGCAGGGCCTTCGCCGGCAGGGACAGCGGAGTGTTTTGTTTCATCAGAGAGTGGTGCTGGCAGACAGGCTGCTGCAGAAGAAAGGCAGACGGGTTCTAGTGCCGGTGTGTCTGCGCCGCTCTGCACAAGTAAACTCACCTTTCTGAGGCTCATTTTCCTAATCCAAGTGGAGGTTTCAGAATGTGTGGTCCCTTCTAGCTCTTAGATTCTATATCCTAAACAAAAAGCGACAATTCAAAGACAGAATTATACACACACACACACACACACACACACACACACGCTGACAAATAGAGAAAGCTTTCAGAATCTCATTCAAATGATTGCTGGATTTGTCTATTGGTGAGATTTGTTTCTTTGCATGTGCTAATTGGTCTTGGCATTAATTAATCTGATTTCATTATATTCTCTTTAATTTGTCAAGATATCATTTCGCTATTGGGTGACGGAACACTTGGGAGGGTTGTTAGAATCAGCACATCCCCCCCCCCAAAGTTCCTGGAGAAACGTTGTTATCAATTAAGTTAATTTGCATGCGCATTAGGTTAATCGTTTTAGTTTAGCCAAATTTGTGGAAATTTACATAGCAAATTGACCCTCCACATTTCACTTAAACATATGTAGCACACCAAGTAGAGCATTTTGAGTTGCTAATGAAACTCAGGTTATTTTACACGCTTCTTTTAGTCAAAGAGGTCCAATTAGACCAAGTAATTTTTTATTTCATCCGTAATTGCAAAACAAATAAGCTTCTTGGAAATTTTTTTTTTTTTTTCAGCGGCAGCATCACACAGACAGGGCCGTTAATAGGGAAGTCATGTTTTCCTAATTAAGCCCGGTTTGATTCCTGTTCACTGTACTGGCGTCAGCCTTCTCCAGCCTTCCCTAGGTACTCTTCTGCCTGAGCTGCTAAGCCTCCTGGTATACCTATTAATAGCAGACTCCCCCACATGGAGCCAACTGAATTAAAAAATGTAACTAGGAAGGCAGGGTGGGAATTTTGACAGATTTGTTTTTTAATTTTTTTTTTTTTTTAATGCCAGAGAAGGGAAAGTTGAATTCAAAAAGGGGTCTTGGTTTGCTCCATCAGGGAAAGAAAAGAGAGAAAAATAGCTTTTGTTCTCCCCCAGAAAAGAAGTTGGCATAATGCACTGGTGGTGTTTCAAAAGTGACTCCAGGGGCTAGCTTGCTCACTGTTGGAAAATTGGCTGCCTTCTCCCCGTCCAGAACAAGGGAGCGGTGGGGAGCTTAGAGAAAAGTGGGAGAGTTGCAAAAAAAAAAAAAAAAAAAGGATCTGGGCGGAGATGTCCTGGGGAGGGGGGCGTTGGGAGTGAGCGGTGCACGGGGGGCTACAGGGGGAGCTGTGCAGAAGCGCGGCGCCTTCCCACTGTTTCCCCTCCATGCCGAGGACAGAGGAGAGCTTGACCCACTGCTCTGTGCTAGATATTTTTTCTTCTAGCACAGAGGAGCTTTCTGAATCGCAGAGAAGGAGACTGGCACGGACAGTAGGGAAGTGTTGGGCAGTTTGGATTGAAGGGCATGTTGGGTCTTCAGCATGGAGTCAGAAGACCAGAGTTCCAGTTCTGGCTCAAGGCTGCCCATAGTGGCCACAGTCCTTCTCTCCTCCCCGTGTCCCCAACGCTTCCGATGTGACATTCCAGCTCTCTTCACCAAGGAGCTCTCATCCTCCTCAAATCCGGGCTGTCCTGTGACTTGGTGAGGCCAGTCGGTGGCGGCAGAAGTGACAGTGGGCCAGCTCCAAGCCTAGTCCTCGGAGGACGCTTGCCTGCCTCTGTTCACTCTCTTGGAAACTTGCCGCCACCCAGACCGGCCGGCTGGCCGAGGTGGTAAGAGACACGCGGCGCAGTTGTCGCCGTCGCCCAGCTGACAGTCAAAGCCTAGAAACAGAGCTGCCTAGCTGACTTGCAAGTGGTCCCAGATGCATGAAGCATCCCCGTGCAACCCGCCTGGATTCTAGTCCACAGAGTTGGGAGCTCAGTGTGCGGCTGTTGCTTCTAGGCACTAAATCAAGGGCGGCTTTGTCGAGTAACGAGAGCGGGTACGATCATCACCCAGTTGTGTCCTTAGGCTGGATGACTCCTCTTCCTGTCTGAGCTGCAGCCTCCTACGTCTGCAAAGCCAGTGGGTTTGCAGGGTCCCTACTGTTTTCCCCGCTTTAGAAAGCTCCCAAACACCAGGCGGTTGGGTTCGAGACAGGCTGACACCTCCCCAGAAGGGACTCCCGGCAAGGAAGGCACACCCGGGGAAATTGGCTTTTCAGCTGCTTCAGGATGAGAAGAGGACAGGTACACGTAAGGACGAGTGAGAGCCTTGTCCGCCCGGGGACGAGAAGCAGGAGCCGGGAACAGTATCGGGGCGCAGGAACGTGATGTAGTAAGAGGTGGTGTGTGTGGCTGCGAGGTTTTCAAAGAGGAAGTGACTGAAGCTCCAGAGGTCAGCGGAGGGACTGTGCTCGAATAACCATGAGTTTGTTGACATCAGTTACGCAGCCCTTTCTGGCCCTGGGGCCTCATCAAAGGCGGGCACCCAGCCCGCGGGCTGCAGGCCCAGCCTCAGGCCCTGGTGGCCCCTGGCCACACGGCAGTGTGGGCTGGGGCGGGAAGTGCCCAGCTGGCCTCTCAGCTTGTTTCACTGTCATACACAGAGATGCCGGGGGCATACAAGGCACTTCGGTGACACGCCCGAGTTGCGTACCATCCCCGGGGTGGTCTCTGCTCTCCCATGGCCGATCAGGGACATGCGTGGTGCAACAACTAAGAGTGAGAGACGAGAGGTGCAGTCCTCAGCCTGTGCGACTGGGGCTTGTATTTATTTTAAGGAGATTTTTTTTTTTTTTAGGGCTGCACCCGCAGCATATGGAAGTTTCCAGGCTAGAGGCTGCAGCTACCGGCCTATATCACAGCCACAGCAACGTGGGATCTGAGCCGTGTCTGTGACCTACACCACAGCTCATGGCGACACTGGATCCTTAACCCGCCGAGCATGGCCAGGGATTGAACCCGCATCTTCATGGATATCAGCCGGTTTCGTTACTGCTGAGCCACAACGGGAAGTCCGGGGTTTGTATTTATGAAATAAATGAATGGCCAATGAATAAATGAAAGAATACAATTCTGTGGATAAGCTTGAATTCCCTCTGATTTAACTAATTTATCTGCAAAGTTTATTTTTTTTTTCTTATTCGGAATGGATTACTCCTGAAATCTCTCTCAAATGTGTTCTGTGGGTTGAGATGCTGTCCTCGAGAAATATCTCATTATGGGCATTCCACCTGCTGGCTTGGGGCCCTGGATAGGTCTGAACGTTCCTTGCTTGCTTCGACCCAACTAGCCCAGGAATTGCCATTGTTCTGGCCACACCTCCCTTTCCCAGCAGCCCTAGCTGCCAAACTCCCAGCATTCCTTGAGCTCAAGCAGGACCGACTTCTTGCAGGATCTAGTATTTCTCTCTGAGTTTCTCTGATGACAGGGCCGAGAAGACGGCACTCAGTTGAGCACGGCCACTAGGGTCAAGTGCTCGTGCTGTCAAACTGATTCTTTGTTTTCTTTTTCTTTATTATAGTTTGGAGTTCTTGCTTTGGCGTAGCAGGGGAAAATCTGGCGTGGTCAGTGTGGCAGTGTGGGTTCGATCCCTGGCCTGGCACAGTGGGTTACGGATCCAGTGTTGCAGCACCCGTGGTGTAGGTCAGGTCGCACTGAGGCTCAGATTCTCGAACGCTTCCACATGCTGCGAGTGAGGCGCCCCCCCAGGAAAAAGGTATAGTTGATTTACAGTGTCGTGCCAGTTTCTGCTGTGCCGCAGAGTGACCCGGTCATACATCAGAAGCCCAGGCCTCTCCAGGCGGGAAGTGACTGGAGCAGGGCGCTGGGCCAGCTGGGAGTCCCGGGTGGCTGGCATCGGGGATGCAGGGGAGAGCGGCACGCTTTGTTTTGGTTTCCTCTCACCGTCCCTCTCAGCACTGCTCACCCACCTCGCGCGCTTTCCCCTCTCCTCCCACGCCCCGAGGCCGCCACGGTTCTCTGGCATCTTTGTACCCACACTATTGGCTTACAAAGTAGTTTTCGTGCCTGTTTCCTGCGACTGACGCCGTGGCTGGAAGGAAAGGGACCTACTTATTCATCTTTGTAGCCACTTGGTGCCTAACAGATTGCAGTGTACATGGAGATTAATATGTGTTCAAAGTGAGCGAGCTATTTCTGGGGAGAGGGGGCTGGCTAACACCCTAGAGGTCCCACCCCGTGGGGACCCCCTTCTCTGTGCAAATGCAGAGCTCCTCAGCTGGCAGAACCCTTATGGGAGGGGCAGATTCTAGAGTCAGGCAAGGAACATGCATGTGTGAACCGGTCAGGGTGACACGGGAGGGGTGGCGACTATGTGGACAACTGGCGGACCTGTGCTCTGCCCAAGGCCTTCAGATCCACTTCTTTCGCAAACTCTTCTGGCTGGAAAAGGATGCCCGAGGTCGCCCGTGTGTGACCGATGCCACGAGGTCAAAGGTTAACGTTCCATCTCTGGGGAAACAGTGACTTTGCTGGAATTTTTCCAGCTGCTTCAAGGCCGGGTGGCACAGCATGGACTTGGAGTCAGCAGATAAGAGTATTGAGTCTTGGCTCTGCCATTATTAGCTGTTTGATATCCGTGGCAGGCTAATATCCAGTTTCAAACCTTTGTGCCTGAGTTTTCACATATGCAAAATTGATGCTCAAATGACAAAATAAAGTAGGTGAATGCACTTTGCAAAATGTAGAAGTTGCAGTACAAAGGTAGGGCTCTTAGGGTTCTTCGTAGAGCCCTCCAAGGCTTCTCCTCTTAGGAGCTGCCTGAGCCCTGCTCTTGTCATCAGTCAAGGACCAGTCAGGGTTCGGGGTGCCACCTTCCTACTCACGGGCCCCGCCCCCTGTCCCCTTGCTGATCCCGGAGAGAAGTAGAAAATGGCATTTCTGAATGAGGCTGACAGTTCGCCAGGCACGAAAACCCACCCAGTTGTGACTCAGAGTTTTGGAGGCGCAGAAAGAATTAAGGAAATGTTAATGCATTCGCGTGGCTTTGCCTCCTGCCCACACAGGCGTAAGCGGCGAAGACGGAGGATGGGGCGGGAAGGCGGACGTGGAGAAGGGGAGTCGTGCTGATGGGCTCTGGGGGTGGGGGCCGGCGGGGACTGCAGGGTCCCAAGGCTGCCTGGCTGCCGCAGCTGGGCCCGAGCTCCCCAGGGGACAGGGAGGCATGTGCTGGCATCTAGTCTCTGCCGAGCGAGTCCGCCGCCCGGAATGCAGTATCAGCTCAGGCCCAGGGCTAGAGCAGAGGGGCCCTGGGGTGCCTGTGTGTGCCCATGTAGGGGATGGAGGTGCGGGGGACGCAAGCTGCATCACCCAGAGCTGTCTGCCTTGGTGCTGGGGCTTGTCAATGGCAAACAGCTGCTTAGAATCAACGTCTTTTCCAAATGAGGGCCCTGAATGTTGTATGTTTAATAAGATCTATCTGTCTGTCTGTGCATTTATGCAGGGAGCTGGTTCCCCAGGGCACAGCAGCCAGGATGCTGCCTCAGCATGGAGCCGTCCCTTGGGAAGCTGCATCTTTTCCTCTCCTTCCTGCGGGGGGCTTCGGGACCGAGCCCCAAGGGGTCGGGGTGAGTGGCTGCCAGTTTGATGGGCGTATGTGGATGTGCCTTGTATCACTGGCTCTGTTACTTCGCTTTTCATTCCTGAATGCAAGTATCTGTTACCGCATTTGCCAAGCGCCCACCTGGTGCTACTGAGGGTGTCAGAAAGGTAGTCCCATCTTCTAGGCTCACAGGCTACCTGTCATCTAAGCCTGTGACCCCCACAAAAGCTCTCCCCTCCACCTGCTAACACCTGGCTGTGGGAGGTGCCCAGGGAATGTCACTGTTAGAAGAAGATGCTCTCCTGCAATATCCAGCCGGACTCCGCAGCGGTCTTTGTGCAGTTCCGCCATGGGTCCGCTAGGGGGAGCCCTAGGCACCACTGGAAAGTGGTGGTGGTTGGGCCTTCGGGTTCTAAGACTGAGGGGTGCCCCGAAATTGGTGCCGGGGTGGCTTCCTCGTAGGGGAGGGGGCATCAGGAGTGACATGGCACCTATCTTGTCCTTCCGACCGCCTCGGCCTCGTCCAAGGGAACCCTCATAGAAAGGACCCACCGTAGGAGGTAATGCCCGGGAGAGAGGGGGGAGCCGCTGGGAGAAGAGGCGCAGCCGAGCGGCGGCGGGGCCGTGACCGTGACCGGGAGCGTCCCGCGTGGGCCGCCTGCCTGCTCGGAGAGGCTGGGACCCTTTTTAAGCGTTACTCGCCTGGAGAAAGCGCTGGTTGTCTCTTGCTTTCTCTGCCCTCTCCTCCCCTTCTCAGGCCTTGAATGTTTTAAATGCCAGTCTTCATGGTCTGATGGAGAATTTTCCACTAATGCAGAGTATTAGCTAGTTAATTTGACTAGAATAGACAGTGATTTTACACGGTGAGGCTGTTGCCTCCTGAGCGAACAGTTCCATTCCCGGGGGCGGGCCGCCCGCTCCCCCGGAACCTGATGAGCTAAGGGCCTTCTGCAGACCGGCTTCCCGCAAGCCCCCCAGGAGGCTGAGAGCAAGAGGAGGGGAGCAAAACTCTGGGTTCGTCCGTTCATTCCTTCAGCCATTTGCTCACTTAGGATTGTCCTTCACTCCGTAACTGGCTCACTTGTTGTTTCCTGATTGGCTCATTCATTTCATCACTTCCAGCGACCTTGGAGTGTGGGCCTGCGAGCTGCCGACCAGACGTAGGTCCTGGGGGTGCAGAGATGCAAAGCCCAGACGCTGCCCTCACGGTCAGGCCGAGGAGAATGGTTGCAAGCAGCCAAGGACACCACGGTGGGCCCCGAATGAATCCGAGGCAGTGTGGAGCCCCGAGGAGAGAGTGGCCTCTTCGGGGGTGGTGGGGTGCCAAGGCCCACGCCGTGGAGGAGTGAAGGCTGTCCGGCCTTCGCGGTCTCCCGTCAGGCAAGCGTGGGAGGAGGCTGACTGGGCAGTGGGGTCAGTAGCTTGGTGCCAGGGAATGAGAAGAAAACGGCACCACAGAGGGACACCAACACGGGGCCCTCCGCAGACTCGTGAGGGGGCAGGTCCGGCCCGGTCACAGCCGCTCACCACGCCCGCCGTCCAGCTTCCCAGGCTATAAAAAGGAGAGCGGAGAAAGCCCCGGATTGGTGGAAGCTGTTGTGACTCTCTCTCCCTCCCCGAGGCCAGGCGAGGAGGCTCCTGGGGGATTGCCGGTGGCGGCTGAGTGTCCGGATTGCCGGTGGCGGCTGAGTGTCCGGATTGCCGGTGGTGGCTGAGTGTCATCGGCAGAAGGGGGGAGACCTCAGCCCCAGGCCACAGGAGACCCCGTGACGCTTTGAATGGAGGTGAGGACGGAGGGTGTTCTTGGGACAGCGGAGCTGGTGCTCTCTTCTTGCTTCTTTCCTGGAGATGCCAGAGGTCGGGCGGGGGACTGGGAAGTGAGGAGCAGCAAGGCCTGTTGGCACAGCTTGGGTGAAGGCCAGAAGGAAGCGTGACGTCATGAGCCTGGAGAGGAAATGAGACCGTCTCCTCCCGCCCTAGTTCTCTCCGAGCATGCTCCAGCTCTCCTGAGAGAGAGAAACCCAGGTGCCACGGCCACGAAAGAGCGGAGGAGGCGCGGGTGCTGCGGGGCTGTCTGTCACACGGAGTCGGCCCTCCCGGAGGGGAGCTGGGGGCGGGGTCGCTGGCAGGGCCTCAGAGAGCCGGGGCGCCCCTCCTGACGTGGTCCTTGGCGCTGAGGGCACCAGGGAAGCCAGCGCCCAAGATCACCAGGGATACCTGCGCGTGGGCAGTGCCGCCGGCTGGAGGTGCCCTCCCCACGGGGTCAGGCTGCCAGTGAAGCTCGGTGACTCCGGCGCTGCCCGCTAACCCCTCCCCGGCACCGGAGAACCCGGATCCGGGAAAGTGAGCAGCAAGTCGGGGCGTCTGTTAAGGAGCGGCTCCAGAGGTCTGATGGGAGCTATGGCTGGGAGAAGAAGGCATTTACGCTCCGGGGAGTAGGAAGTGTTTACTAAACCATTTCATAAACCAGTGGAACAAAGAAAACGGGGAAAAACAGCCCAGGCAGAGGTGACCCCGAGAACCAAACCACAGGGGGTGTGGGCACACCCCAGCCCTGCCCAGAGGAGCCTGGGGGCCTGGGGGCAGAGGGGGCTCCTGCGTGCTTCCAGAAAGGACCAGAAGTGACCTGAGATGTCCTGGCCCTGGGAAGCCTCAGGAGGCCAGCCTCGTCCTTTCCAGCTCCCAGCGTCCAGTACCACTCTTCTGTGAGCAAAAGGAGGACGTTGCCTGGGCCCTGCACTTACCTCCCCAGGCCCCCACTAGTACCTGTGTTCGAGAACATGCGGGTGCTTCTGTTAGTTCCCGTGCTCAGCGCTGGAGCGTGACCCCGACCCCGTAACCCTAAGCCCCGCCTTCCTGACCAGCACTCACTCAGGCCGCACGGCCTCGCGTGGCTCTTGCCCTGTGTTCTTGACACAAGAGGCAGCCGAGTTAGGATGCCCCCACGGCTGGGGTGTGCTGTCATCCACATCCAGAGACAGTGCTTTGGGTGGGGGGTGCGGACTGAAGCAGTGGAAGTGCGTAGATGTAAATATAGCCAATTAATTAACTTGTCAAATCCTTCCTCTCAGATAGCACCGGGCGGTACATTCTTTCGTGATCAAGTATCCATAGTGCTAAGCATCCATGCTCTTGTTTGTGTTCAAATTCAAATTCTTGGAGGTATTCACTAATTAGGGTGGTATTTGCAATAGTTGCATGTAAAAACTCAGAAACATTTTGCGACACGGAACAACTCAGTGTTTCTCTTAACTTCGTGTGGCATGGAGACGCTGTCTGCAGTTCTCTACGTTACTGTGTGGAGCTGGATATTGCAATGAGAGACAGTGATGAAAAAAACCTATTTTATATTATCTTTCAAAGTGATCATTTGTCATAGGTGACCATATTACCGTGTTTGAAAACAAGTAAAATTCTTTTTTTTGGTCTTTTTTTTTTTTCTTTTGGGGGCCACACCCATGGCATACGGAGGTTCCCAGGCTAGGGGACGAATCGGAGCTGTAGCCTCTGGTCTACACCACAGCCATAGCAACATGGGATCTGAACCGCACCTGCAACCTATACTGCAGCTCACAGCAATGCCGGGTCCTTAATCCACTGAGCGAGGGCAGGGATTGAACCTGCCTCCTCATGGATACTAGTCAGATTTGTTTCTGTGGAGCCATGACAGGAGCTCCAAAAATAAGTAAAATTCATTGCTCGTTTCTGAATACCTAGAAGTGTGACTTTAAGAATTTTATTGCCATGTCCAACGTATCCTGCCTCAACAGAGGAGTTTCTCCAAAATTGAAATTCATGAAAAAACTATCTAAGAATTACAATGACTCAAGAGATGCCTAAGTTGGCATTGATCTCAATAGAACACAAATTATGTAAACATCTTGATTATAACAACATAATTAGGGATTCCATTTAAATAAAGGCAAGAAAAATAATTCTGGAGTAAATACACAATAGTTTTTGAAATGTACTGTCTTTGTTTTGCTGCTCATACAAACACTGTCAGCACTCAAACATGTGCGATAATAATTAACTTCATCTATCTTTGATATTTGCCAACATTCAGTCATATTAAAAGAAATCCATAAAAACTGAATATAGAGTTACCGTACGATCTAGCAGTCCCACTCCTGGGCATATATAGGGAACAGACGAAAACTGATTGGAAAAGATACATGCACTCCAGTGCTCGTAGCAGCACTCTTTACAGTAGACAAGACACGGAAGCCACCTAAATGCCCATCCACAGAAGAATGGTTAAAGATGTATACAATGGAATATTACACAATCATAAAAAAGAATGAAATATTGCCATTTGCAGCAACATGGATGGACTGAGAGATAATCATACTAAGTGAAGATGAGAAAGGCAAATATCATTATATGTGGAATCTAAAAAATGATAAAATGAACTTATTTACAAAACAGAAACAGACTCACAGACATACAGTTACCAAAGGGGGAAGGAGGGGGGATAAATTAGGAGTTTGGGATGAAGAAATATGGACCGCTACATATAAAGTAGGTGAACAACAGGGACTTACCGTACAGCACAGGAAACTATATTAGATACCGTGTCATAACTTGTAATGGAAAAGAATCTGAAAAAGAATATACAGAAAACTGAATCACTCTGCTGAACACCTGAAACTAACACGTCAGTGTAAATCAACTACAGTAAAGAAACCCATGGCTTTACACTGATATTTTTGACTTTGTCATCTTGAAGGTGCACTTGTCAGCAAAGGTGGGCAGGCGTGTTTTATCAAACATTTTGTTATCTTGACTTGCACCGTTTACATACCGAGGCCTAAGGTCCGTGAGCCTCTGCTGCCCCCCACCGCGCCCCCAGTGTTAGGAGTAGCTCTGCTCATCCCCCGTGACCGTCTTGCTTGACGTCTTCGACCTCAGCCTTTCTTCCCACGCCTTAGACCTCGGAGGCAGAGAGAAAAACTTTGCCCAATGGTCGTAAACCTCAGTAGAAAACCACTGGGGGCTAAAGGTTGTCCTGTCCTACTGTGTCATGTTAGTGGTGAGGAAACCGAGTTAGAGGGAGAGGCCGAGTGTCTCGCCAAGGTCGCACAGCTCCGGAAGCCCTGGAGGCCTGGGTGGGGGTAAGGATGGAGGGGAGTTTGCACAAAACACCTGCTCCTCAGCAGCCCCCGCCCAGGGCTTTAGCGCCTCCTAGCTGGTCGTGCCGCACAGAACTGGTGCAGAGGCAGCTAGAGGGAAGCTGGCCGTCCCTGCGCCGGCTGCCTGCACGACGTCTCGGGGTTGGCGACAGTGATGGGGGACCTGGGATTCGAGCCCAGCCCTTTCACTCACCTGCTCTGGCCAGGTCTCAGTTGCCCCTGTCGTGGACGGAGCGGCTTGACAGGACGATCTTGGAGACCCCGCCCAGCCTGACATCCTGAGTCTGTGGTTGCCCAGGGGCGGCCGCTTGGTACGATCCCGAGGACTGGATTTGGCCTCAGTCCATGTTTCTCCTTCATTTCGAAAACCACAGGCACTTGCTGGAACACTGACTCCATCTGGCCTTGATTGGCTTCTTCCCGACTGTACTCCCTGCTGGAAAGCGCTGCATCCTGCCCGAGGCACCTTAGGGAGCTGCTCTCCCCAGCTCCCTGCATTTTCTCCCCTGAGGCTCAGCAAGTCAAGCATTGCCAAGAGCTCCTTTCCTTCTGCCCCGGCAGAGGCGAGCAGCCACCATCTGGGCGAGCAGGCTCTTCCTTCCTTCCTTTGGGGAGGCTGGCGGGGATCACCAGCTTCCCTCCCACAGGCACGGGGGCCCTCACCCTCCCTGGCCCTCCGCCCTCTCTCCAGGGAGCCCAGGCCTTGGAAGCTTTGCTCCCTCTTGACACCTGCATCCCTGCTCCCCCACCTCCGACCCAGGGTCCTGCTGACGTCTTCCTCTTACAGGAGGCAGTAGAGGAGAGCTGCAGAACAGGCCTGGAATTGAACCCCGCTCCCCTGCTTAGGGGCTGTGAGACTTCCTCCCAGACGATTTTCTTTTCTGTCAGTCAGGCATGACAGTCCCTACCTAACAGGGCAGTTGTGAAGCGGAACTCATTATTACTATCATTTTCATTTTTAGGGCCGCAGGTGTGGCATTTGGAAGTTGCCGGGCTAGGGGTCGAATCAGAGCTGTAACTGCCGACCTGCATCACAGCCACAGCAACGCGGGACCCGAGCTGCATCTGTGACCTACACCACAGCTCACGGCAACGCCCGATCCTTAACCCGCTGAGCGAGGCCAGGGATCGAACCTGCATCCTCATGGATACTAGTCGGGTTCGTAACCTGCTGAGTCACAGTGGGAGCTTCAAGCAATGCTCATTAGTTTCTCCAGGTTTCCTCTCGATTTTTATGAATAGCCTGCCACCTTTTTCTAAATTTCTACATAAAATGATCGCTGTCTCCATCCCACACCCGTCTGTAGAGTCACTCTCCCCCAGGGGTCCGCGGATCCTCTGGAGGGCCCCACGCTCCGCTGGCGACTTGGGGTTCTCAAGCCCCATCCCTGACTCAGTCGTGGAGTCCCTCTTGATGGCTTGCTTCCTCTGTTATTTGCTGCCAGCCCTGATTTGCCCATGTGCGATCAGAGGCGTCCGCACTTCCCAAGACGCCACTAGTGCAAGTCGCGTTATGAGTGACGATTTCGATGGGGCTTTGGGGACAGGGGGGAGGGGCATTACACGTGGAGAAGAGAGGAAGGCGTTCTCACTGAATAGTGTATCTCGTCGTTCACAAAGCCGCAGCGTTTTCTGAGCGGAAAGAGGGGACGTTGGGCCCGGGGAGGCATTCCCAGCAGAGGGCAGGGCTGGGCGGAGATCCTCCGTAGCCCCTGAGCCTGGCTGCTAGCTCTTCACCAAGCCCACGGCGCCCTGGGCACCTGCTCAGCGCTGGGCAGATGAGTGACGTGGGCTCAGGTGCGGTCGCTGGAACGTGAGCCCAAGTGAGGTGCACCCCAACCCCTTCGCTAGCTTCCACCCCGTGCAATCCTTTCTGCCCACTGCTCCTTGTCCTTGCCCTTTAGCCGGCCGCGCCGACCACCCCAGGAAGGCCTAGAGGGTGCCTGCTGAGATGACCGAGCTGCTGGTAGCCTGTCTCCGAAAGAAAGGAAAGACGAGCTGTGCTCACCGACCGGGAGCATCCAGGTCCTGCCACGTGAGTGAGGCCTCAAGTTCTTGACTTGGAGCCGTTCTGCATTTGGGGGTCTATTTGTTTCAGCAGCAGTACCAGCGCTAAGATGCACCCAAACCTCTTTCTTCTTTAAGCTCGTCGTTCCTGCATTTACTTGGGTAGGATCCAGCTTCTTGGGTAGATGCTAAGCTACACCGGGGCAGGCACCCGGCCTTTCAGTCACCTTATCCCCACGCACGGTGCTCCACAAAGCTGTGTCTCAGTGGGTGGAACGGAACAGATGCTGGGGAGACACCGCCCAGTGCCAGCCGGGAGGGGCGCAGGCCGCAGCGCCTTATTTCCAGGCCTCGTGGGCCCTGTTGCTCCTCCTCCTCTTCGGGTCGGACTCCGGCCCCGGCCCCGGCCTCCAGCCTCATTCTGGCTTTTGAATTTAGCCGAACGTCTGGCTGCTTACGTTCCCACGGCCCAGAGCTTCACCCTAGTCTCCGGTTTCCCATGATGCTGGGCAGTACATGGCCTTGCTTCCTCCTCTTCTCCACGGAGTCCAGCCCGTTCTGGAGAACGATCTTATATCACAACAGTCGCTGTTAACACTTGGATAGTAGATGGAATTAAAATGCCAGGGTTTGGATCCCGACTCCACCCACTTATTAGTTGTGTGAACTTTAGGAACTTACCTATAGTAATCTCCTGAGCCTTAATATCCTCATCTGAATGATCAGGATGCTAATAGGACCTGTCTTATGGGATTACTCTGTGGACTGAGTGAACAGAGCTTGGCACATAGTAAGTGCTCAATTAATGCGATGATTGCCCTTCCCAGGTCGTAAAGCAGTTTTGCAAATTTCAACGAGCACGCCTCCTACAATCCTAGGGGACATCCATGATAGTAAAGTGGCCACTCAACACATTCAGATTCCAATAATGTTATTGATAAGTTCAAGTCATCATGCCAGTTTTTCTCGTAAACCAAATGGAGAAACTAGGCCCTGAGAGGTTACATACAAGAGTTGCTGGTAAGTGCTAGAAAGGGGCTCGCACTCAGGATGAAATCCCACTGCGCTTAGCCTGTTTGACAGCCTGCTGCTCAAGACAACAACGCCACATGCATCACAGAGAAGGACCTCTCTGCCGTAGGCAGAGGGTTCTCAAGACACACACGTGCACCGCAGTGTCTCTGACTGTTGGCTGAGACCAGAGTCCAGCTCACGTTGGTGTCCTGTCCAGCTGCAGAATGCTTTTCTTCTGCCCACTCTCCAGACTGTTGCTTCAAAGTGGGTTTTTGCCATTATACCTCGAAGCCTTCTTTCACCCTCTGCTTCTCCCATTGGCCTGCCTTCCTTAGTTAAAGCCACAAACCTGAACTTGCTTTTGACTTCTCTCCCTTCATGGAACCTATTCTGGGTCCCGGTTTTCCCAACAGATCCTACTGAGTAACAACTAAACCGACACACTGATTCCTGCAATTTGCTAGGAGGAACCAAGGGGGCAGTAGTGAGTCTCTAGTGAGTACTAGAGAGCAAGTTGGCACTTAGCACCGGCCTCGGAGGGGGTGGACCAGAAAGGATGGCCTGAGCAGAGAAGCCTTTCCAAGAGGCTGCCTCTGCCCATAAACCCGCAGACGCCCCCCCCCCACCCCGTTGGATTCATCCCCATCTCTCCCATTGCGGTGCCCAGAGGCAGATGATTCCCAGCTGAAGCTCAGATCCTCCCCTGCGTGGTCCCCAGACTCCTGCCCGCCTCCCTGGCGCGGCCCGTGGGGCCGGCCAGGATCTCCTTGCAAAGGCTTCTGGGAGGCGGCCGCTGTAGCTGGGAACAGCTGCCGTGGCTAATCCATCCGCTCAGTGCGTTTGCGAGATACATAATTAAGAGTTCTGCTGGGGGGGGGAGGAAAGCGCACGTTAGTTTGGTTTAGCATATTACGCCAGGTCCAGTGCCCGCCTGGGCCCCGCGCCACACAAGACATTAAGGTAAGACTCTGGAAGCAGCCCCAAGGTTGCATGATGGGATCTGTTCCATGTTAATTCTGAGTAAATATTTGCTCTTCAGGTTTTTATATGCTCCACCACCAGCGGGGATTTTGAAAGGTGGGTTTCTCCACCAAACACTTCTCATTTAATGATCAGACTACTTAAACACAGGGTTCCTAAGGCTCTCCCCATTGGCCCTGTGTTTTCATTTGCATTTTGCTTCCCTTGTTTTTTTTTTCCTCCCGATCTCGCCTTCCTTCTTGCTGCCAGATTTGCTTCTTTCTTACCCTCATCTGTGTCCTTGGTGTCCAGAGTAGGGAGCTAAGCCAAGTGGGATGGGGGGGGGGTGCAACGAAGGAGGAGTGGGCACCAAAGATCCTGGACTGAGGGTGAGGCTGAACTTTGCTTTTTAAATTTATTTTTTATGGCCGCATCTGCGGTGTATGGAATTTCTCCGTCTAGGGGTTGATTCAGAGCTACAGCCTACGCCCCAGCCACAGCCATCCGAGCCACATCTACGACCTACACCACAGCTCATGGCAACATCGGATCCTTAACCCACTGAGTGGGGCCAGGGATCGAACCCATGTCCCCATGCATACTAGTTGGATTCGTTTCCGCTGCGCCACGATGGGAACGCCCTGAATATTGATGTCCTGCTTTGAACCCTCTGTAAGATGGAATCACTCATGAAAATGTGGACCCCACCTGAAAGGCGTGGGAAGAGAAGGGCTGGAAGTCTCCAAAGAAGAATGGAAAAGCCTGGACTACGTGAGGAGAGAGCCAGCGAAAGAAGGACAGGGTCCAGAGTGCGAGGAGGAGGAAGAGGGTCTGAGGGTCTTCCTAGAAGCCAGTTGTGTGGAAACTTACTTTCAGGGCCAACAGGGTTTCACATATGAACCCATAATGACCACAAGAATGCTGGACGCGCTCACCGCCCCCTGTGAATGGAGCCGTTGGCGGCCCACCCGAAGACCGGGTCAGAAGCCGTCCTCAGTCCCGCCGCAGGGGAGCGGAGGATGCTGGGAAGGAGAAAGGCTCACTGGCAAGGCTGCTCCCGGCGCCAACTTGAGAAGCCACGGTGAGCCTCACGCTTGGGCTCATGGAGGCCAACCCCGAGCATTAATCCCCTCTATTCACCCTTAATACTTTTTAAAGTCTATTGAGGTATAGTTGATTTACAAGGTTGTGATCGCTTCTGCTATACAGCAGAGTAATTCACACCTGTACGCGTATTCACATTCTTTCCGATTCTTTTCCCACATCGACCGTTACAGAGCAGCGGGTAGCGTTCGCTGTGCTGCACAGCAGGTCCCCACCGACCGGTCGCTCCACACGCCTCAGGGTGCGGGTGCCAGTCCCACGCCCCCAACCCGCCCCTCTGGTAACCACAAGGTTTTCAAAGTTGGTGAGTCTGTTTCTGCTCTGCAAGTAAGTCCCTTCGTACCCCTTTTTTTCAGGTCCTACATGTAAGTGATGTCACCTGTTCATTCTTAACGGAGAGCACAGCCTGCCGGGTGCGGGGCCCTGGCAGGGCAGCCCCTCTTCCCGCTGAGACAGGTCTTCCTGTTCTCGCTGTGCTGTCCTGGTGCCAGCTGCCACCCCGGGGTCTCCAGCGGGCTCGTCCGGCCCCTCTGCCGTGTCATTGCTCCACGTCTTTGAGTTCGCCTGTCCTAGTGCTCCTGAGGTTCTTGGCCAGCCAGCTTCGACCAGCCCCACCCCGCTTCTCAGTACCTATCGCGCTGCTCCCCGCGGAGCCCGTGTGTGAGATGGCGCTGAACGTTCCCCAGGAGACCGGTTCCTTCAGGAGGACAAGGCCCCCTCTTGTCGCTGCGGTCACCCTGTGCCCAGCAGGGTGTCAGCCGGTAGCAGGGCGCCCGGTCAATACCACGTGGTGACCTGAAGACGGGCTTTCAATTCCTTTCCTTTCCCATCTTCGGCCTCTGCCCCCCGGGGTGTCTGTCTGTACCTCGGACAGTCCGTTGTGAGTTTTGACCAGAGAAGCCCAGAGCAGACTACTGCCTCCGCGCTTGATGCCAGTTTGGCAAACCTTTTCTATACGGGGCCATTTAGGGACTATTTTAGGTTTAACTGGCCGTCGTCTCAGGGGTAACTGCTGAACTCTTGTTTTTATGGCCCCCTAAGCGGCTGCAGACAGTACTTAAACAAATGCGTGTGGCCGTTCCAACAAAACTTCTTTCACAAAAACAGACAGTGGGCCGGATTTGGTCTGCGAGGCAGAGTTCTAGGAATTCAGCCTGGAGTCGGACTAGCTTTTTTTTTTTTTTTTTTGCCTTATCTAGGACCGCACCTGTGGCATATGGAGGTTCCCAGGCTAGGGGTCTAACAGGAGCTGTAGTCTCCGACCTTCGCCACAGCCACAGCAACGTGGGATCCAAGCTGCATCTGCAGCCTTCACCACAGCTCATGGCAACACCGGATCCTTAACCCACTGAGCAAGGCCAGGGATCGAACCTACAACCTCATGGTTCCTAGTCGGATTTGTTAACCACTGAGCCACGACGGGAACTCCCGGACTAGCTTTTAAAAATAATCCTACCGGAGAGCAGCCAGGGCCAGCCACGCGAGCGAGGAGCAATAGGCAGGAAATGCCCCTGAGCCCGTCGTGGCGACAGCAGCCTCTGCAGAGGGCATAGCGAAGGTGGCAAACAGCGAGGCCTGCGGCTTACCTGAAGTCAGGCGGAAAAAAGAGGCAGGGCGACGGCTGGGGACACCCTTCCTGTACCGAAGGCCCCGTCCTCGCTGGACCAGGTCCCCCGGGGGCAGCCCGAGCGAGGAGCCTCGGTCTCAGCAACGCCCGTGCTCAGAGGAGGACGTCCTTGCCAGTAGCAACGCTGCCGGGGACAGGTGGGGGCATCTGAAGCCCCTCTGCCTAATCAAAGCAAACGATCGGGCTTAGAGCCGGGGGTCCGGACCCAGAGCGGGGCTAGGTGGGGTGCGAATTGAGCTGTGCCCATTTGTGCCACTGAGATGTGCAGGTAGAGTGTTCCTGTAAGCTTGGAGCTGCTTGGGCCGTGTGCCTGCGTGTCACATACTCCTGTGACCGGAAAAGTCGCCTCTGCCGTAACTGGGGGCTTGCTTGTCCATTTCTCTTCCTAGAAAGGAAGCTCCTGAGGGTAAGCGCCGCTGTTCCTTCCCGTTTGCACATTTCCTGCACTCAGCGCCGGTCTGATAGTTTAGTTTGCATTAAATTGAACTGATGGAGGCATTTTATACAGCCACGGGGTATGAGAAGGAAGTGTCGCAGCTGCCTGTGCGCGTGGAGGTGGTGGGCTTGGGTGCAGGTCCGCACCCTGCAGTCTGTGTAAGCAGCTGTGGAGTCACGGCAGGGCTGACACGCGCACAGACAGAAGTGGGCATTTGAGGTGTGCATTTGAGATGTGCATGCACAGGATGTTGGAGTATGAATATGCACAGAACTGGAGTCTTCCATGTGTACATATGATGCGAACATACAGACAGGAAAGCACTGTGGGGTGTTTACATGGAACATACATACAGATAGGGGCTAAGAGTTTATGTGCGTGCTATTCCCAATAGCCAAGACATGGAAGCATATTTCCACTGACAGGTGAATGAATGAAGAAGTTGTGGTTCAGGGAGTTCCTGTTGTGGCACAGTGGAAAGGAATCCAACTAGGAACCATGAGGTTATGGTTTCGATCCTTGGCCTCGCTCAGTGGGTAAAGGATCCTGGCGTTGCTGTGAGCTGTGGTGTAGGTCGCAGATGTGGCTTGGACCTGGCGTTGTTGTGGCTGTGGTGCAGGCCGGCAGCTGTAGCTCCGAGTAGACCCCTAGCCTGGGAACCTCCATATGCCTCGGGTGTGCCCTAAAAAAAAAAAAAAAGTGGTACATACATGCACTGAAATACTACTCAGCCACAAAAGAACGAGATAATGCCATTTGCAGCAACATGACTGCAACTAGAGATTCTCATACTAAAGCAAAGTAAGTCAGAAAGAGAAAGATAAGTACCATATGATGTCACTTATATGTGGAACCTAAAACGTGGCACAAAGGGACCTGTTTACACAACAGAAACAGACTCACGGACGTAGAGAACAGGCTTGTGGTTCCGGGGGGCGGCTAGTAGATGCAAACTGTTATGTGTAGAACGGACGGGCGACGAGGCCCTGCTGTGCAGCACAGGGCGGGAGCTGTGTCGGTCTCGGGACAGTCCCCGAGGGAAGATGATACAGGAAGCGGAGTGCACGTGTGTATGACCGAGTCACTCTGCCGTGCAGCAGAGATTGGCACGACATTGTACATCAACTATAATTAAAAAAAATTGAAAAGAATTTATGGGTGTGAGTTATAAGCGTGTAGAATGGGGTATATAGTGTGTGTGTGTTCTTGAGGTGTGTACAGATACACCTGAAACATGCATTAAAGGCCTGCTTACAGGTGGGCTGGTGGGCGTGTGGCTGTATATGCGCGTGTGCAACAGACCTGAGGGGTTGGGGGCGTATGTGGAAGTAGGAAGCGGGGCGCACCTGTGTGTACGTGAGAGTGTACACTGCACACGGGGCTGTTCCGGCTGAGTGTGTCTGGGGTGTGCACGTGCAGCTGTGACTGTGAGAGGCGCGTTCCTGCTGCAGATGGGCAGGCAGGCATCAGCTACCGGTAGTGCAGGTTAAACGGTGCGGGGTGCACAGAAGTAGACAGCCACGAGGACACCTGTAGACGTGTGGTTGTTCACATCAGCTCCGGAGGGGCAGGCACATGGGCAGGTGTATGAGCGATGGCCTTTTGCTGATGAGACCTTTGAGAATGGCCCTCGGAGGGTTGTACTCAGCTCTGGGCTCTTTGAAGTGTGAATACGCAGGAGCACCCATTTGGGATGTAGACATTTTGAGGCCGTTGGGGTCTGGACGTGCACATGTGGGTGGGCTGAGTGTGTGCATGCAGGCTGCGGTCTGGGGGTGTGGGCAGGTGGAGGCGTGCACAGTCCCAGGCTGCCGAGGGTGGCCCTGGCTTGGGGCCTGCCAGCTCAGGCAGGACCGCATGTATACAGTTAGAGACGTGTCCACGCGGCATTGGCAGGTCCTCTGCTCGACTTCCCTCCTTGGGCGGAAGCCCACACTGCGCCACCTCTGTCCTTGAACCCCAGCTTTCCAGGCAGGAACCGAGGACCAAGCGTTAACCGGGCAGAGGCCGCTGAGCCTTCAAGGCTGAGTCTTCTTTCAGATTGGCTGCCCAGGAAAACGATTAAAAATAAATAAGAATGAGACCCATTCAGTGTTCAGGGAGGGAGGTACAGGTCAGGGAGAGACTTTGGGAAAAAAAAAAAGGAGGACGAGAGCAAGGCAATGGGCAATTTAGTTGAGCCCGAGGCAGGAGGGCGGCCGTGGCAATGGCAGCAGCTAGCAGGCCGACAAGTTGTGTGTGTTTTACATGCCCATTAACTCGCTTTCTCAATAAAAAATGCATAGTTACCGCCACCCAGACGTGCTCTGCTGGAGGAGGCCTGCGCGGCCGCCTGCCTCCGTCTGTGGTTGCAGGGACAGCAACTGTCAGGCAGCGGGGACCAAGCCAGCAACGTGTGAATGAGAGAAATTAGGCAGGGCCCAGAGGAAATCAGGCGTCAGCACCGCAAAAAAAAATTCGTCAGCTCTCCGCTCTCGGATTCATTTGGACAATGTTAGCGTCTCAGGGGACACTGCCTTGGGCTGGGAAGGTGCTGTGTTCTTAGGGGGATGAAGGAGAAGGAAAGGGGGAAGGGAGAGGGTGGGCTTGGCGGGGAAGACTGAGAAGGAACAGAGAATGGGGAGACCGGGCTTTTCCGGGGGAGGGGCCAGGCTGGGCTCTGGCGGGCGGTGTAAACAGCCTGTGCACCAGCTTGTTTCCATTCCCGAATGAACGACCGGTCACCGAGTGAAGGCTGGGTGCGCGTTTCAGCGTGTGCTGCCGACTCTCCTGCAGAGGGAATCCACGTCCGTTAGCTCTCGGGAGTGAGGACCTACTGTGTGTGCTGGCGGGGCTGGGTACCGTGGAGGGCTTACCTGAGACGTGTGGGACTTGGTGTCTGGCCTGGACCACGTGCCCTCTGGAAGAAATAGAAGATGAGTAGGAGATGCTAGAAAGAACGTGAGACTGGGGAATTGTAGGTCCAGGTTCTAGCTCCGTGACTTTCCAGCTGTGTGGCTGTGGAAGTGACTGATCCTTCTGGCTTTCCTCTGTCCATTTTTCCCCTGGGTTTCATTTGTCTGTTTTTTTTGTTTTGTTTTGTTTTTTGTTTTGAATAAATCACAGATAAGAGGAGTTCCCGTCATGGCTCAGCGGAAATGAATCTGACTAGTATCATGAGGACGCAGGTTCCATCCCTGGCCTCGCTCAGTGGCTTAAGGATCCGGCGTTGCCGTGAGCTGTGGTGTGGGTTGAGGACGCGGCTCGGATCTGGCGTGGCTGTGGCTGTGGCTATGGCTGTGGCTTGGCTGTGGCTGTGGCTGTGGCTGTGGCTGTGTCGAAGGCCGGTAGCTACGGCTCTGATTGGATCCTTGGCCTGGGAACCTCCCCTCGGCCACGGGTGCGGCCCTAAAAAGACAAAAATAAATACATAAAATAAAATCACAGATAAGAGATGCATCCAACTTACGTGATCAAAACACTTAATGCATCAGCGTCCGCGCTGACAGCGGCACCAGCCTCCGCTTGGCACAGGTGTAGGAAACTGAAGGCTTCCCAGCACTGTTTCCCCAGAAAGGAGGGCAGCCCTCCGGAGGTAAAATTCAAGCTCCCCGGGGCCTCTGTCGGCAGACGTCGGTCCCGGGGAGGTGCGGCCATCTCTCCGAGCCGAGGTTTCAGCCGTAAAATGGAGATGATGACGGCTCCTGTCTCGGGTCTTGTTGTGAGGATTAAATGAGCTAATATATGTGAATTATTTAGCAGAGGGCTCGACACGTAATAAGTGCTCGACAAATACAAGCAGTTACTGGCATGAGCTATTATTAGAGGTTCTCTAGGGTTCTCGCCGGGGGGTTCTGATCTTCTCGTGGCCTCAGTCAGAAATCTTTCCGGGCTCCAGGAGGCCTCCTTTGGGCCTGGGCCAGGTCGTCCCGGCCTGGGCTGGGCTTGGGGGAGAAGGGTGGGGTGCTGGATTACTGCCCCGGCCCCGGGCAGGGCGGGAGGAAAGGAATAGCCGCTGGCCACTTAAACACCAGCACGGAGCTACACGGGCCAGAACTCAGGCGAGGGGTGGCGGGTGTGCCCCTCGGCTTCTGCCCCGACAAGGCAGTCGCGGATGGGTGATGCTGAGCTTTCTGTCCTCCCAAGGTGACTTCCTTTCTCTCAGGCTGCCTGTCCCCTGTTACACAGCTGGTGCTCAGACTTGGCGGTAGAAGCCACAGCTGCTGGGGAAAAGCAGCCCTTACCCCCCTCTCCTCACAGGGAGCTCGCGCACACGGTAATAAAACAACAACAATAATAACGCTGCCGATGATGCTGGTACCACATTTGGTTTGTGTTTACGCCGGACACTAAACTAAGTACTTTGCGTGTGTGCGTTCGATCCTTGTGACCACTTGACGAGGTCGGTACTGTCGTTATAGCCTTTTATTAATAACTGAAAGCACAGAGGCACAGAGTTAAGGAAGGGGCCCTGGCCAACCAATAAATGACGAGCTAGAGTCTGCCCGTCCCTGACACGGGGAATTGTGGAGCCGTCTCTCACAGGCCGAAGGACACGTGCAGGTCTCTGGTACAAGTCCAAGGGCAAAGTTCAAATTCAGCACTTGTTAAGGAAATAAAAGTGTTGGAGGGCGGTGTCTTCAGATGTCCACCGCACTCGGTGTAGTTCGTGGCTGCCCTTTCTACTTTCTAGTATTATCCTTATTTTTCTCAAGTTAAGTAAACTATGTTTGCTGGTAACAGGGAAAAAATTAAACTACGTTCCGTTGAAACACTGAAGGTGCCTCCCTGCTCCCCCAAACTTCTCGAAGTTCTCAAGGGCCCTCAGGGTCACGGGGAGGCTGGACACCCGGGGGAGGCCCGGGGCCTTCTGAGCTGCCCCTCGTGGGCCGAGCAGCGGGGAGGCCGCATTGAGCAGCTCAGGCCAGCTTGTTTTCTGAAGTCAGAGGCCGGAGTCAAGGCTCGGACTTGCTGTCGCCCCAGGGAGTTTGCTGAGAGGCTGGGGGAGGCTGCCGGGCAGCTTGCACCACTGCTTCCCAGACCGGCTCCTGCCGTGAGCCAGAGTCCTCGGGGCTGCCCCAGAGCCAGGGCAGGGCCCCCGCTCGGCTCCAGCACGTACAGCGCGGCCTTGAAGACTCAGATCGACACGGAAGTGGGTGGAATGAAGCCTTCATGGAGTAGCCCCTCCCCACCCACCCACGTCTGTCCTCACCCGCGGCCCAGGCCTCGGGCCCTGCGACCACATGACCGCCTGACTGCCCCCCCACTCCCTTTATCCCCGGCCCCCCTCTTCTGGTCCCGTGAGGAGCACAGGGGGGTCCAGGGAAGGGGACGTGGAAGGGGGGGAGGCGGGGGAAGAGGCGGAGGCTGCAAGGACCGCGCAGGCTGGTCTGGGGCTGTTGGGAAGACCAGGCACAGATGGCAAACCGCAGGCCCCTCTGCTCCTTCCCCTGGCTGCTAGCATCCTCCCCCGAGGCCGGCATTCCTCTGGAGAGAAGGGAGCTGTCAGAAGCGTAGGGGAGATGCCCTTGATGAAGGCATAAGAGGCACAGTCGCAGAAGCAGCTCTGCCCGGAAGAGTCAGCACCCTGGACATCCAGAGCCAAGCCAGCCCGGAGGGGAAGGCCCTGGGGGCCCAGCCTGCACCTGCACCCTCCGAGCCGGCCTGAGCCCGCT
The DNA here is from genome assembly GCA_004024745.2 of Catagonus wagneri. Classification (NCBI taxonomy): domain Eukaryota; kingdom Metazoa; phylum Chordata; class Mammalia; order Artiodactyla; family Tayassuidae; genus Catagonus; species Catagonus wagneri. The sequence goes on along the minus strand of PVHT021183653.1, from coordinate 3,124,498 downwards.
AACCTCGGCCTCTGCCCTCATGCGGGGCTGCCCTCCCGCACAGCCCACCCCTCGGGGAGACAGCAGGTGGCTCAAGGGGGCCACGGGGGTCGCCTTTGCCCCCCTTGGAACTTGAAGCCGATTGTTGGTGGGGGGGCTCCCTGGGTCCAGGCCTTCTCTGCTTGAGTGTGTAGTTTTGATTGTGCCTGGTTAAAGATCATTAAAGACTTTGCTGGGGGAGCTGACTGACAAGGAGAGTGGATTAATATTAGAACACCCTGTCACAACTGGTGAAAAGGCGGGATTGATTTTATAGGAAGTTGAGTCAGAGCCGCGTGTAAAACCCCTGGGGTTGCTTTGGAGTGAATCCATCTCCTCCATTAGGAAACCCCCGCGGGAATATTCAGCACAGTGTTTACTACAACCACAGCTGATGCAGTATGAGCTGCTTTATTCAGCTCTCTTGCTCTCCATGGCCCTGGCTCCCAGGGGCGCTGTCCTGTGCACCCTGGCAGCTGCCTGGTCAAAGGAGAGAGTCGTAGGCTGGACCCGGCAGGTGCACACTTGTGAATGTGCGTGTGTGTGCACACGCTCGTGCCGGGCTGGAGGTGGGCTAGCCACAGGGCTTCCTCTTCTGGGGGACGCCATGCTCACCCCAGAACTCTCCAGCAGGACTCGCATTTCCTTGCACCCCAGGCTGGTTGGTGGCTGAAGGTTGAACCAAGAGAGTGAAGTCTGTCCTCTTTTGACAAAACAGAAACTGAAACTTTGAAAACACACATCCCCCGGAGGCTGTTTGCCTAAGAAATTCCCTGAGTGTCCCTTTTTTTTTTTTAATTTTATTTATTTATTTTTTCCATTATACCCAGCTGCACAGCGTGGTGACCTGGTTACACATACATATATGGATTCATCACAAGTGATTAGACGTAGTTCCCAGTGCTGTAGAGCAGGATCTCCTTGCTTTTCCACCCCAGAGGCAACAGTCTACAACTGTTAACCCCAGACGCCCCGAGCATCCTACCTCAGTGTTCCTTTGAGAAGGCGGGGCCGAGTGATGGTTAGACTGAGTGCCAGGCCTGGCGTCGGCTCTGATGCTTATTAGCTGTGGTGACCTTGGGCAAGGCGGCTAACGTCTCTGGGCCTGGTTTCTTCACGCAGATGTAGTGAAAATGGTGCCCACCTTGCAGGGGTGTTCTAAGAATTACATGGTCTTACAAGCAGAGTACCTGGCACACGGTATATACACTAAGTGCTAGTTAATGTTGTTGCATCTGATTTTTTGCAGCTGTAGCTGATTATTCCTATATATTCTAAATGGGATTCGAACTCTAAATATTTAGTTTAAGCCCAATTTTTCTGGAACGCTTTTATTGCAGAAACTGTGGTCTACTTACGCCAGCGGTGTGGCCATGGGGGAGCGCTGAACGCTCATCAGACTTTCCCCAACCGGAAGGGTCGCGCGCGGAGTGTTGGCAAGACGCTGAGGCGCGAGCAGCGGGGCTCTGGGGCCGGCCGTGTCTCTGTGCCCTGCGGCGCGGGTGGGGCGCTTGCCCCGCTGGGTCTGAGATGACGTGGAGCGCAGCCTGGGCCTGTCATCCCAGCTCAGTGGACACAGAGCCGGAGGCCAGCCAGGCTTTTGTTGCTTGCTCATGGTGGATGCTGAGGGTGAGTCGCGGGCGAGGTGTCACACCAGCGCAGAGACAAGCAGAAGGCTGGTGAGGCGAGCAGCGAAGAGGAAGCTGGTTACGGGTCTGGGTCTGATGCCACATGAGCGTCTGAGAGCCGGAAGAATCCAGGACTCGCTTTCACTGAGCCCCCATAGCCCTTTTCATAAAGGTCTGTGGCGGCGCTCAAGAGCTGGCTTCATTTTTTTGCCCATAGAGCCTGGTGTTTAAAACTGCTGCCTCTGGAGCTGGAAGTCGGGGTTCAACCCCCTGACCAGCTGCTCAGCTCTCCGTGACCTCGAGGAAGCTACCTCTGCGCCTCTTCTTCCTCTTTAAATGGGTCCAATGACGGCGCTCACCTCACAGGGTCACGGTCAGGGTTAAGGAAGATGATACACAGGAGGCGTTTCGAACTGTGCCAGGCTGTCACACACCTTCCGTGTCGGCTGCCGTCAGTAGCTGCCCCTCAGTCGCCTCTGACCCACTGAGCTCCCCTCGAGAGGAGGGACCTGTGCTCCAGGTTTCCGTGTTCACAGGCCCCAGCCAGGGGCTGAGCACACAACGAGCGCGCAGTAGGTGTTTTGGGAACTGTGACTCCAGTGGCAAGGAGTGGTGTCACACGTAGCCCGGTGAGGTGACTTGAACCTGCCAGGAGGCAGCAAAGTCAAGGGTGGAAGCAGAAGAGGGTCAGACGCCAGGTGGGATTATCGGCGCAGACAGAGCTGAGGAGACAAGGAGCAGAGCTGGCGGCAGGGACTTCTCTGTCTGCTGAGAGCCCAGTGCGATGGGGTCAGAATCCAAGGGGCAAAGCTGCGGAGAGGGTGGTGGCGGAGCTCTGGTCAGCCTGGACGGAGGAGGTTTGAACAGCATCCTTCCGACGGTGGGCGGCGGGCTTGGGTGCGAGGTGGGTGGAGGCTGAGTATAGAGCTTCCTGTGAGTTTGTACCCACGGAGATGCCCAAACCCAGTGAGCGACGACGCAGGTTCTTGGAGGAAGGTTAATCAGACTGCAGGCTTTGATCAGCAGGACACAGAAATCCAGGCTATCCAGGATACTGCACAGTAGATAAACCAGCCTAGACTTCCCATTGCGACTCAGTGGGTTAAGAAACAGACATAGCGTCCGTGAGGTTCGATCCCTGGCCTCGCTCGGTGGGTTAAGGCTCTGGTGCTGCCACAGGCTGTGGTGTAGTTTGCAGATACGGCTCGGATCTGGTGTTGCTGTGGCTGTGGTGTGGGCTGGCGGCTGCATCGCCTAGTCTGGGAACTTCCATATGCCACAGGTGCGTTTCTAAAAATAAAAATAACAAACAAACAAACCAGTCCTTGTGAGCCTTCCCTAGTAGCAAATGTTACAAGATATTTTTTCATAAGACATTTCAATAATAGTAAAAATTCAAAAAAAAACATTAAAACGTCCCAAGTCCCTCCTCCAAGAGGTGATTGCTATTGCTGTTTTCGTCCACACCTATCGGCAGGCGGACGTGTTTGTAATTTCCATCAGTGTCCCTCTCTGCACATTCTAAGAAAAAGCAAAAAAACACAAAAATGTGATGGTTGGTTAGCAAATGAAACTTTAAAGTGGGCCCCAAACCTCTCCCCACCTCCTCTGTTCCAACCAGATTGCAACTTTTAAGCCCCTCCTCTCCGAAGCCAACAATGCTTTAGGCACTTCCTTATCTAAGATTCTCATATAGATTTCTGAACATAACTTTACATAAACGGCCTTGGACTTCGCATTTCTTTTCGCTTCACAAAACGTCAAAGGCATCTCTCCGAGTCGATGAGTAGAGCGCGGCCTTATCATTTTTAATGACTGCATACTACTTTGTCATTTGGTGTGTCTCACACGCATCGGAACCATTCCCTCACTGATTGATGTTTAAGTTGTCACTAAAACTTTGAGATTATGAATAATGCTTCAACAAACATCCTTTTGCTTATTTCTTTTCATACTTGAGTGATTACTCTCATAGGGTAAATTCCTAGAAATAAAACAACCAAGTGAATAATCACCCATATTTTATATTTTGACACCTAAAACTGCCTGCCAAGTAGATTCCAATCCTTCCAGCCATGTAAAATACTGTCCATTTCTTCATTCAGTTGACAAAGTAGGTTTTGCCCGTTTTTAAAAAATACCTACACTAATCTGATATGTGAAAATAATATCGCATTCCTTTTCTTTGATTATTGTGGAGGGGAATTTTTTCATATATTTATTGGCCATTTGTATTTCTTCCTTTGTGATTTTCCTGAATATTAAAAATCATGAGAAAAAGTACAAACATCAGAAAATGCCATATTGTAGAACACAGATAAAAGAATGTTTACAGTACACTCCAAAGTGATTAAAGTGCAGACTGTAGAACAGTATAATATTCTTGCATTATAATATTCTTGCAGTATAATATTCTTATTAAAAAATATAAGAAGATGTAAAAACTAAAGATGAAAATAATACATCCCAAAAGGCTTGGCAAACAGGTCTTTTTTTTTTTTTAATGCTTACTCTGGGTTTTCAAGCTTTCTGCCATTAGAATGACTACCTTTATAACTGGGAAAAAAATCCCAATAAGTGTTAATAAAGCCACAAAATACCCTTTAGGTCCTCTGTAGAACCCTGCTACTCCTTCTTTGCAGATGGCCCTAAAGTCATAGGCTTCTTGAACGTCAAGGAAACTTAAGGAATCCTATACTCTCTGCTTCCCCACATTAGAAGAGAGAAAACTGCAGCCCAGAGAAATCAAGTGACCCGATCAAGGTCAGCCAGCCAGTGGAGACAGGGGAGAGGTAAGGTGACATCCTATGAGATGCTAACAGAGGAGGCAAGAACCCCCCCCACCCCCCTCTTCTGTGGGGGTCCTGCTCAGTGGAGAACCAGGACTGTGTTTAAACTGCAGCAGGATGAACTTGAGTTCAATGACAGACGTCATCCCGGAATCGGTGGTAGAACAGATGGCAGAAATCTGAAATCTGGAGAACTTAAGGACCAGGAGAGCAGAAAGCAAGGGTGAGTGTCCGGCCAAGGCTGGGAGTAAGTCCTGCCTGAGGTAAGAGGAATGACAGGTGACACCTGAAGCCCAAGCATTTGAGGTGACGGACAGCGGGGAGAGCTCAGCGCACTCCAAACGACCCTGGCCAGCTGCTGCTGTTCAGGGTGCCCGTGCCAGCCTCAGAAAGCCCCGGCCTGGGGCACCCCAGGATGGAGCCCTGGAGTGCAGGGGGGGTGACCCTGCACTGTCCCAGGAGCCCCAGCCCAGCAGCTCCTCCCCGGGGACTCCAGGCACTCCCCAGCCCCTTCCCCAGCCTTCCGCTCACAGTCAGGGTTTTGTTTTGCAATTTGCTGCAGGTTTTTCTTTCTTTCTTTTTCTTTCTTTCCCTTTCTTGCAGAAGCCTGTCTGGGATTCTGCTCCACACCGAGGTTGGAAAGAGCAGCGCGGCTGCCTCTGGAAATCTTGTCCCCCTGCCACACGACATCAGTGGCTATATTGCAGCTTTCCACACGGCTGCCCAGACACAGACAGTTGTGTTTATGAAAATCCTCTTGATACAGGCTCGGAGCCGCCCTGGCACTCCAGGCTCCAGGCTTCTTCTCGGCTGCGGTGTGTTCTGCTTAGAGGAGCAGCTGACAAGGGGCGGTCTGGAAGCCAGGTTCCCCGCCAGGTGCTGGTGGGGGTGCGTGGGGCGGGGCCCTTCTCTCTGGAATATCCTGGCCCGCACGGTGCCCAGCTAGGGACCGTGGGGCCAGTTGGGGTCGGGGAGGGGAAGGCCTGCTCTGGGGGTTCAGAACCCCTGGCTTGGTTATTTCTGATGCTGACCTGTGGTGTGGTTTGAGGCGAGCCACTTCCCCAGTCTGGGTCTCAACCCTTCAATTTCCCAAAAGGGGAAGAGTGACTTCCACGCCCTCCTACCGAGGTGTGGTTGGGGATCCAGGACCAGGAGCACAGGGGCGCCTTGGGGGAGAGGTGTGGAGCCGCAGGAGGCCGCTCGCCCTCTCCGTTTTCCTTCTATAAAAGGATGGAGGGAACCGTTTGGCTCCTAAAGCCCCCTCCAGTCCTAAGAGAAAAAAAAAAAAAGTTGTGTCTTTGTGAGTTTTTCAGTTGTCTAGGCACTAGTGCTAAAGGATTGTTTGGTTCATACTCAAACAGACCGAAGTCCCCCAGGAAACCTCAAGTAGGAGTCGAAGCTTGGGAGGGTTAATTTAGGGCAAATTCAGTCAGTCCAGGAACTATGTTCTTTTGCATTAACAGCCCTTTGGCCCGGAAGGTGCGCACTGCGTGGTGTGTGGGAAGGCCTGGGTCCTCCCCAACCTCTCCTACTCCCTCCTAGGGCTCCTGGTACCGGGGGCCCAGCCCAGCAGCCAGTCCCCGAGATTCTGCTGCTTGGCTGGGCCGCGGAACGTTCTCCCCGTGGTGGGCGCCCAACCAGAATGGAAGCACTGGGAGGCAAGGACCGTGCTGCTTGGGGTCTTTGCGGCCCCCATATGCCCACGGTCGCGGGCCTCCCTCCTCCCCTCCGTCCCCCGCCCCCTTTCTTCCTTTTTGATTCTCTCCTCCCTCCCTCCCTCCCTCTCTTCCTCCCTCTCTTCCCAGACCTTGAATAACACGGTCTAGTGGAAAGTGAACAAGCGGCCTTTCCCTGAAGCCGGCTGCTCCCGCTCCCCCCGCACCCCAGGGCGGGCTAACAGACAGCGGAGGGCAGCTGGCAGTTATTAAGCCCCGACTACATACCGGCCACGCTGAGAGCTGTACCCACGTAATTCCCACAGTGATCCTGCGAGGCTGCACCCGGGATCCTGCACTTTGGGGTCCGGGACACAAAGGCACAGGGAGGTGACGTCAGCATCCCAGCTCACACAGGAAGTGGTAGAAACTAGAGTCAAATCTAGCCGGTCTGACTGCGGAGTTCAGGCCCTCAGCCGCTGCGCTGAACTCTCTTTTGACCCAAATGCTAAGAAAGAAGGGAGGTGGGAGGAGCCAATTTCACCCAGTGGCACTGGGAAGGGTCTCACGGAGGAGACGGGTGGTGCTGGCCGTGTAGACGATGATGGGGCTCCTGGAGTGGGGCTGTGGCTGGGGCCCTAAGCTCCAGCCAGCAGCTGGCCGGCCCGTCTAGTGGAGGAGCCAGCGGGCGCTCACCTCTCCAGCTTTCCTCAGTGACTATTTCCCCAGAGAAAAGGAAGCAAGGCCACAGGGGAGCGTCCGGGGACCCTCACCTCCTCACCGAGTGACTTGTCCTTTTCACCATCCCCTACAACTCGCTACCTTTTGGTACCAACGCCTTGCACTCCTACCAAGGGAGGAAAGACGTGTTGGAAAGGCTGGGAAAGCGTGCCTAGGACTCAGCAGTCCCTGGAAGGCCGGGGGCCCAGGGAATGGAAGCGAGCCGGCCCGTCCCCACACTTCCAGCCTCGCGGCCACGGCCCTGCCCGCCGCCCGCAGTCCAGCTCTGGATTCGGTGACAGTCTCCTCGGGCGTGATTTAAAAGGGACTGCGCAGCGCGGTCATCCCTTCCTAATGGGCCTGAGTCATAATTCTCAGCAAGCGTCCTCCTCTCCCCGACTGCCACCCACTCGCTGTGGCTTCTGCTCTGAGGCAGTTAGAGCAGATTTAAGATCAAAATCAAATCAGATTCACCAAACAAGGTGTCAGGCCAGGCAGGAGGGGCTGGGGGCTCGGAGTTATAGCCTGGAAGGCCTGGCAGTTCCTTGGAGACTATTAAGTGAGTGTATTTTATGGCCAGACACATTGCTGAGAGAACCATCCATAAAACAATTACAGGAAGCTTTTCCCTGCACGGCCGGGATGCAGTAGACGGCCCGGGATGCAGTAGATGGCCGGGTGGGTGATGAGTAAGCGTACATTTGTCCCCACCAGGCATTCCTGACGGCCCCACCTGCTGGTGGCTCGATGGCCGGCTCCATCCTAAAGAGCCAGGTGGACTCGGGGGTGGGATTACTTCCCGGAAAGGGTCAGGAAGCGCGCTCTGCATTTAGAGAGCAACGAATTCTGAGGATGGATGGGGCTCATTTTCCCCACGGAAGAACGGACACTCAGAGACAGGAAGAGCCCTCCTGCCGGCATCACTCAGCTCCTGGGAACTAGAAACAGGGCTCCGGACTCCGAGGTCTGTGCTTTATTCAGGCAGTCAAGGCTCCCAACCTCTCGTGGAAAAAGGCAGGAAGGAGACTTCCCCCATCAAGCCTGCCGGTTAGGATTCTGAGCCGAAGATGATGAGTCCTTACTAGTTTTGAAAGTCATGTTCAGGAGAAGACCTCAGGCCCGGGTCAGGGCCCTGATGCGCCCTGGGGTGGAAATGATGTCACATTCCATGAGGGGCGCCCTCACCGGACTCCTCCAGGCACACGGCCCCCAGGTCCTGGACCATGAGGTTCGAGGAGTGTCCCACCCGCCCTGGGAGAAGGCTAATTTCTCTGAGGCCAGGGAGGTATTTATTCCTCTTTACATCACGCCGCACGGCATCTGGCCCATTGGAAGTCTTCAGTGGGCACGTGCTAGATTAATAAGTGCACCTAAGCCATCCCTTCCACCATCAGTTCTCAGAGGAGCAAGCTGAAGTGCACGGAGGTACCGTAACTTGGCCAAGGTCACACAGGTGACAGGACCCGGACAGGGACCCAGATCTTCCTCTCTAGTGCCCTGTGCTCTGCCCTCTATAGCTGTTGCCTCCTCTCAGACTCCCTGGGGCTGAACTAATTGATCTAGGATGAATTCTCTAGAAACTCATTCCCACTGAGCAAATCCAGTTGTGCCATCCATTCTGGCTGTCAGGGCTCGACTTTAGAGGGGCACTAGACAGGGTGGCGTTTCCTTCTGTGGAGCCCTGGGGTCCCGCTCCCCTCTGCAGCCGCCAGCACTGCCCCCCCTGCAGTCAGTGCAGAGCTCTCGCTGGACATCTCAGAAGCCCTGGGACAGGCTCCGGGGACACAAAACCCAGGGGACCCAGCTGCTTCCCTGTCAAGTCCAGCTGCCCTGAGCGCTGCCAGCTTGACAAGCGGCATTAGCATAAAAACCTCACAGTGGCAGCTGTCGGCTCTGTGCCAGAGCCCTGGGCGTCCCTGCCTGGTGCCATTGACTGTCACCAGGGGCGGGCACCTGCCAGCCAAAGGTGCACGGCTGTCGCTCACGCCGACTGCCAGACCCTGGACACCTCCTGCTCTCTGGGCTCCTGCGGCGGCTCCCGCAGCAGCTTCCAAGCCCCTTCCCCGGGGGCAAAGGGCCTCCCTGCCTTTGTCCCAGCCTTTTCTGGTCCCTAGCAAGGCCCCAAAGGCCCCAGTTCCTTTCAGTTTCCTGATGGGAAAATTCTGCTCTTCCAGCGTGAATCGGCCTAATTTCTCCCACGTCCCCCCATGTGTCTGTTTTCGAATTCTTATCCCTTCTGACTAGGATGCCCTGTGAACACCTTCAACTTCTTATCCAGCGGGAGAGAGGGCATCTCTGGAGTCCTGCGGGGGATGAAGGCCTTGGTCTAACTCAAGAGCAGGGGGATACATTTTCCTGGATTCTGTGCCTAAGGTCCCCTATGAGGGGTCTTTACTATGTAACCCCCCCCCCCCCGCCGCTGCCCTTGGCTTTCATGGCCTCTCCCCAATTAGGAAATTGTGTACTTTTCTGTGTAAATGCCTTTCATCTTAAAAATACTTATCAATAGATAAGTCCTTCCTTTCCTTTTTAAACTGGCTTTTTTAACCAAAGCGATAGACACACAAAATTTAAAAATCAAATAACATTAAGAGGCTTTTCAGGAAAGGCAGCAGGTCCCGATCAGCTGTTCCCACCCTCCAGATTCAACCACTTTGAACTCTGGGCTGTTCCTCCTGGTGTTTCGATCCCTTCATCTAAGAAACATACTCATCCTTCCACTTTTTTCTTGACATTTTAATAAAAAAAAATGTTCAAATGTATTAAAAGGTTGGATTTACAGTGGGTATCTATGAACTCACCCTCTAATTCTACAATTAATCATTCGCTGCATGGCCCCATCACAAAACTTTCTAATTTTCCTTCCTTGTATCCATCTGTCATTCCCTCTCATCTTTTGGTACATTTCCAGGTTAAGAGGACATGAGTTCACGTCATTCCAGCCCACATGTCACTGGTTCTTTTTCCTTTTGAGGTAAAGTTACCAGCAGTGAAATGTGTAACCCTTCAGGGTACAACCCATGAGTTCAGAGCTAGTCGTGTAACTATGTAACCAAACTGCCACCCAAACCCAGAACTTTACAGCCCTCCTGTACCCTCCCTGGCAGTAAATAGTAGCAGCTGCCCACAGAAGGCAGGACCTACAGTTTTTCTTTTTTTTTTAACTCTATTATTTAACGAAATAATTTTTGACCTTGTCTCCTGACTTCCTGTTATGGCAGAAATCTTAGTTCACAGCTTTACCTTCCCCAAATGTACTTACAGCACACTTGTGAAAATTAATTCAATATTCTCTTCTTATGTGACAATAAATGAAACGTTCACTCCTAAGACAGGACTCTGTGATGGTTCTGTGTCCTTTCTTGGGCAACTTTATGCTTTTCCTCATTTTGGGGTTACTTTCTTTCCAAAATCTTCTCGTAATTTTTCTTTACGATTCAACAGAATGAGAGCACATCTGTCAATAGTATTTGTCACATGAACAAGTGGATCTATAACTTAATTCCCCCCCCCCCAGGAGACCACGCTGCAGTCCGCTGATGGTGTCCCCCAGCGGCTCCTTTTCGGAAGCATTTAGGAGCCTCTCGTTTTGGGGTCCGAAACGTCATGATCACACACCTTGGGCCTTTAGTGACTTTTCAATCTGGAAACCAAACTCGCACAGTTCTGGGAACATTTCTTCTATTATTTCTTTGATAATTATCTCCTCCATTTTCTCTGAAACTATCTGGAATTCCCAGGGGCCAAATGCTGGACCTTCTGAGCTGATCCTTGAATATTCTGATTTTCTCTCCCCTTATCTATATTCCTCTTATCCTCTCTCTTTCTATGCCACTTTTGGGGACGTTTCTTCTATTTTATCTTTCAGAACTTTTATTGAATTTTGAATTTTGCTGTCATTTTTAATAGTCAAGAGCTCTCTTTGTGCTTTGATTTTATACATGGCAACCTTCTACCTCTACCTGTGTGTCTAATCTATTAATCACTGTATTATCTTTCCTACCTCTTGCTTCTACTTCAGGTAAAATATCTGCTTTCACCTCTCTGATGATATTAATCATATATATTTTTAATATGTGTATTTATATATCAACATATACATGAATATATATTAATCATATATTGAATATATATTTATATATGTTAATCATATATGAATATATATTTATATATATTAATCATATATATGAATACGAATATGTGTGTGTCTATGTGTGTGTGTGTGTGTGTGTGTGTGTGTATTTTTTTTTTTTCTTTTTAGGGCTGTACCCATGGCATATGGAAATTCCCAGGCTAGAGGTTGAATCAGAGCTGCAACTGCCGGCCTGCACCCCAGCTCACAGCAGCGCCGGATCCTTAACCCACTGAGCTGGACCAGAGGTCAAACCCTCATCCTCATGTATGCTAGTCGGGTTCGTTGCCACTGAACCACAACAGGATATATATATATATATATATATATATATATATATACACGCACACACACATATATATATATATATATATATTTTTGTCTTTTTGCCTTATCTGGGGCTGCACCCGCGGCATATGGAGGTTCCCAGGCTAGGGGTCTAACAGGAGCTGTAGCTGCCGGCCTTCGCCACAGCCACAGCAACGCGGTATCTGAGCCCGTCAGCAACCTTCACCACAACTCATGGCAACGCCAGATCCTTAACCCACTGAGCAAGGCCAGGGGTCGAACCTGCAACCTCATGGTTCCTAGTTGGATTCGTTAACCACTGAGCCATGACGGGAACTCCCATATATATATATATTTTGAAGGTTTTTTTTTTTCCCCATGATCTCGTGTCTGTTTCTTCTGAGTTCTTTTTTTGTTATCTCGTCTTGATGGTGGAGGCTTTCCTAGAATGTCTGGTGACAGTTACCCACATTTAAGAGTGTGAATCATTTTGTAAAAACTTGTGCAGCTCTTGAATATGGGTGAGTCCTTGTTGGTGGACTTCATTGTAGGGTGAATGGACAGGGAGCTGGCTTTTTTTTTTTTTTTTGGACCTCCCCCCCAAATTCTGTTTGCTCCCATCCCCTTGGGGGCATTCGGTTTTTCTAGGGAAAAATTTTCCTGCCTCCAGTCTGGGGCCAGGATGAGGGATGGGAGTTGTGACCTCCTGGCTGTTACCCTCATGAAAGCCAGTTAGCCAAGGAGGCTGAGGATCTGCGTGTTCGGTGGGCAGAATTTAACCTGTCTTCCTGTTGTACGCCCGTGCTTTGCCCCCATCTGTCGATGTGCGTGGTGCTCTCCGGTTCAGTTTCTCCAGGGGGTGGCTTTCCCCTCACCGGCCTGCTGCCTCCTGGTTTGGGAGCAGGGGGCTGGCCTGGCTGCGCAGGCAGGTGAGGGGCCCTGGGGGTCCAGCCGGTGCCCCGGGTTAGCCCTGGACTCCATCCCGCTGGCCGCCACGTTGGATGCCCCGACTCCTCAGGCCTGCCCGGGTGCCCGGGGCCGTGACTCCGTCACGCGGACACCTCCCTCCACAGGTGGGCCCTTTGAGCTTCCTCCGCTCTGTTAAGTCAGCTGTCCCCTTCAGTTCGCTTTTATCTCTGCCCCCAGTTTGATGAGAGTTGTTGTCATCTCTTCCACTTTCTTTTTCCTGGTTGGTTTTTAGTGACCTGAATGTGACTTCAGGGTGATTTCGGGAGAGAATATGGATGAATGAAATCAATCCACTACATTTAGCCTGGAGTCTGTGTACTTAATATCTGTGCGCCCCCCCATCATTGTAAGAGCCCCATAAATACAGATTCTGCCTGTTTTGTTCAACACTTTTCCCAGCATCTAACACAATGTCTAAATCATAACTAGGTTCCTGCAAAATAGATGCTGGCTAAATTAAAAGTATGAAGGATGGAAGATGTGATATGCTCTTATTTAACAAAGTCCACTGCACTGGACGTGTGGGGAGGGGGGATCCCCAGTATTTCCTAGAAAAGAAGGGGGCTGGATTAGGTTAGGGGTTAGCAGCTGTGGTTGGGTTGGAGAGAAAAGAATCACGGGTGGGTGATCTTTTGGTTCCACTGAGTCAACTGCTCTTGCATTCCCGGGACTCCCCTACAGGGGGTGATGGCTGGGGTCCTGGGGTGCCCGGCTCTAATCCTAGCACCTACCCCACTATCCCTCCCCGCCCCCCCCAGAGGTTCATTTGCACAGCTGGAGGGAAGGGAATGTCCAGGAGGACTGGGACCAAAAC
>PVHT021183653.1:3088806-3110485 GCA_004024745.2 Catagonus wagneri | reverse complement strand
GGGGGGGGGGGTTGGAAGGTTGCGGGGCGATGGAGGGAGGTGATGGGGAAGAGGAGGGAAGAAGAGGAGACGCTGGAGAGAAGATAGGGCGGTGGGAGAGGACAGGAAGGAAGAAGGCGAGGAGCCCAGAGAAAAGGAGAGCTGGCCATTCGCGGAGGGACAAGCCTTCTGCGCAGAGCACGCTGCCTCCCGGCCGGTTAGACACGGGCTAAACCTGCTCTCCCCCGGGCCGCGGCCAGGCCGGGATGCGGGGATGCGGGGATGCGGGGATGCGGGGATGCGGGGATGCGGGGATGCGGGGATGCGGGGCGGGTTTGCGGAGCCCGGATGCGGGGCGGGGATGTGCAGCCAGGATGCGGGGCGGAGGGACGGAATTAGTGCTTCAGATTTTTCTTGCTCTCGTCGCCGTCGTGCTGGAATTTCTGGCATGTTCGTTTCCAGAGGAAACGCCAGGCATGAATATGGATGAAACTCCTCGTGAGACCGCAAGGGTACGGCTCAATTATTTGCCATATAAAGTAGCGCATGAGGGTTCTCTGCACTTGGTGGTTTCCTCGGTGCAGGGCTGTGTGCGCGCGCGCGCGGGGGTGTCGGGGGGTGGGCGCGGGAAGGGGCCCCAAGCCGGGCTAGGGGGCGCCCCGGAAAGGCACGGTGTCGTTCAGACCCTCATCGCGGCGGCTGTGGTTACAGCTGACTGCCTGGGGGTGACACACACACACACACACACACACACACACACCCCTGCAGCCTTAACGTCTGTGACTCCACGGTCTCTAACACCGATCAGCGGAGACCCAGAGGAGGTCTGCTATCAGAATTTTTGCAAAACAGCGGGCAGGAGCTGTCCCAGGCCAGTCTGGTGGCCTCTTTCCCCTGGGGCGGCTCCTTTGGGGAGAAAGCCCATGTCCTGTTTCCGGAGCGAAAGCCTGACCCAGCCACCCAGCCTCCGGAGTGTGGTGGCTCCGTCAGATGGCGGGAGGGAAAGGCTGTCTCGGACTGGCCGGGAGGGACACCAAGGCGGACCAGGGGCCTCCTGGACAGATCCCCACAGACCGAAAGCCACGGAAGCCACTGGGACAGAGCAGTGCGAGGAAATCTCACTTGGCACCAGGAAGCCTGGAGTTCAGGTCCTGAGCCGGTGATCTTGCCCTTTTGATCTCAGTTTCCTCATCTGTGAAATGGACTTACAGCACCCCTGACTTCCGAGGGCACTTGTGATGCAAAATAGTCTTGGTAAGGGTTACAACGATAATTCACTGAGTGCTCGTCTTGTGGCGGGTACTGTTCTAAGAGTGTTATTAATATGAACTCACTTAATCCTCCATTAATCCTCACTTAATACTCATTTAACCCTACGAGGTGGATCCTGTTATTAGCCTCATTTTGCAGATAAGGAAACTGAGACACAGAGGGTTTAAGCAGTTTGCAGAAGGTCACCCAGCTAAAGCTATCACGCTCACTTTAGGCTAATTAGGCTACGGGTCACTGGAACTCATCTATTAGCTCGTTTCATCCCGCGCCGTCCCTCTGGGTTGGCACATACTCTACGCAGAACTCAGCAGGAAATATTAGCCCAGGTTCTCTGCTGCCCGTGCCCACACCTCTTATCATCCTGCTATGCTGCGAAGACGCTTTTCAACTGCCAGGGGTTTAAAAATGCCAGCTCTTGTTATCCACAAATATTGGGGATTTCTGCCGAAGGGGAAGCTCACACTGGCTGAGCCGAGGCCCGGGGTGTGAAGGAAAAGGCAGGGTCGCTAGGCTGCTCTCTTTCTAAGGCCTTCTCTAGGGCAAGCCAGAGCCTTTCTGCTGGAGCCGGTCAGTCGCTCAAGGTCCTGAACAAAGAGGAGAGGCAGGGCGGATGTCACCACCGCCTGTCACCGAACAGACTCTGCTGGGGGAGCGGGGGCAGGGAGGCTCCTTAGGTCGGGGGTTCACCCCCGCGGCGGCCACACCCCAGCTTCCCACAGCGGGGAGGGGGGGCGCCGTGTGTAAGGGCTGAGCAGAAGGTGACCCGAACCTGAGGCACCTGGGGAAGCTTTTCCAGCAACTCCGGCCCCTCGAAGTGGAAGGAGAACAATCTGAACACCGCCAGGCGACTCTTTCCACTCCTGCTGGTCTAGTCAGCCTCACGCCAAGCCATCGGTCAGGCATCCGTCTGCAACATCATTTCTGAGATGCCGAGAGTTTAAGCGACTTGAATGTGGTCGCACAGACTCTCCTCATTACACCCACTGCCTCCCTTAGCTCTCAGTGGGTGTAGAGGGACGGCAACAATCCGCTATTAACCTGGAAAGCAGCTCCACGGGCCCTCCAGAGGCCTGGACCCCAGTGACCCACAGTCTCACCGAAGGGCCCATGTCACTGGGCGCTGGGCTTCCTCGCGGCGGGGCGGGGTCTGCCTGTGACCTGGGGGAACTCAAGCTTAAAGCATTTCTTCTTCTCACTCTGGGCTGTCTCCTGCCGGCGTGCCCGTCGGGGGGTGAGCCGGGCATGCCAGGTGCCTGCGTGAGGAGAGGGGGCTTGGCGCTTGGACTCTCTGGCTGTGTGTCCTGTCTAAGTACCTTAGCCTCTCTGAGTCTCCCTAATGGCGGGGTGACTAACGAGCCAGGGCCCCGGGGTGACGGAGCCCCGGGAGTGCTGTGCCTTCCGCTCAGCCCCTTGGGCTCTTCCTGGGGACATCACACAAAGCCCTGCGTTGGGCCTTGGTGAGGGCTCCTGCTGGCTATGATGCACGGACCCTCTGCCCTTCACTCTTCTGGCTCCAACAAAGCTCAGAGGTCACCTGTGTGCCCCCTCTACCCGTCCCCCACCGAGTGAGCAGTCTGAACACCAGGGGCTGTTTCCAGATGTACCTTCCCCTGGGCGGGATGAACTGCAGAGCGCCCGGCATCTGCAGTGAGGTCCCCACCTCAATTCAGCCCAGAAGAATGCTTCCAGGTTGCCATGGAAGTGGAGGCGGGGCTGGGGCTTGATGAGGGCACTTGCTCCTGCTTCTCTGTCGCTCCCTTCGGTGCCAGCCTCACCAGGAGCCTGGCAAAGCTGGGGGTGGGGCAGTGGGCACTGAAGCAGAGTCCCCCCTTCCTTCACACCCACCCACCAGTCCGTCGTTGCTGGAAAGAGCAAATGCAAATGGACCCAAAGCACAACACCCAGAACGCACCGCCACGCTTCCTAGGGGCTGACTCTAAGTTAGAGCCTGGCTCCTCCTGGGGGCTGACATTTTCCCTGGTTCAAACAACATCTGCGCCTTCCCGAGCTTGGTGAAAGGTGAGGGAGCCAGCCACTGCCACCGCAGACTCAAGTGAGGGAGAAAAACCCACCCCTGCAGGTCCCTCCCACCTGGAGGGGGTTCTGGGCCCCACGGGCACACGCGTGTCCCTGGCACGCGTGCATCTGCACAGGCGCACAGACTTATGCGTGCACCCCCTCCACCAGCCCTGACGCTTCCTAAAGTGTGCGTGCACGTGCACACACACGAATAGGCACACAGGTATCTGCAGCAACACGCAGGCGTCTGTGAACTAGAGGAGAAAGTCAGACCTCGCCCCGGCCCCGTCCCCCGTCCCCCGTCCCCCGCCACCACCGAGGGGCTGCTGAGGTTTCGAAATAAAGGCCTTCTTAGGAAGAAGGACCAACTTCCCCTCCAGGCTCCAGGCCAAGTCTGCAAATGAAATCAGGCCGGGCAGAAGGGAACTGCCGAGATGCACAAAACAATGAGAAGAAACTCTGAAGAAAAGAATAATCACACACACACATATATATATATATATATAAAAGGTGAGAGTTATTTTTCAGCTCACTGGCTTTCTGAAAAGTAATATAAAGTTGGGCAGCATCTTCTTGGAATTGACCTTTCTGAGCCGAGACCCAGGCCACACGCACTTCTCTTTCCTCTCTTTCTATTACCCAAAATTTGTATGGTTTCATCTCCTCTGATTTTCTTTCATTTGTGCGCCTGTGCAAACCCCCTGTGTCAGGGGCTTGCCCCTCACCCGAGCCGGGCCGTGCTGGGGGCCGCTCCTCCCCGGCTCCCCGCGGGGCTGAGAATTGAGAGGCTCCCCCGCAGCTCTCCCCAGTCTAGGCCCTGCCACCGTCCCCCGCTGCTGGCCCGGAAGGGCCGCAGCCCTCCTCCTTCCCCGCTCTGCACCTGGCCAGCCTTCTTTGTTCCCAAGGGGATTCTCCTGCACGCTGTTCCCTCGACCAGAGCTGGAAGGGAGAGGCCGGAGGAAGCGAGGCGCCCGGGGCCCTGGAGCCCAGAGCCAGGCCCAGGCGCTGCTGCCGAGAGGAGCAGACCAGACACTGAGGGAATGGTGCAAAGAGCAGATGGAGCGATGGAGAGTTCTGCCTCCTTAGGGCGTGGGGGGAAAGGGTTCCTTTCTATGGAAAAACGTTCAGGAAAAAGGTTTGGGAAGCGAGGACTCAGAACCCTCCTCTCAAGAATGCGGCTCCCTGTAGTTCCAGGCGCTTCCCCGGCGGAAGCGAGGCTGGGGGGCCTCCCTGATGACGGTGCCCTGCCTCTCGGCTTCTGTCACCTCCCACTCTCAGACACACACACTTTTGTACATGCACACACACACACAGACACCTGCGCATGCGTGAACCCTGCAAACACCGGCACCCAGCCCTGGAACACACGTGTGTGTCAGATACACGCGCACATGCCTCGGGCACACTCCCACAGATACACACGCACACGCACTACGCACAGCCCAGGGGTGCGGTGTGTGTGCGGTCGTCTCAAACACGTCCACACAGACACACCCGTACTCAGCCCTCAAACACGCACGTGCGCACCTTGCAAAGACAAACTCGGGAGTTCCCGCTGTGCCTCCGCGGTAACGACCCTGACTAGTCCCCGTGAGCATGTGGGTTCGATCCCTTGCCTCGCTTGGTTGGTTACAAGATCCGGCGTTACCGTGAGCTGTGGTGTAGGTCGCAGTTGTGGCTCAGATCTGGCATTGCTGTGGCTGTGGTGTAGGCCGGCGGCTACAGCTCCGATTAGACCCCTAGCCTGGGAACCTCCATATGCCTCCAGTACCGCCTCCGGTACTGACCTAAAAAGCAAAAAAAAAAAAAAAAAAAAAAGGTGAAGACACACAAACTCACGTGTGCACAGCCCTCAAAACAGACTTGCACGGGTATACACACCTGTCCCTCTCACACACACGCACACGCACACAGATGCACCGGTGGCTGTCCCAGCGACTCGTGTCACTCTCAGCTTCTACTTCCTGCCCTAAAAGAGGCGGGGGACTTGCTGTTCTGATTCCCTGTTGACTTTTGCGATGAACACAGCACACAGCGCTGACAGCACCTTGTGGCTTCTTTGCTACAAATGCTAATGAAGGGGCCCTGGCTCGCCCAGCCCGCGGATGCCACGGCTTCAGCAGAAGGAGCCTGGCGCCTGCCCTGGATCCACCCAGCAGAGATAAGAACGCTCTGTACGGCTGTGTTTGGGGTGGGGAAGTGAGGACGCGGAGGCGTAGGTAAAGTAATCGAATCTTTTCTCCAGGGGAGATTAGGATGGAGAACTCGTGGAGCTAGGCCCGCTGCCGCAGCAAACAGCCCCCGAGTCAGCGCAAGTTACTCAGATGCACCTCTCGTCAGTGGGAGCTGGCAGGGTCCCTCTCCTCGAGGAAGTATTTCTGGGACCCAGCCTTCTGTCCTGCGTCTCTGCTGTCCTCGAGGCATTTGGAACACCGTGATTTGGCAAGTGGTTGGGAAAAGCCAGTAAGGGTTCACGTGGAATGCCAGGCCTGGCGGTAGCACGCAGCGCGCATCCCCTGCGCTTCCATTCCGGGGGCTAGAACACGGTCCCCCGGCTTCGTCTAATGGCAGGAAGGCTGGGGAGTGTGGTACAGCTGGGGGTGTGGGAGGAGGAGAAGGATGCGGACACCGAGGAGCCCTGCCAGCCTCGCCGGCTAGTCCGCCCAGGACCGCAGGGCTGATGGAGGTGGAATCAGTCCTTAGACCTGGGTCTTCTGACTCCAGAAATGCACTCGCTCCTTCCAGTCCTTTACTCTGAAGTGTGAAGCTTTGCCAGCGGAGCACTGTTCCGTGGTCTCTGTTCCAGGTCTAGAAGTTCTTATGCTTGTGAGAATATGATGACAACGACGATACTGTCTTCCTGCGTGTTACGCACGCTGTGTGACTTAGCTCTCGTCACCGCCCCGTAGGGTATGCAGTTTGACGTGACCTTCTAAGCGAGCACCCTGCAGCTCAGGGAGATTACGCAGTTTCTCCGAGGTCGCGGGAGAGTGAGAAATGTGAGTCCCAGGCTTTCGGGCCCCGGTCTCCCGTCTTCCTCCCGTGCTGCTGTGGCTCCACGAGACATGAGCTGGGAAGCGGGGTGGGTGGGAAGTCGCCTCCTTTCTCCTGCAGGGCAGATGCCCCGAGCGGGCTTAAGTAGGTGGCAAACGGTGTCAGGAGTGGGCAGAGCTCTCGCTGCCTTTCTGCTCTGGGAGGCGTCTGGAGAAACGTAGCTTCGTTTAGCCTAGTTTAGTTGCTAAGTGTGTGCTGGGGGATATCAGCCACCCTGGGAACTGTGTTCTGGTTCCATGATCTTAAGCAAAGTGTCTTGGCTTAGGAGTCAAAGGGCTTTCCCCTGGAAACCCATCCGCGGTTAACCGTGTGACCTTGGACTCAGTACCACCACCATTCCTCCCTTGCAAATCAGAGTTTGTAGCCACCACCCTCACTGCAGACCATACTAGGATATCAGAGTCTTCTAGTGGGTTCCCCAACACTGCAACGTTTTCTTCAAATCCTTCCTGCACATTCTGACAGAGTAATTTTCTTAATCACACACGCGTATTTCATCATGTCTTTTTTCCACTCAACACTTTTCATGACTGCCACAGAGTCCAGGCTTCTCTTTTTATTATTTTATTTTATTTTTTGTCTTTTTAGGCCCGCACCCAAGGCATAGGGAGACTCCCAGCTAGAGGTCGAATGGGAGCTGAGTCTGCTGGCCTACGCCACAGCCACAGCAACGTGGGATCCGAACCGCATTTGCCACCTACACCACAGCTCGAGGCAAAGCCGGATCCTCAGCCCACTGAGCAAGGCCAGGGATGAAACCTGCGTCCTCATGGATGCCGGTTATTTTTCGTTTCACTGAGCCGTGACGGGAACTCCAAATCCAGGCTTCTTAATCATTCCTTGTGTGTCTGTAGACCCTGCCCCTCGATCACCGCTCCAGAGGGCACACACTTGACCTCCCTAAACACCTCAGACCCTCCTGTCCCCTGCCCCGAATCTCCCTCACCGGTGGCTCTCATTGCCAGCCTACCTGTAGCCTCTTGTACTCCACCTCCATGAATCACCCGTATAATCTCACCCTTACAGACTCGGATTCGTGCCCTCGGGCAGAGCTTCAAGGGGCGGTGTCCCTGTGTCTTGTCTTCTAAGGATCTTTCTTATCTGCTTCATCAGACCGTGGACTTCCTCAGGGTGAGGGCTAGTCTTGTACAATTTGTCCCCTTGGATACAATGGCCCTTGGACCATAGTTCATGCGTGAAAAAAATAATCAAAAGAGAGCAAAGGCTTTCAGGGACATGCAAATGAAAGGCTTAGCCCAGGAGCCATCCTTAAAGTGGTCTGGACAGTTTTGCCTGCCCCGTGGACCCTGGACGTGGGCAGCTCCTGCATCTTGGCGGGCTGGTAACCTCCTTGGGTTTATCCGTGGGACTCTATGGAAAGGGCCTCAAGTCGGAGACTCAGGGGCTCTGCGTTGTGTTTCTTTGCCCACCCGTTCAGGGAGGGACAGGGCCAGTCCTCTAACAGGCCGACCCGTCAGGAAGAAGCCAGCCGGGGTGTGCATTTGAGGAGAATCTCCAATTGAGCTCTCTTGGCTCTCTGCCCACACCCAGCCCTTCCACACCAGGCCGAACTGTAGGCTGAAGCCAGTGGAGAAAGTAATAGATTGGAAGCAGGATGCTCAGGTTAAGTGGGCCGCTTTGTGGAGCTCATCCATAATCTTGCCGGAGCCCAGAGAACAATACGTTAATTAGAGCCAAAGGCAACGCTCCCACCAGCCATCCATCCTGCCGTGTCTGCAGGGCCATCCCCACGGACTCGCCAGCCCACTCCCTTCTGTGAAGGAGATTTATTCATTATCAATGTTTGTCTGCGAGAGGGACCTGGTGGGGAGGGAATGAGATTCCAAGGGGGATGGGATAGGAAAGAGGCAGAGCCAGACCTGCTGTCAGCTAACGAAGGGGTGTGCCTGGGGCTGGAGGCGGGGTGTTCCCCGTTAAAAGGATGAAGCACGGCTCCCTGTCGGGCCGGGCAAGAGGTGGGCCGAGCGGAGCGAGAGGAAATCCAGTAAATGTGCCCGGCAAGGGGTCCTCGTGGGATGTTTGGCTTCGGACCCCGCTCTCTTTACACTATAAATGATGATGGCAAGAAGATAAGGATCGGAGGGAGCCCATTTATCTAATGTCTGCACCGGGGCTTGCACTTAAAAAAGCACCCAAAAATTGCTTGTTGAGTGAATACATGAATGACTTCCGTGGCAGCCAGCAGGATATAGCACAAGGAACTCACTGCCCGTGAGCAAAGAAAAATTGGAGCCAGAAAGATGGAGACAGGGTTCTGGGATTTTTACCCAGGAGTTCCTTGAAAGAAAGGGAGACATGTTTCATTTCCCCCTGACTCCCACTATCCGTGCGTCACTTTGGATTTAGGAGCAAAGGCGAGAAGACCAGCTTTCCCCGAGACAGTGTGGCAGCCTGCGGAGGTGAGGAGTGAGGAGGTGAGGCAGGCCAGAGACCGCACAGGACCAGCTGGGCGGTGGCCCGCTGCCCAAAGCTCCAGAGGGAACGGGGTGGGCTGGGGGGTCGAGCAGAGGGGAGCAAATTCACTGCTTCTTAGACTCGTCTCACAAGAGGAGCGTGAAAAATTAGTGTCCCTCGCCGTGGCTCCCGCTGTCCAGATGGGGACAGGCCAAGTAGGGGCTGACTCGCCCGGAAGCCCACCCCTGCTGTATATGCCAGGGTCGCGCTCTTCAAGGAGCGACCCCTGGGCTAGCAGCGTCCCATCACCAGGGCCTCGTTAGACATGCAGAATCTTGGAGTTCCCGTCGTGGCTCAGTGGTTAATGAATCTGACTAGGAACCATGAGACTGCGGGTTCGATCCCTGGCCTTGCTCAGTGGGCTAAGGATCCAGCGTTGCTGTGAGCTGTGGTGTAGGTTGCAGATGAGGCTCAGATCCCACGTTGCTGTGGCTGTGGCCTAGGCCGGAGGCTACAGCTCCGATTTGACCCCTAGCCTGGGAAACTCCATATGCCGTGAATGCGGCCCTAAAAAAAGAAAGAAAGAAAGAAAGAAAGAAATGCAGAGTCTCAGGCGGCACCCCAGAATTTCTGAATCCAAATATGCATTTTAACAAGACCCCTGGGTTTTCTCTGCACACCAGAGTTCAAGACACAAGTCAGCTGGATCAAGTGTCTCGTTCTTAGGAGGACAACATGGTGTTTTCAGGGAGAGTTTGGCGATTGGAAGTTCTCATGCTGACTCTCCATCGAATCGCTGGGGGACTTGAGGAGAATCACTTAGTCCCTCTGGGCCTTGGTTTACTCTTTTTTTTTTTTTTTTAGAAAATTGAAATACAGTTGATTTACAATGTGTTAGTTTCAGCTGTACAGCAAATGATTCATATATATGTATATATATACACACACACATATGTATGTGTATATATATTCTTTTTCAAATTCTTTTCCATTATAGGTTATTACAAAATATTGAATATAGTTGCCCGTGCTATAAGTAGGTCCTTCTTGTTTATCTACTTTAAGTAGTTTATTCATTTTATTTATTTGTTTATTTTTTTGGTCTTTTTGCCTTTTTTTTTTTATGTAGAGCCGCACCCACGGCATATGGAGGTTCCCAGGCTAGGGGTCTAACAGGAGCTGTAGCTGCCGGCCTACGCCACAGCCACAGCCACAGCAACGTGGGATCCAAGCCGCGTCTGAAACCTACACCACAGCTCACGGCAACGCCGGATCCTTAACCCACTGAGCAAGGCCAGGGATCGAACCCGCAACCTCATGGTTCCTAGTCGGATTCGTTAACCACTGAGCCACGAAGGGAACTCCAGTAGTTTATTCATTTTAATAGCAGAGGATTGAACCAGACTCTTAAACTTTAGCTAATCATTAAAAAAAAGCTGATTCTTGGATGCTACCCTGAGTGTCTGTACAGGGCCTGAGAATGTACATTTCTTAGAGGTTCCCGGACCACGGCTTCACTGCTGGTCTGCGAAGCCCACTCTGAGAACTGCTTGACTGGATGATTCCTCAGGTTCCTTCTATTTATTTTATTTTATTTTTTAATTAATTAATTAATTAATTGCATTTTAGGGCCATACCTGCAGCAGGTGGAGGTTCCCAGGCCGGGGATCTAATTGGAACTACAGATGCCGGCCTGCCCCACAGCCGCAGCAACGCCAGATCCAAGCTGTGTCTGTGACCTACACCACAGCTCATGGCGACACTGGATCCTTAACCCACTGAGTGGGGCCAGGGATCAAACCCACAACCTCATGGTTCCTAGTCAGATTAGTTTCTGCTGCGCCATGACGGGAACTCCTATTTATTTTATTTTTTGGCTGCGCCCCCGCCCCCCCCGGCGGCATAAGGAGTTCCTGCGCCAGGGATCGGCTCTGAACCTCAGTTGCTACCTATGCTGCTGCTGCAGCAATGTTGGATCCTTAACCCACTGTGCCAGGCTGGGGATTGAACCCGCAATCCAGGGCTCCAGAGATTCCAGCCATCCTGCTGTGCCACAGCGGGAACTTCCGAGGCTCCTTCTGATTCAGGTATCCCCAGCGATTTCCGCCCCGGTTTGGTAGGCTTCCTCTACCCCAGGGCCACCGACCTGTCCCCTGCTGTTTCCAGCCTCCCCTTTCGCTCCAGGTAGTTAATGTCATTTTCCCAGCACACCCGGGACCAATGAGCTAAGTCTTCGAAAACGCACGGAAGGCAGTGCAGGCAAAGTATTATCCACAAGATTCAAGAAGAGTCCTACAAAACACCGCAATAAAACCTGGAAATAACTATCCATTTCCTACAACAAAATGTCTCATTTCCGAGTCCATAAACGCTCCCCTCCAGATCCCCAGACCCATCTGTTTGTAAGCATGTATAATTATTAGCACCGTGAAGTCACTTTCTCTACCTAATGTAATTATCGGGAGCCAGAAGAGTAGCAGGTAGGGGAGGGGAGGCGGGGGCGGCCCGCTCGCCGCACACTCAGACTCTTTCTTTGAAGAGAGAGAAGCAGTCACACGGGAAGATAACGATTCTTTATGATGATATTACACTTCCTGTGGAGGCTCTGGGGACAGCTTTGCAAATAAGGCTGAGCCGGCTCATCTCAAAGTAAAGAGTGGTTTCCGGTCTGGGGACTTAGGTCCTACTGGGACCCAGGAACGAGGATCACCTTGCGTCCTCTGCCACCGTCTTCAGATTCTCCGGAGGCCCCGAGGACGTGACCTGCCATCCAGGGACGTCCCCTAAGCCAGTTCTTTTCTTTCCTTCCTTTTGTACTTTCTACGGAGGGAAAAATGTTTGCCTAGCTACCCTGAGATTCTGGCCCCTGGTGGTACAGAGTGCGTTCAAAACCCTTTCATGTCCTGTCGCCGTGGTTTGAAGGTGTTTCTTAGTCGCCTGTGAAGTGAAGAGTGAGTGAGCGAGTAAATGTTTGAAGTCATGGAACAGATAACGTACAGATTATGACTGGACCCAATAATACAGGAGAAGGAAGACAGAGTCCATCCCACCCCGCCCCCTTTTTTTTCTTTGTCTTTTTAGTGCCACACTCGTGACATATAGAGGTTTCCAGGCTGGGGTCGAATCAGAGCTGCAGCTGCCGGCCTACGCCACAGCCACAGCAACGCCAGACCCGAGCCTCGTCTGCACCCTACACCTCAGCTCAGGGCAGTGCTGGATCGTTAAATCACTGAGGGAGGCCAGGGTTTGAACTCAAATCCTCATGGATGCTAGTCAGGCTCATTACCAGTGAGCCACAACAGGAACTCCCTCCTTCCCTCCTTTTTTTTTTTCTTTTTCGTTTTAGGGCCGCACTTGCAGCACATGGAAGTTCCCAGGCTAGGGGCTGAATTGGAGCTGCAGCTTCAGGCCTACACCACAGCCACAGCAACGCCAGATCGGAGCCACATCTGCGACCTACACCACAGCTCGCAGCAACACTGGATCCTTAACCCACTGAGTGAAGCCAAGGATCCAGTCCATATTCTCATGGACATCATGTTGGGTTCTTAACCCACTGAGCCAAGTAGGAACTCCAGTCCTTCCCTTTTTATGTATCTCTTTTTTTTTTTTTTTTGTCTTTTTGCCTTATCTGGGGCCGCACCTGCGGCGTATGGAGGTTCCCAGGCTAGGGGTCTAACAGGAGCTGTAGCTGCCGGCCTACACCACAGCCACAGCAACGTGGGATCCGAGCCGCGTCTGCCACCTACACCACAGCTCACGGCAACGCCGGATCCTTAACCCACTGAGTGAGGTCAGGAATTGAACCCTCAACCTCATGGCTCCTAGTCAGATTCGTTAACCACTGAGCCACAACAGGAACACCTATATCTCACTTCTGATAAGGACTAAAGAGGGATTCCTGCCAGGCTGATTTTGATTTACCTTGTTATGAACAAAACAGCATTCTGATAATGAGAGTTGTCCTGGTGGAAGGGCCCTCTTTACCCGGGGCGAGTTCTCCATCACTGGGGATTTTCAAACAGAGCCTGGGAGCCTTTCCCTCCGAGTCTTGTCTAGGAGACTGATGATGTATTAGCTACGAAAGAGGGGTGGGGACAGTGAGAATATTTATTGAGCATTTACTATATGCCTGACTCCTTATTTATATCAGCTCATTTAACCCACTCACCAAACCCATAGGTAGAGGCTCTTACCTCTATTTTAAAAGTGCAGAAAGCAGAGTTCCCATTGTGGCCCAGTGGTAACAAACCCAACTAGGATCCATGAGGACACAGGTTCGATCCCTGGCCTCTCTCAGTGGATTAAGGATCCAGCGTAGTTGTGAGCTGTGGTGTGGGTCACAGACGTGGCTCGGATCCCGCATGACTGTGGCTGTGGTGTAGTCTGGCAGCGGTAGCTCCAATTGGACCCCAGCCCAGGAACTTCCATATGCCACAGGTGTGGCCCTAAAAAGCACAAAATAAATAAAATAAAAAAAAAAAAGACAAAGCAAGCTCAGAGATTCAGGGAGCTAGTCCTTGCCTCCCAGCTAGTAAGAGGTGAAGCTCAGATCCAAACCAGCTCCGTCTGCTCCAAGTTCATCTGCTTTCTGCAGCGACCTGGAAGTACCGTGCTAAGGAACTGAACTTGACATGCCTGACTCGGAAAACACAGGCTTCTGCCGCTGCTGGCTGAGAGGCGGGTCTATCTACTGGTCTGTCTTTGAGAATTCAAAGCTCTCTTGAGAGGGCCTCTGGTGGGAAGTGATTTTTTCAAGGCAGTTCTCTTTGGGTTCGAATTTTGTTTGTCAAGCTGTCCTCACACCTTCTCATCGGCAGATTTGCTTGTCGGCCGGGAGCACAAATGCACGTGGCCCTTTCGGGGTTTTCATTCTGTGGTCTGGGAATCGGTACCCGCTGTGGCCCTTCACTGTCCTCCTCACCCTGGGGACAGGCTCCGGCCTCCTGCTCCCGCACCGGCTGGCCACGTTCAGGGCCGCCTGGAGAGCTGCTCTGCCCGGCAGGCCGGATGGCCGGGGATCCAGGTCGCCGCGTTGTTGCAAATTTCTAACGATGGGAGAATCGCCCAGGGGCCGGTGGTGAGGTCTGGACAGGGCTGAAAAGTTGGGCGGACAGGACAGGCCTTCTGCCGCCTCTCTGCAGCCATTCGAGGCAGCCCCGTGTGTGACTCACTCCTGTCTCTGTCCCCTGTTCTCATGCCAGCCTTGTCTGGACGCCACCAGACTCCCCGTGCCCCACGTCTCATCTCCTGCCGTGTGCCGGCGGAGCGGGGCCGAAAGGGGCCGGGGACAACGTGTGCACCGGCGCCAAAGCCAGCGCCTCTCGGCTCTGAAGCCGGCCCCCCTCGCCGCCGCCTGCCCTGGCCTCCGGGTCCTTCCAACCCAGCTGACGCAGGCCGGCGGGGGCCCAGCTAGCGGGGGGCAGCCGGGCCTCCGGGGGGCATCTGCTCCGGCTGATAAGTGCCCTCCCTGCCTTCTCCCTGCCTTCGGTGGGCCGGAGGTGCCCTCGCCCACGAGCTGCGGGGTTAACGCGGGGAACCGGGCCCTGGCGGCCTCGGCCCTCTCCCCGGCACCGCGCTGCGCTGTCCCCACCGCGCTCTGAGTGGCGCTCTTGCCTGCTGGAAACGCAATTCCTTCCTGCAAAGCAAAGCAGGGTCCTGTGAGGTGCCCCCCAATACAGCGGGACGTTGGAACTCCGGGGGCCCCGAACACAGCCGGCAGGAAAGAGGGACCCGGGACCGCAGCGTGGATTCCCGCTCCGGGCTGAGGGGAGGCTCGGCGCAGAGGGCCGCCTGGCCCTTCCGGCCTCAGACCTGTGGACGCCTGTCCAGCCCGTGTCTCAGACGGCTGGGGCTGTGGTGACGAAGTGCCGCAGACGGTGGCTTAAACAAGGGCGACGCACTGGTCCATGGTTCTGGAGGCTGGAGGTGCAGGACTAGGGTCTGGGGTCCTCTGAGGCCGTGAGGGAAGCCCTGCTCCAGGCCTCTCCTCTCTGCCTGGCCTGCGCATGGCCGCCTTCTCTCTCTCTCTCTCTCTCATTTTTTTTTTTTTTTTTTTTTTTTTGCTTTTTAGGGCCACACCCACGGCACATGGAAGTTCCCTGGGCTAAGGATGGACTTGGAGCTGCAGCTGCCAGCCTCCACCACAGCCACAGCAACACCAGATCCGAGCCGCATCTGCAACCCACACCACAGCTCATGACTACGCTGGATCCTTAACCCACTGAGAGAGGCCAGGGATCGAACCCACATCCTCACGGATCCTAGTTGGTTCTTCACCCACTGAGCCACAGTGGAAACTCCTCCTGGGTCGCTTTGTACCGCCTTCGCCGAGTGCCTCTGTGTCCAAATTTCCCTCTGTATAAGGACGCTGCTTGTACCGGTCAGTTCAGGCTGCCATACCGCAGACTGTATGACTCCTTCAACAGAAATTTATTCTCTCACAGTTCTGGAGGCGGGAAGTTTCCGAGACCTAGAGCTGCTGGGTTTGGTTTCTGATGAGAGCCCTTCCGCGGGGCGGCAGATGGCCTCCCGGCTGCGCGCTCACGTGACGGAGGGACAGGGCCCTGGGTGTGCCCCTCGTCCTCTAAGGACACCGACCCTTGCCCGCCTTTATGACCTCACTTCGCCCAAGTTACCTCCTCACAGGCCTGGCCTCCAGACACACTGCCGTTGGAGGCTGGAGCTCAGACACGTGAATTCTGAGGGGACACGATTCTGTCCCCAGGCATCTCAGATTAGGGCCCAGTCTCTTAACCTAACTTGAATTTGATGACTCTACTGGCAAATCCGGACGTGTTCTGAGGTGCTGAGGGGAGGGGGCAGGACCTCAGCATATGACTTGGCGGGACGGAGTCGCCTCTGACACTCGGACTCCGCTCAGTGCACGCTGCCGCTCTGAAACTGGTTCCAGCCATTCCAGAAAAGACTAATGGCTCCTCAAGAAAGTTCCCCCCCAAAAAGGGAGTTCTTGTAGAGGTTCAGCGGATTATGAACCCGACTACCATCTGTGAGGACAGGGGTTTGATCCCTGGCCTCGCTAAGTGGGTTGAGGATCCAGCATTGCTGTGAGCTGTGGTGTAGGTCACAGACACGGCTGGGATCTGGTGTTGCTGTAGCCGTGGTGCAGGCTGGCGGCTGCAGCTCCAACTGGACCCCTAGCCTGGGAACCTCCATATGCTGTGGGTGTGGCCCTAAAAAGACAAAAAGACAAAAAAAAAATAAAGAAAAAGTTTCCCTTCCTTTTCAGAGTCTGCCCAGTTGTCTGGGGCGGGGAGCGGTGAGTGTAACGCCCCCATCAGCCCCTTCACTGAGGCTAGGCACACAGGGCACCCCAGGCGCCCGGTCACCAGCTCGGCTCACAGCTGCTGGTGCCATGCGTCAGCTCACCGCTGTCCCTCTGGCTGCCTCCTCTCCTGGTCAGCAGGCAGGGAGGAACCACGGCATCCGGGTGGCCGTTTCAGGTCTCCTTGGCGACATCTGGGCACAGCCAGCAGGGTGCAAAAGGGAGCGCATTTGAAGAGGATTTGCGGGCCGGGTGTGTGGGGAGGTCAGAGAAGTGGAGGAGGCAGAGAAGACACAGAAGAGAGATGAGTGGGAATTAAGTTCTCCTTGTTCCCAGCTCACTGCCACAGACGCGGAGAGAACATTTTCCCCACACTTTCTCCTCATAATAGGATTATCCCCAACACGTGTCAAGTGAGAGAGATGCTGTTTTCTTTAAAATCTGTATTTAAAGTACACAAAGATCAGAATTTTCCTCTCCAGATGAGTAGCCCTTACGGCTTTATCATTCTCGCATGTCTTCCTTTGGGGGCGAGAAGGCAGACCTTGGCTGTTCTCAGGCGGCCCCCAGGCCAGGCTGGGGTTCTGCGATCTGGGGGCCCGGGCCAAGCTGATGGGGCCCCTCTCCATCCCCTGCGGGTGACCACGCACTCAGCTCCCACACCCGCTGAGCCCAGGTCTCTCCAGGGCCACTTCCTGCACTTCCCGCCCCTCTCAGCTTCCTGGCGAAGGGAGAACCCAGGCTTGGGAGTCAGAAGAACTCACTTTACTCTCCGTGTGGTCTGAGTGCATCAGGGGTGCTGGGGGCTCAAAAGAAAACCTCAGGGGGCGGTAGACTTCCCATGGTTCCTTTCACTCCAGTGGCACCTGCCCCGGCCAGTGTCTGGGGAGAAGGGTGCCTGCGTGATGTGCTCCCTGCCGCTGCCTTAATGTCACGGCCTCTGAGACAGAGAAGGTCTTCGGAAAGTGTCGAACTCGCCTCGCTACTGAGTACTTGGATGCTGTAGGGCTCCGCTCTTAAAATCCAGGGCCCGCCCCACTCTGTGTCTGGACAGCTCAGAGTATTAGAACATCTGCTCTAGCGCTGAGTGGGATTCTTCCTATAATGGTCATATATATAGGACCACACACACACATATATATACATATATACATATACATATATATACACATATATATGTATAGATATATATATCTATATATATCTTTATATATATATATAGAATGTGTATTCTATATATATGTGTATGTGTGTGTGTGTGTGTGTGTGTATATATATATATATATGGATCTCCATAGATTTATATATGTTCATAAATATTTCCATATATGTGTATGTATATTTCCACATTCATATTCCATATGTCTGTATGGCAGGAGAAATTCTCTGTGACGCATGGAGTGTCAGCCTTTTTCTACTCGGACCTTCAACTGATTGGATGAGGCCCACCCACGAGGGGGACAACAGTCTGTTTTACTCAGTCTACTGGTTCGAATGTTAGTATCCTCCAGAAACACTCTCAGAAAAACACTCTGGAAAGAAAGAAAGTTGGAAGGAAGGAAGAGGGAAGTAGAGAAAGAAAGAAAGAAACTCAGAATATTCGCCCACATGTCCTGGGTCCACATGGCCCAGTCAAGCTGATACATAACATTAATTATCACACATGCTTTCTATCATTCCCCGTTAGCCTGGTCTCACAGGGAAGGGGTCCGGCGCCCCACTGAAGATGCCTCCCATCTCCGCAGTCAAGCCGCCAGCCCCGTTGCCTCGGCTGGGCCAGAAGGAGCATCTGCCATGCCCGTGCCCCCCCTCCCCGGCACACCCAGCTGTGGTGCCGGGCTGGAAATGTCAGGGCTTCTCCGGCTGGAGAGGGTGAAGCTGGCTGCCCTTGTGCTTGATTCCATCTTAGAGACAGCAGCTGGCTCCCAGGAGAAGGAAGCCCACCGCCCGCCTCTCCGCCTCCTCCTTCTCTGCTCCTGGCTGAATCGCAGGCAGTGGGGACTGGGGCTAATAGGAACCACATCCTGGGACTGATCTTTGCAGAAAGGAAAAAGAAAGCTCATTTCCATTTCTGGAGGCCTCGGGGAGGGAGGAGATGGGGACTACTACTTAAATGCCAAAGGTTCCACATGCCCCAAATCCGTGAAGCTGCACGGGAACTCAGCACAGGCAAATCTCCTCTCTTTTAACCGCAGGGAAAGTGATGCCCGAGGACTTGACGTCACCAGCTCGGAGTCATATAGCTGCCAAGTGCAGAGGCCAGGATTTGAAGCCAGCCTGGGTGCGCTTCAAAACCCCCTCTTCCTGCTACGTCTTGGGATGTTACATGCCCGTACAGGCCTCGTAGACTGTGTCACCTAAGGGTCGAGGGGCAATGCTCAGGTTTAACAGAATTCTCACAACAGCAGTGCAGTTGTGTCCGGGTGCCCAGGCAGCTCAGCGCTCAGCCTGCAAGGGGAGTCCCCGCAAGTGTGACACTGCACAGGGGACGGTCAGCAGGAGGCTGGAAGAGAGGACCACTGAGGGCCACCTTCCCCAGTTCTGGGATCCTGTCGGCTGACAAGGAGGATCCCCAGAGCAGGCAAGCCTGGAGGCGCTTTCATTTCAGTGACAGGTGGACGAACAAGTGGCCGGCTGCCCTGGAGTGCCTCAGGGTCCACAGTCCCTCCCCTCGTTGAAAGCGGGTCCCCACTGGAGGAAGGAGGCGTGGGCGGGGGGCTTTGCAAAGGGCAGAGCAGAAGCAGAGCCCGGTTTCCTGTTTGTCTGGGACACTGCCCGCCCGTGATCCGTGTTCTGCAGGGACTCAGGAGCGGAAAACAAATAAGGGATTTTCAGATGGTCTTTGCGTGCTTCTCCTTTGTTTTTCCTTCGAGGGAGAGGCGGCCGCCCCGGGTCCTCTAAATCTTGGCCCGGAGGAGTCAGGCATGGGAAGCTGGAGAGGGGACGGCTTATGTGAGATGAGAAGCTGAAGCCACGTTAAGCTGAGCGGGGGAGCAGCTGATCCGCGCCCTGCTCGGGGAAGGCCCAGCTTCTCCGCAGAGGACGTGCACTGACCTTTCTGGATCCTCTTGTTTCTCTTACAATGGACTGGAGCAGGAACTGTCATTAATCTGGAGAATCTTGGGGCCGGGGGGGTGGGGGTGGGGGCTGAAGTTAAACCCAGACCCTCCTTCACTGCCTGCGGAGGCCAGGACCTCCCTAAGCTTCCAGGGCAGCTGTTTTGTCTCTGCACAGCTCCCACCTAGGAAATCTGTCTCCTGGTAGCTTCCATTCGTCACTGTGGGGTCCCCCCTTTGCTGGCACCGCCGTGCATATGCGTGTCCGCTGACCCCGCAGGCGCCTTGTGCCTGGAGAGCCGTGGCACTCCCGCGGTTGCGTGGCCTGTGCTCTGAGATGACTTCTCCGAGGGCCGTTTCCTCTCGGCTGGACTGTAAGCTGCCTTCCGTAGGGACATCTCCCCTCCTTCCCGTCCATGTATTCCCAGAGGGCTAAGCGTATGGCGAGTGTTTAATCACTGCGTGGAGGAGAGAAGGACGGAAGAAGGAAGAGAGGCAGAGAGAGAAGGAAGGAGGAAAGAGCTGCCCCATCTGTTTTGCGTGCTGGACAATGGGTGTGTGCCTGGATGACAATCGATTGTCACTTCCCCTGTCACAATTGGTGGCTCCTGTCTGGGGGGTACCCCTGTGTGGGGAACAGCTCCAGGCTCTGGCCTCGACACCCGGGCTCCAGTTCTAGTCTTTGTATTTCCCAGCCAGGCCCCCCAAGGCAAGTTACTCCTCTGAGCCCCCGTTTCCTCTCTGCAAAGGGGGAATAATCATCACTTACCTCATCCCGGGCTGCTGTGAGCCTCGCCTCGGATCCAGGACCTCATGCGCTCCGTAAACTGGCTTTCTTTAGGCACAAGGGGCAAAGCTCATGGGGAATCTGGATTCTGACATTAACAATGCCATTGTTTGTTGATTAATTTCTCCTGAGTGCTGACCACCAGGAAGTTCCTTTACATATCTTGATATCTAGCGTATGAAGTGGGTTAGTTTATCAGGGGGTCAGAAAACCTAAGAGACTGGAAAAACTAGGATTCGAATCCAGATCCTTAATGGCCTTCAAGCCCAAATACTCCTTCTACTGCCTCAGGCTGCTCCCCTTTGAAGGCAAATGAGGGCCAATACGAAGGGGCAATCGATGGGATGGTGACGGAGATGCTGGACTCAGAGGGTTTAGAAGGGACTTGAAATCTTGTGACTTTACAATAGGGCAACGCCAGTACTCGTGGCTCATTCTTTTCCCGGATGGTTTTGAGAAATCTTTTCTTCCCCCTAAGGGTCTCACGCTAGCCAGGCGTGACTTCCTTTCCAAAGAACCATGGATGACTGCTTAAAAGATGTGGCTTTTCCAGGGGCACTCAGTGGGAGTGTGTGTGATGGGGGGGGCATCTAAAAGTCAGGCGGAACGTGGCAAAGCCGATGTGGCTTTGAGGTGTAACCCATGGATCATTCGGCAAATTTTATTGAGCATTTACGTGTGCCAGGAGCTCTGCTAAACCCGGCGGGGCTGAAGAAACCTCACGCTCAGATCTCCAGGAGCTTCCAGATTGGTGAGAAAGACAGGGTTCAAGGCAGATGGAGGCTCCTTCTGCTGAAGGCTGGGCTGGGAGGGGGGTGGAGGAGGCAGCGGGGTTGGGGGAGAGGCTCTATCCAGGGGCCAGTGGTGGGGGGCTGACACACCTGATCCCTCTCTGGAGTTCTCTCCCCCAGCAGCCCCCCAGGGCCTGGCTCTCAGTTTAAGTCAAATAACTTCAGCCCCCGGTTGCCTCCTGCCTGCCACGTTCCAACTCAATCATTCTTTGAAATTTGGAGCTGTAGCTAAAACGCCTTTGCCCTGTAACAGGATTTTCACAGGCTCCACAGCGGCCGTAACGCGTCTCATCACCTGCTGTTGTAATCGGCCCCACTAAGCCCGCGGCTCTAGGCGGAAAGCTTAACTCGCCTTGCTGAGTCCAGCTCGCTCTTCCTGGCACTGGAGCAGCATGTCAGGAAGGGGAGATAATCCCCCCAGCTCTGCACACCGAGGTATTCCAAAAGGAGCACCGATGGCGGAGAGGCCGTGAGAACCCGGTTCCTCCAGCCCGAAGGGGCAGCGGGAATGTTGTCCCGGGTTCTGTGGGTAAAACAGTCCTGTCCTTTGGAAGCGGGGGGCGGAGGGAGCTGGAGTGGCTTCTGTCCCTGAAGGGCTTGTTTCCCGGACCGACCTGCTTTCCGGGTCTACACTGAGAGAAAGAACAGGCTGTGTTGAAGGGAGTGGTGAGTTGTGAGCAGGAGTGAGTGTGTGGTGTGCACTTGCCAAGTGGGCCTGAGTAAATACTTAGAAGCTTTTACTAAAATCATACTTATCACCCATGATGGCTTGCCCTCTACCTCCGTCTTAACACTTACGTGTTCAAAGACGAGAACTCAGAGCGCCTGAAGTCTGTGACCTCCAGTAGCGTTCATGACACACTGGTTGAATGCATGAGTACTAACCCTAATCCTAACCCTGACCCTGACCCTGACCCTGACCATAACCCTGACCCTAACTGTAACCCTAGCCCTAACCCTAACCTAACGCTAACCCTAACCCTAACCCTAACCTAACCCTAACCCTAACCCTAACCCTAAC